>CM022759.1:32509063-32634869 GCA_012411365.1 Ameiurus melas | reverse complement strand
TACTGGATCGAATCCTCTTTAAAGAACCAAACCCAGACCCTTAAAGTGGACCAAGGAGAAACCAAGTGATAAAAGGCCCAGTTCTCTTTACATCCACATTGTCCCTATGTCCCTGAAAGAGGTCTCAGATCCTTTTTTGGTCTACCCAAGTAGTAATGGGGTCTCAGACCTTTTTGTGTTCATGCTGTTCAGCTCTCTTGCAGTGTGGTGCATTGTTTGGGGTACACGTTGCATATATGCTGCAGCCCAGGTAAGGCATGTTTGCCAGTGAATGTACCATTATCATCCTCAGTATTTGTCAGAACTTCCTCCATTGGACCGCTCGCGACTGATAATCCATGTTTGTCCATATATTTCTGGTGTATTTATTTTTTTTTTAACTCTAACCCAGTGCAAGGTTAAAAATCTGCTTAAATTTTTTCTTTGCTGAAAACTGAAGAAACCCTTTCTCAAATTTACTTGGGTGGTTGATCGTTGTTTCTTAATATAGTTCTCCTTCCAAATTTGGAGAAGTGCAACCGCTTCCTCATCTGTTTATTCCATCCGTCTTCCAGCAGAAGCCACCTTGTTGAATCGCAGACTTGTACAGAAGCCTGTTTGAGTATTTGTGACATTTCTATCCCGCTCCACTCGCTGAAAGTGAACCGTACTCAGACCACCTCCGGAGATGTTTGCTTAAAAGTGCGCCCCGGTGAGAGCCGCATGCTCGCGCATGGGCCAAAAACACCTTAAGTGAAGTGGTAGCGGTCTCTTTCTTCGGCTTTGGTCTAATGTAAATCGCACCGAGTGGGACCGGCAGTGACTAAGGATGACTGGACAAATGCCGAAGTGTATCGGTCGTGCCTTCCCGTTACGGCTCTCTCACCTCACGCGAGGAAGTGAAAACCTCACGCTGTGTTTTTTGCTGCGTTTTTTTTTTGTTGTTGCCGTTCTCGCACGATCCCAGTCCTGATGCACACGCTCAATCTCCAACCAGATGCCCTGGTCACCCTTTTAATGTGCCTGTTTGTTAACTTAATGGAGGCAGCAGCTAAGGGGACGCTAGGATAGGGGTAAACGTAACTGATGCACATGACATGTTTCGTGTAAAATATATTAGAGAAAGGCTGTTAATCACACCGCTCACATTGTCCTCCAGTCAGCAGTGGAGGATGTTCAGTCGGGAGGCAGGAGTCATGTTCATATGGAAACGTGCTGAGCTTATTTATTTATTTATTTATTTATTTATTTATTTCATTCCTGATGCTATCTGAAGATGACCCAAAGAAAAAAAAGAACAAGTTCCTAAACGTTTTGGTTGTTGTTTTGGGTGTTTTTCCCCGACTCAGTGGAAAATGATCAGACTTTTAAGATGTGGCTGTGTTTTTCAAACCCGCGATAAATAGAAGTCGTAATTATTGTTTTCTTGTTGTTGTTGTTTGTTGTGCTTTATTTACTCATCTCCCTTCCCAATTCCCACACTTGTAGGTTCCCAGTATTACATTCTGGAAACTTTTGTGATGACCTCGAATGATAATGAATATCTTCTTCTGACCACAACTTCCGGATTTTACAGCAGTTAAAACCGTGTTACTCGTGGAAACGTAGTTGAAGATCGGGTCGCGTCTTTGGAGCAGATCATTCCAAAGGTTTCACAACCACGATCCTCGTCGGCCGCTTAACATCTACTCGCAGGACGGGATAAAGCGGCGATGTTTCAGATATGAAACTACCTCTGCCCACGCTGCTCCTCGACAGATTTTGAGATTTCAACATGGTTCCTGTCGTCCTGTTGCCTAGGGGTATAGGGTCCAGAGGGACAATCCAGTGGACTCCTCAGATTTTTTTCCAACCACGAACCCTTACCAGAGTTAACTTTAGGAACAATTGACCAAGTTGAAAAGAAAAAAAAAAAAATCTATGTATCATGTTAGCAGCCCTTCCTAGTTTCATTAGAAACACAGTCCAAGTTCATATTATTAATACTTGTTACATATGAGTTTTAGATTAAGTCCTCTTTGTTCATGTGACCAATCAATCAGGTTCCTAACTGTGATAAGTAAAACAATAACTATAATGATGTTAATAGTATTGGCACCCCTGTCCGGTGTACCCCGCTTGTGCCCGACGTTCTCCTGGGATAGGCTCCAGGTTCCCGTGACCCTGTATGAAGGATAAACGGTATAGAAGACGGATGGATGTATTAAATAGTAGATGATAGTAATCTCCACCACTGTCATGTGATTTAAAAATAAAAAAAGAATAAGGAAGTGCTATTTCTCTGTCCGCCCTCGCCGGTTGGTGTAATCTCTGTATTCTCTGTGCTTAGGCAGTGACGTGCCGTAACGTTTTCATGTCCGTCACTCATCCGGCTGTTTTCAGTGACAGCTCCACACTTCAACACAACATCACCTGATTCTGTTTCCAGGCTCCTGGATTCTCAGACCCGTGTGATCCGGTTGTCGGTCTTGTTCTGTGAAGGGCATCTGGCTTTCACTAGCAGATGGTGATTGTTCAGGTTTTATTCCATAGAGGTCTCATCAGTCATTCATCACTTCATACACACACACACACACACACACACAAAGTGTAAAGTTGCAGTGACGTAGTATCCTTTTCCCTTTTTTTCACCTTTTTAGGAATCGTGTACCTTTTATAAGATTAGTGTACCTTTAATTATAATTTATGTTTTATATATATATATATATATATATACATAAATGGACCATAATGACCTTTTTAGGGTAAAGGTAAAATATATGCACTGTTCTAGATGAAGGGAAAGTGAGTGCACAACCCTGTTTTCTAAAAAGCGCACCTTCTTCTTCATACACATTTGCAAACGAAGGCTACTTTCGCATCAGATCGCATCGGATCTGTCTATTTTGACGGTTCGCGTTCGCAATCACGAGTGACCCGTATCTAGAAGTGGAAAACACTTGAGCAATGGAACTTTGTTATTGCACTTAAGTGTCCGTTCGCCGTATTTATGCTTTACTTGAGTGTTTTTGAAAACGAATACTTCAGTAGTCGTTCTTAATCAGTCCATACAGAGTTGTGTTTTTTTAATTATTATTATTATCGTTGAGGCCAAAAAGGCTTGATTTAGTGTCGCTTTTTTTTTTTAAAATTTTAAAAAAAAAATAATTGTGTGTGTGTGTGTGTATGTGTGTTTTTTTTTTTTCTTTGCGTCAAAAACTCGTCTTTCGCAGTGATGTTTGCTGCTAAATGGGACTTTTTAGCTGTACTCGATGTCGACGCACGTGAATTGAAGAGGGAAGTGAAGATCTTGTCCCAGATCGGCGGGAAAAATCTGTGCGATCGCAAAAATCATGAAATCCTGGAGGGACTGCTTAATTACGACCTTTTACTCCTTACATGAGTTTATGAGCGACTTACAAATGAGAAAATACAAGCAAAGCGATATATCAAGCAGAGAACAAAATAAGTAGTGCTACTTTACAAGATCCATTCATGGAGTTCCCATAGAAGCAAAGTGCACAGAGTAGACGTGGAAGTGTAAAATGTTTTTATTTTTTTTTTGGCTTTGTTTATTTATTCATTTTCATATGATTCATTTACATGTGATTCATTTACATATGATTCATTTACATGTGATTCAGATTCATTTTCATGTGATTCATTTTCATGCAGGTGATTCATTTTCATGTGATTCATTTACATATGATTCATTTCCATGTGATTCATATTCATGTGGTAAAATGTTTTTATTTGCATTTTTTTATTATTACGAGTTGGTTAGGTGTTCACGGAAGAGGCGGGTCTGTTTGTTGAAGATGGTGAGAGATCCTGCCGTCTGGATTGAGGTTGGAACTTCATTCCACCACTGAGGAATAATAGTGAAGGTTCTGAAAGCGACCTTTTGCACCACACTGAGTGGGAACTACTAAACGTCGGTCGCTAATCGATCGTAGATTCGTGAGGGAACGTTCAGCAGAGAGTACGATTTTGAGGCACCTCTGCCTATATTTGTCCTCAATGAGAATGCGCCCGTCCCCTGAAACGCCCTGCATGCACACGACGACTTATTGGGCACTTACTTTAATACACCACGCTGTTCTGTTCTGTTCGTTTCAACTCGAAGCCACGTGAATTCTGATTTGTCGTTTTTTTTTGTCACTATGGTAATATGAACATCGCCTTAGATTCGTGTGCTTCTTATGTAATACACAGAATACACTTCAGCGATGCAGTGTAAACCACAGAGCTTGGCTGGAGAACTCACTCATGACCCCCTCCATGCTGTGAGAACATCAGTAGTCGTGAGTCTGAAATATCAGAAGTGTGGGCTGTGCTTTAAATGTGCTGAGCTGATAGGCATCTGAGAATGGAGGGGGATTTTGGGTTCCCATTTATTCGTAATTGCACAGAGTTTCCCAAAGGGCCGTTTATAGAGTTAACAGTTAAATAACATCCTACACAACTTTTATTCCCATGCTAAAGCTAAGGCAGGAAAGCTGGAAGTATATATATATATATATATATATATACACACAGTATGAATCGCTCGTTCACAGGGATTTGGAATCTAAGACTAGTCTTAAACACAGTCAATCAATTTTATTGAACCGAAACAGCACCAAGGGATCGTTTTTGCTCCCAGACTTTTGAATTAAAAACCCTGGGCATTGGTCTGCTGTCTTGTTTAATTTTGTAAAATCTCCCTGAGATGATAAGAGGAAGAAACCTTTAGAGGAACCAGTCTAAAAAGGGAACCCGTCCTCATCTGGGTAACGACGGATAGTGCGATTATATATAAATCCCTTCTATAACTGTGTGCTAGAAGATAAAACAAACGTGCAGGAGATCCACCACAGTCTCAACATGAGGTCTGTCCTGCTGAAATCACGCACTGTCTACTGACGGAAACCCGGGTGCAAAAAGACACCGCACCAAATATCAAGCATGAGTTGCGTCCAATGCCATCTCCACTGCTTCAAAGCGTCCCTAGGCTGTCCATATTGGGCCATCCGGGCGCACTGCTATCCCAGCAGCAACACGTGTAGAGCGTTGGTATCGTCCAGAATCAACGCAGGCGTTGGTGTCATCTGGAATCTTCGTAGAGGCTGGTTCTGAGCTGGAGCTCATTGATTAGGAACAGGAAACAAATGGAGAAGGATTAGCATGGCTGCTGTACGTTGCATTTCAGGCAGGGATAACCAACCGCGTGCATTTGTTATCGTTTTATCCGAGGTGACTGCACAACAAAGTTAGGAGATGTGAATGCCAGGTCTAGAATCGAGATTTAAACCGAGCGAGTGTGTCTGAACCCCGAGCAGTATATCTGGGGAACATATAGGATTAAATGTGTTACCTTTTAACTCACTTACTAGTAAATAACCTTCATGTGTCTTTTAAAATTAGATGAGCATTTTCATGCGTTTTGCTTTCGTAAACATGTACCTCTTTCATTTTGGCCGTAGTCATCAACATTTTGTGAAGAAAAAAAAAAAAAGTGTAAAAAGCTCGACTGTGAGAGCAAGAGCTGAACTGTGTTCGGGTGTGGGTGTGGGTGTGTGTGTGTGTGTGTGTGTGTGTGTTATTGGGAGTTGTTTACACTGGTGGTGTGGGTGGGTTGATCTCTCAGTATAGTGTGTACTCAGGGATAAATATAGCCAAGCAGCTATGCCACTGCAGCGTGTCAGTCCTCCACACACGCCCGGGCCCCCAGCTTAAAATTCCAACCTGACCTTCAGTCTCATGAGCCACGAACTGATCACACTCCTGCACAGAGACGTCCGGCAACAAGCGCACTCGGAAACACAGTGCCGTGCATCCCGGATCGACCGGAGATCTGCGAAGGGCCACGGATAGAGATGGAGGGGGTGTGTGGGGACGCAGTAAGCTGGACACGCAGTAGATAACAACGTGTTCGCAAGAATGGATACGGTACACCGGTGTCCCACTATGGACGGTACAGCCATGTGCTGGAGCAAAGCCAGCATGGTCAGCTTCATCAAAGGCCTGGGTATGTGCGGAGAAAGAGAGAGAGAGAGAGAGAGAGAGAGGTTAACATTGTATGTGGTACCTCATATACTGTATATATATATATATATATATATATATATATATATATATATATATATATATATATATATATAGTATATACAAACTGGTTTAATTTTTAAAATGGGATGTGGGTGAGATGGAGAATTCCGAGAGAAATTCCATGGATACAGAGAAATTGAGTCTGTTTTAAAGGTGTGTGCATTTGGTGTTCAGCTGAAGCCTCTCTGTGTGCTCTAACTAGGTGAGTGTTTTGGCTTGTTTCCCTCCTTTAGCGCTTCGGCTGTACAGTAGCACCTGTGTATGTAAGTGAAAAAAAAAAAATATTAAGAATATTGATCTTAGGTGTTCACTAGTGACGTGATTTATTTTTAATTTTTTTGTATGATGACGTACAGTAGCTTAGTGAAAATGATACGATTCCCCGTAATAACTAGCTTAACATGTACAAAAACTCACTCGTGAATCGCCCGTAGTGTTTTAGATGAGCTCTAGCGACACCACAGTACTAACGAATGCGTAAAACGTTCAAAAAACACGTTTCATTCGTTTTTTTTTTTTTCTCTAATACAGCAGCTCTCACTTTAGTTCCAGCGGCAAGGCGGATCTCAGGTTTATACACTCGTTCAAATTCTTTTCCTCCGAGAAGTCTATTTAGCATTCTTGGAAGGAAGGAAGGAGTCTGCAGGGTCAGTGGAGTCGTTCTAACAGTCAGATGTGACTGTCATCTTAAGTTCTCAGTCACGTGACAAGCTTTCTGAGAAAGATCAATTGAGAGGCTGGAAAAATGAGGGAATGACTGTTTATAGCTGCTAACATAAGTGAGAACAGAGCTTGGAACTTATTAAACTTATTAAAAACGTTCTGCAGATGTTCCACAACGTTAACTTGGGTAAAAAGCAAGAGGTGTCATTCTTTAATTAATAAATAAATAAATAAATATATATATATATATATATATATATATATGATCGTCGATTCTATTTCTATAACAGCATGTCGTGTGTTTTATTCTTTACTTGTATGTCGCTTGGCATTGAGCATCATGTACTGGCTCGACGTTCTAATCGTTGATGTAAATGTTCTGAGTAAGCTCTAGTTCTCTCACACAGACTGGAGTGAAATGAACATGGAGGTGCAGAGAACAGGTTTTAGACCGCACTAGTTTTAAACTGTACATGTAACTTACCTCGGTGCTCATCTGTGTAATAAGGACGAAGAAAACGTGGCTGCAGTTATTCGTGAATTCTCTCTTTGTCTCATTCTTAGGCCCCTTTGGGGTTTTTTTTGCCTTAAACGGTAATGATGTCACATTTCGGTGGAGGAATGTGAGCAGCAGCTGTGAGTCTGGGCGTTTTACTTCCGTTTGTCTGCGCTGAGATAAGAGCGCTCAGGCGTGTTTGTTAGAGAGAGACAGAGAACATGGGAAATGACTTCACGTCTGGCTTGAGAAAAAAGTTTGGGTTTTTTTTTTTTATTCCCCTGAGTAGCACATGGGTTAAAGTGTCGTTTCAGTAAAACAAACAAAAAAAAAAGAACAGAAAGAGGAAGCATCTCGGTATTACCGTATGTACTCGGTTTGAACTTTTTTCACATTCCCACATTCTCAGTTTGTTAACACGTGTATTTGTGTGTTATCTTTGACAGCCTCTACTGGATACAGCAAGCATCCTGTAGCTCCTGAGCACCACTCTCACAGCCAGAAGGGCCCCGGGACCATGATGTCCATCAACGTGGACCCCGAGAGCCGCCCTGGCGAGTATGTCCTAAAGAGCCTGTTCGCCAACTTCGCCACGCTTTCTGAGCACAAGATCCGCCTTGTCATGGCTGAGCCACTGGTAAGTAAACCTGACTTTAGTCTATGATCAGAGCATTTCTCACACTGTACGAGACGTTCTCGGTAACGTCATGGCATGGCATAAACAGCGCATATCCCATTTGTTTACACTTCCCTGTTGCCGCTACCATCTGTCCTGTGAGTTTTGCATAATCCTATGTACGCTCTGAGAAATAGTTCTGACCCCGACAGAACTTTTGTTATTGTCTGTCAGCGGTCACACTGTAATGGCAATGTCACGTTACAAAGTTGGATACGGAAGCAAGCGCAGATCAAAACAAACAACAAAACAAAGACACTAAGATAACTCGGCAAAATACTGTGGCTAAGGCTAAACATAAACGATGAAACAAAACATGGTACAGGGACACAGGTCACGATAGACAATTACCTGAGACCAAGAAGCAGTGTAAACAGTGGCTGTACATATGAGTGCTTGTTAAACTAAAACGTGATACAGGTGCAGGTGGTCATGTGGCAGTAATATGGTGCAGTGGCTGCTAGGAAATGAAGTCCAGAGTTACCTCCTTGATATATGCCAGGCACTTCATTATCTGCGAGTGAGATTACGCGTTGAAAACAATATGCATGCTGAGATCTCAACTTACGACCAAAGAATGCTTTTACGATGTGGAATATCTGTCGGTGAAAGCAGAATGACGTGGAAATCGTATAATGTAAAGCTGGTGTAACATCAGCTTGTGTCATGATGCATTCATGCCAGCAGAGGACCCCCTCTCTGAATACAAATTGTCATTTCCTGTTTCATGATCACTTCCTGTTGTGCTATAACTTGTTTATGAACTGGATATTGTAAGGATAATCAAGGTCACAGCCATGTTGCAAGGTCTCAATCAAACTTTTTATTGTGTAAGCTCTGAGCCTCTGTTTCCTGTCTGGTATATCTGTCCTTTGATCTGCGCGCTGGTATTTTGGCTGCTCTTTGGATTTTCCCCTGGCCTTGATAGTATCATGGATATGCTGCATTCTGTCAATCGGTATTATCTTTGCATTGTGTGTAAAGTTGGACTAAAACCTCCAGGACATTGAGCATTAGCCATGTCCTGTGTCTCTGGTGTCAAAAAGTACAAACTTATTAATTGATACTACTGGATAAATGGTAAAATGGTAAATGGCGCACTTATATAGCGCTTTACACTGCGTCTCATTCAGCCATTCACACACACACACACCAATGGTAGCAGAGCTGCCATGCAAGGCGCTAACTTGTCATTGGGAGCAACTTGGGGTCCAGTGTCTTGCCCAAGGACACTTCGGCATGTGGGAGTCATGTGGGTCGGGAATCAAACCGCCAACCCTACGATTAGTGGACAACCCGCTGTACCACCTGAGCCACAGCCGCCCATAACATAACATAACATAACATAACAGGATAACAGGTCATAGACCTTCAATTGACTCTCCTGCATGGTGCTTTTGTATTTCTTGTTGGACATTTCTCAAGGTCTCAGTTCGGCTCATGTCTACAGTGTCGTGAGTTGGGCAGTGGTGGCTTGGCGGTTAAAGCTCAGGGTTAGTGATCGGAAGGTCCGGGGTTCAAGCCTTGAACAAGGCCAGCCTGGCAGTGTAGAGGCTTGAACCCCGGACCTTCCGATATCCCGGACCTTGAAGAAGGCCCTTAACCCCCTCTGCTCTGACCCCAACTTCCTAACATGCTGGGGCATGCGAAGAAAAGAATTTCACTCTGCTCTATTGTATATGTGACCAATAAAGACTCATTATGAGTTCCTGATGTACCACACACTCTGCACTCTCAGACTCCTCATCTAAAAGTCAAACTCATGGCTTGGACACTTATGCAAGCGATCTAGTAACCAAATCAGTGGTGTCAATGAGAACTCCCAGATGACTCAATAGGTTGATTCAGTACTACTAGGCAAAAATGATTTGCAGCCTGCATAGACCTTTCATTAATCTTTGGTTCTTCTAGGACTCCTTCATATCCTTCATATGTGTAGATCATTAAAACAGTATATATCATCACGACCGGAGATATTTCCGCTACAGAGCAATTGCGCGCTGTAATATCAAAACTATTTCCACATTGCATTCGGTTTCTGGAGTAAACACAGATGTTGTGTTGCAAGTGTGTTTACGACATGCAGAAACAACATTTTTCCGACGGTGTTGATTCATTTACTATTATATCAGGCTACGTCCACGTTAATCCAGATACATCTGAGAATCGCATTTTTGTTTCATCAAGCCCTCTGTATACAATGGTTTCAAACGTCTAGTAAGATTGCTCGTCCACACTGAAACGTCAGAAAACACTCGCATCCCTAAGACGCTTACGCCTGTCACATTTCCATCCGGCGTTTCTTTACGTTCCTTCTCTTCGGATCGCGAATAAGTAAATATATTCTATCCCCTTTGAAAACAGGCAGTCTGTCCAAAAGGTTGGACAAAGTCGCATTAACAACAACTGCGGTACAACATCGTCTGCCATCTTGTCTGTTTTGAGTTGAATGGGTCACATGACACATATGTCATCTTTTACAGTGATATAATAACTCCATTTTCTCAGTCCACACTACAACGTGAAGCTGTCATTTTCAAATCCATCCACTCGGGAGAGCGTTCTTTGAACAGCTCCGTCTTCACTGGACATGAACACCGTCTCAGAGTGAACGGAAGGCCGAGACGTAGAGAACAAGATGCGTTTTTCAGACTCCTCCAGATTAACGTGGACGTAGCCTCCGTGTGCTTATTCCAGTGCTTGTTATAGTTATTGTTATGGTAACAACGTACAGTGCACATGGACTTGGTGGACGCTCTACGGAATGAAAACGAGTGTAGGTTTTGATATAATCGCTTATTACAATGATTGTGATGGGACATTTATTGGAAGGAGTCTCCAGTGTCAGAGCTTTGTGTGTAACAGTCAGTGGTATTGCTGTAAGTTTTCCGACTTCAGGACGCTGTTGTTTTATTTCTGTCTTATTGACCTCAAGAAAGAGGAAAAAAGAGAAGCCGATGATGTAATGACTATTTATAACCATCAGAAACCGTGACAAGAACTGTCACAACATTAAATTTAACGATGAACGTATAAAATTATCTGGTATCTTGGCGCGTGGTGGCTTAGTGGTTTGCCTCACACCTCCAGGGTCCAGGGTTCAAGTCCCACCGTGGCCCTGTGTGTGTGCAGTCTGCATGTTCTCCCCGTGCTGCGGGGATTTCCTCCGGGTACTCCGGTTTCCTCCCCCAGTCCAAACACATGCATGGTAGGCTGATGGGCGTGTCTAAAGTGTCCGTAGTGTATGAATGGGTGTGTGAGTGTGTATGTGATTGTGCCCTGTGATGGACTGGCACCCTGTCCAGGGTGTACCCCGCCTTGTGCCCCATGCTCCCTGGGATAGACTCCAGGTTCCCCGTGACCCTGAAGAAGGAGTAAGCGGTAGAAGATGGATGGATGGATGTTTATCTGGTATAAAACACTTCAGGATGTACTGTTAGTGGACAATAATCAACTTCCTGATGGTAACAGTGACTCTACTTCACACATCACACTTCCCTGTCATTGATTATTTTCCTATAACAGATGTTACGAACCCCCAGATGTTTAATTCCTTACGTAACGCATGATTTAATATGATACGTATATCAGCGTAGTATTTAAAGGCATTTACACACAAACGGTCATCTGGCAGTATGAAGCAGAAGATATAGCAACCTACATATAATGACATAACTTAGGGTTAGAAATTGAACCTTGAGGGCATAACCAGAGGGGGGTAAATATTTCAGGCATAAGCTTTCCATTGAGCGAAAATGGAATGAAATTTAATTTTCACTGCGAAAAGGGAGACGGAATGGATATGTGCCCTCACATCGATTTTGTTTCCTGTGAAACGAAGACAGGATATTGGTTTATGAAACGTAATACAGCACACAGTTTAGCTAAAATTGACCCTCCTTTCCTCAACTGAGCCTTTCTAAAATGTCTTGGAGTACACCGTTCCTCCGTTATGAAGAACTGATAGCGTTCTGTCTACTGTACCTCTCAAACAGGATTCCAGCAGTCTTCCCTGATATGATTTAAAGTTTATCCTGACTGAAAGCAGTCGAGATTTCTAATAGATATCTGTACTGAATGTGTTCAAATATTATATGGATTTCTTTTTTCCCCAGGAAGGTAGCTACAACTACAAACACACATACAGTGCTTGGGTTTTATTTAAAGACAAAAATAACCTTGATAAACTGGAGAGAAAAAAAAGGTACCTGGGCTGGGAAATGTAGGGTATAATCTTAGAAATGTAAAATTCTACGGCACTGAGAGCCTTTAGTAATATGGAAGTACTATGTTGTAGGGTTCGTTGATGGTTCCTTAATGTGTAACCCTTGGGAGTCCTAAATTTTGTGTACTCTTCGAATAGTGTTTATGATCTCCAGTCCTCAGCCCCCATCCCATAATGGTTCAGATGTCTCACTAATTAAAACACCTGTTCAACTCGTCAGCTTGTTAGTGTATTAGATAGGAAGACATCTCGGACATTCTGGGAAGGGGGCTGCGGACTCGATTTGAGAAACACTGTCTTAGAAAATGGATTCCTCAAAGGTGGTTAAGAGACGGTTGGAGTTCTAGTTTTTATAGGGTTTCTATCTATCTATCTATCTATCTGTCTGTCTGTCTGTCTGTCTGTCTGTCTGTCTGTCTGTATATCTATCTATCTATCTATCTGTCTGTCTGTCTGTCTGTCTGTCTGTCTGTCTGTCTATCTATCCAACCTATCTATCTATTTTTCTATCTATCTATCTATCTATCTATCTATCTATCTATCTGTCTATCTGTCTATCTGTCTGTCTGTCTGTCTGTCTGTCTGTCTGTCTGTCTGTCTGTATATCTATCTATCTGTCTGTCTGTCTGTCTGTCTGTCTGTCTGTCTGTCTGTCTGTCTGTATATCTATCTATCTATCTATCTATCTATCTATCTATCTATCTATCTATCTATCTATCTATCTATCTATCTATCTGTCTGTCTGTCTGTCTGTCTGTCTGTCTGTCTGTCTGTCTGTCTGTCTGTCTGTCTGTCTGTCTGTCTGACTATCTATCTATTTAACTAACTAACTCAATATTATTTATTTATTTAAGCTTTATTTTTTAAATAATTTTACCATCAGGAATAATGAAGAAACTCAAAGGTTTTTTTTTTTTTCAAAGATCAGAATTTAGACTTTAATTTTAAAGACATCTATGGTATTTCTAGGATTGCGTTGGTTAGGCATGGTGTATTCTGATATTCTGTCAACGTTATGGATGAAACTCATCCCAAGGTACTTCAGAAATGCCAGTCAAACCTTACAAATCTGTCGAGTCAAGCTTTGGACTGAGGATTTGAGCATGTCAAGGCATAACCTCCTCCCCTGACCCGTTCGTGTGCTGATGGGAGTACTTCTCCCCGTGTCTGTGACATCAACCACCATATGATGAGTGTTGAACTGTCATAGGCTGCTTTTCAAAAAATTCCCTCAAATCCTATATTTTGACGTATGAATCAAAAGCAGTTGTATTTCAGAATGTTCAGTTATATAGTTTCATTGAGTTATTAGAATCAGTGGTGGAAGTAACAGGCGATATAGTGTACGTTTTGTTTACGACTTAAAATACACAAAAAGTATGTTGACCATCATGCCCATATGTGCTTGTTGAACGTCTCATTCCACAACCATGAACACTGAAATGGAGCGTGTTCCTCATTTGCTGCTACTTTCCACTCGAATTTGGAACATGGCTGTGGGGATTTGTACATTCAGTCACCGGAGCATTGGTGAGTTCCGGCCCCAGTGTGGGGTCGAGGGGACCTCGGTGTACAGCCAGTGTTACAGTTACAATGTTCCAGATCATCCCAATGGTGTTCAGTGGTGTTGAGGTCAGGGCTCTGTCCAGGCCGTTTAAGTTCTTCCACACCAACCTTGGCAAGTCACATCTTCATGGAGTTCTCTGTGTGCGATCACAGGAGCATCGTCCTGCTGGAACAGGTTTGATCCTCCAGTGAAGTTTGGAAACTGTAATGGTACAGAATACAAAGACATTCTTGACAATTGTGTAATTCCAACTCAGTCATTTGGAGAAGGCCCATATATGGTCGAGTATCCATATACTTTTTGGCCATATATAGTATGTAACTTAAACTGGGCCCGTATTATGACCACGCCCACAACTGCTCGGTTATTAGTGTAGTACTGCTTTAAAGGGAACTGGTACACACCTTTCTGCTTACGGAAATACTGTTTCATAAGACCAGCGGACACTGAGACATTTTCCTCTTGTAAATCATTTGCCCAAAATATGTGCTCATATTAGTTACTGTATGAAGATGAAGATACGTAGAGAACTGTAAATAATAATAATAATAATAATAATAATAATAATAATAATAATAATTAAAAAAAAAAAATTAAGTGTCTCAAATGGTGCGTCAGTACGAAACCCAAAACAACATGTACCTTGTTCCATCACTCCATAAAGTCAGATCACATGACCTTGCTTACGTGATCAGTGGCTTTAGCGAGGTATGGAGTAAAGACAAGCCAGGAATAAGGCCAAGGAATGAAAACAGATGTATGACAGGGTCAAGTTAAGGTGAAAGGATATTAGAGAATGGTCCCGGATACGTCAGCTGGTAACGTTGGCCACAGGCGCCGGCACCTGCTACACCCTGCTCAGGGATGAAGTGAGAAATAGTGTGTGTGTGTGTGTGTGTGTGTGTGTGTGTGTGTGTGTAGCATTCTCACCATGTTTTTGTGTTTGTGTGTTTTTATTTGAGTGATTGTGTAAGATTTTACGGTATTTTCTATAGCGAAAGTGTCAAAAGCTCTTAGAAATTTTGATTGACAATTGATGAGACTATTCAGTGGTTAAAAAGAGATTGTTGTTGTTGTTGTTTTTTTGTTTTTCTTTTTAATAAAACCCATTTGAAATATGACAATTCCTTACAATATGGTGCCATTTGATGTTCATCTGTCCAGAAAAATGCAACAGTGCATTTCTTGTCCATTTTAGCTGTGGACAATTCTTGTCCATTTTAGCTGTTAGCAATGACGATTTTTACGGGTTAGCAAACGTCTTTACAGCCCGATGGTTAGTATTTAACGTCAGTAAGTGTTGTCTGATCGCATGTAGGACTTTTTGGCAGATTGCCTGAATAAGTACAATATTAGCCGTTTTTATTATAGGTCCTATAGGTTTTCTGTAATGGTACTACATGCTAACACAGAGATGCTAGTCTTAGACAGTAGTCCAGCCAGTACTGGGTAGTGTAGAAATAAATACTCCGTGCAAGCAATGCCCACGAACATTGAGTCTAAACTATTCTGTTTTCCTGTGTAGAACGTACACGGTCAAGTCATTAGCCATTTTCATGCTAACATAGCGTTGATGATTCATATCCTGAAGGTTCAGAAAGGCATTTTTAAATGGTCAGTGGTAGTACAGTCTGTGAGACTATATTTTTTCATTTACAACATTCCAAGACCTGCGTACAATGTCAAAAAGTTTGAGGGATTTACAGAGAAATGTGAGGAGGAGGAGGAGGAGGAGGAGGTAATGAATGGCTATACAGGTTACAGGTTTGGGATGGACTACGAGATCGGACTGTGCTGTAAATCTTCTGTCCGCTTCCTCGATGTTCCCTAAATGCACGTCCTCCCTGTCCGCTTCGCTACTATTGAGAAAGTCGTTTGGACTTTTAATGAACTGAATCGCGGTATCTCAGATAAGTAAGCTAGTGGCCAGACCTTTGTGTTTTGTTATGAGTGCCATAAAAAAACCGATCGATGACGGCGTTAAGCTCACACGAAAGGGCATTTGTTTCTGAAAAGAACATTGCACTTTGTATAAATATAAGCTTCGTCAATTCTGCGCCAGAACAACTCGGAGCTGAAATATTTATGAGCCCGAAGCTAAAAGGCATCGTTAGTGAGCTGAATCAGCATAAATCGGATTGACCTCAGCGTCCCGTCTGTCTGCTCCTGTAGACTGGTTTAGCTCTGTTGCCTCTTCCATGCTTTCGACTGCACTGCCTAAAGTTTAAAGCCGATAAACGTGTTCGATTGAGCTGTAAGAAAGCCAGCAGCATGACCTTGGATGTCTTATTTATGTGTCGTCGAATAACTCAGCCCTTTTTTGCCCTACAATAGTGCATTTTAGAATACAAATCGTTCCGAGTTAAAATATATGAATTCAGAATATCGAATTGCAATCATTTTTTGCATCGCTGTGTTAATGCTGCACATTTAAAGCCCCCCGTGACAAAAAAATGGACGTTTTGTGACTTTTAGTATGAATATTTTTAGCTGTAAGCTAGCGTGCTCCAAAACAGTGACGAGATTTGCGTTTAGAATATATATATATATATGTGTCCCACATTTCAAAATGTTACTCAGTTTTCCAACTGTAAGTCGGGTAAAAAGGAAATGGCTTGAATTCGTTCACGTTGTAGAAGGAGGTATTTGTGCCATCTCATGGTGTTGTGTCAAGTACGACGTAGCCTGGGCTGTGAGGTAAGGTAAACACTAAAAAGGAGGAGGAGCCACTTGAAACATCCCGCCCTGACATCCTGTTTCAGTGGAAATTTCATCAGCACATCGGATAACTCTGTGCGTTTCCCGGCACTTCACGGGGACTTGAACATCCCATGCTTGAACATCTGATGCTTTCCATGAGTCATCCATTACAGGTTATGAATTTTTTTTTTCTCTGCCACAACATTCCTTCAACCCTGTCACCCGAATACATCCGCCTCTATGAAATGTTTGGAGTATTCACATGTTCAACATAAAATTGTGACATCAGAACTTCCTGATGATTATAGGAAGTTATCTCATTTCATCCATCCATCCATCATCACGGGTCACGGGGAAACCTGGAGCCTATCCCAGGGAGCATCGTTCAAAAGGACACCCTGGACAGGGTGCCAGTCCATCGCAGGGCACAATCACACACACACACACTCACACACCCATTCATACACTACGGACACTTTAGACACGCCCATCAGACTACCATGCATGTCTTTGGACTGGGGGAGGAACGCATGGGAGAACATGCAATCATGGGTAGGAATCGAACCCCCGACCCTGGAGATGTTGCACTGTTACCCAAATACATATCCCAAACTAGGGGCCATGACAGCTTAGTGGTTAGCACATTTGCCTTGCACCTGTAGGGTTGGGAGTTCAAATCCCATTTCTGCCCTTACTGCATGGAACTTGCATAATATCCTGTTCTTCAAGGGGTTCCTCCGGGTACTCTGTTCTCCTCCTCCGCTCCCCTGCGATAAGCCTTATGGAGAATAGATGGATGAATATACCAAAATGTAAAAAAACACTCAACCATGTTAAGAGCAAAATGCACAGCCATCGTCAATCAGGGAACCTTATAGAAAATAAAGCTCATTTTCCGGCGATTAGTTAACGTGATTTTTTTCACGTTTTCTTTGATTCAAGTGCTGAAAATTTACCGTGTAAACAGCCTCTCAATGATGTGTGCGTATGGTATACTGTATACAGTCTACGATATGATCCACCGGTTTACCGTTCCGCGGTAATTCATTTATCTTATGTTCTTTTGTTTTGCAGGAGAAGCCTTTAACGAAGTCCTTGCAGCGGGGTGAGGATCCACAGTTGGACCAAGTAAGTGCACTTCACTCCGCTGAGAACATCACTAAACTTTTTTTTTACTTTTTTTTTTAAATATATCGAACTTAAGGTGAGATTCTTCATACACAGACAAACAGATATCTACAGGAAATGTGATATCCGAGAAATGACCCAATGTCAGCTCCAGCAGACGGGAACCTTTTAGCCTGATCTGCTGAGGCAGAGGTTAATCAGGCTTTATATTTTTATTGAAATGTTTATAGATTGCTCCGGGCCCACGCCGACGGGAATACGGAAACGATTTATAAATGATGAATGAACGATAAAGTGTAAGGATCTGCACAGGATGAAGCTGATAGTTCTATGTCGAATAAATGCGTGTTTGTCTAACTTCTTCGTTCTGGGGGTGGGGTCTGTTATCTTCTAAAATATACTTTCAAGCATGCTTTTAAAAATGTTTCCTAATTGAATAATTCGTCTCCGTCTGTAGGTAGTTCAGCCACACGGTTGATTTCTTCGTCCTGATCGGTGTCGGTTCATTTCCTATAAACCGACACCGATCCGCAGCTCTGACTGTGTAGTGAACGCTCTGTACGCTCATAAATCATTCACCGGGAACACGTCTTATACTAAACAAATAACAGACGAGCAAAGAACAAAGAATATGTTTTGAACTTTTCTGCGAGGCGACCTTTATTTAACGTTTATGGAAGGAGTCTCCAGTGTCAGCACGTTGTCAGGGTGCTTTTCGGGTTTCTCGGGAACATGACCGACTGCAGTTTTTTGTCTTAAAAGAGGCTGGTGAGGGAACGACTGCTATAACATAAGTGAAGCTCTGATACATTAACCAGAACGGTATGACATTCTTTTAATTGATTAAAATGACAATAGTCCTTTTCATCTGTTTATGTTGGATAAAGCTTATAAACTGCCATGCGTTAAAAAACAAATATCCAAATGTTCTTGTGAGGAAGCAGTTTTATTTTCATGGTCAGGTGTGTAAGCGTGCGTGTGTGTGTGTGTGTGTGTGTGTGTGTGTGTGTGTGTGTGTGTGTGTGTGTGTGTGTAGTTCCTGGTCTTTCAGCAACCTCACAGAGAGATGATTCTTCTTTCATAATGAACGGTTCTCTGTGTTCTCCCTGAGCCCCAAACATATCACTCTCTCTTCTCCATTTATACTCCTCTCCTCGCCTCTCCTCTCTCTGTCTGCATTCATCACGCCCTCCATAACCAGCTCCTTTCCTCCCCACTATCTAAGATCTACTGTACGTACCCACCCATTCGCCTCCATTTCATCCTTCTCGGGTGTTTTATTCCCGTGCTCTTTTTGTCACGTTTTGCCTCTCTGTATGTTCTGTTCCTGTACCTGTTACACCTCATCTTTCTCGGATGTTCTCGTCCACCGGGACTGTCCATTTCGTGCCGTTTTGTTTGTTTAGCCCACTCTATCATTTGCCATGAGATTTGTACTAATGCCAAACTTTAAAAGTGTTGTATGATTAGATGCTTTGAGATGAATCGATTGATTTCATTGATTACGTTGATTAAAGGGGAGAACAGCTTGAATTCATTTCAGATGTGCAATGCGCCACTGCAGTGCTCTTGCCCCGTTGTTTTAAACAGAAGCCCATTCACTTCACCGGTAGAGGATGTAGTACGCACAAAACGGAATTCGCTTCTGTTAGTGGTTCATTTTGCATCGCTTTGCTCCGAAGTTCTTCGACATGAACTTTAATCCTATGAATCCGCCAGCCTTAGAAGTATGGGCACAGGGTTCTCCTCCTCTCAAA
Source organism: Ameiurus melas (assembly GCA_012411365.1). NCBI lineage: Eukaryota > Metazoa > Chordata > Actinopteri > Siluriformes > Ictaluridae > Ameiurus > Ameiurus melas. The sequence goes on along the minus strand of CM022759.1, from coordinate 32,615,609 downwards.
CGGCAAACTGGATAAGGTTAGCTTTCCCCTAAACCACTAGCTTTCGCGCCAGAAACACGTCACCCCTGTACCACTGATAAATACTTGGTTTTACTCCACTCAGGTGAAGAAATTCACAAAGGCAGAAATCCGCTGTGACCACGCTTTTAGGTTTCTGCTGCTTTGCCTCTCCACCCTCCTCGCTCCTTTCCGTTGACCTTAAACTTTATTCACATCATCACTGTTAGTGTAGGTATAGTAGTATAGTAGTATATAGTAATAGTAGTAGTATTTTATATAGTTTTTTTGTGTTTTGTTGTAGCTGCATACTAATACTTCAATTAAAATTATCTACATATAAACAAACACAGCAAGGGGTCCCTAGTGTGGGACACATTGTGCAAAAAGGTGCAAAAGATACAAGAGTTAAGAAATCACACACACGAAAAACAAAACAACAACAGTAGAGCAGCCATACAGACATAACAATACATAAAACCCGCTAGAACCAACCAACAGCCCATGTGGACATTGGACCGTCCCCAAAACAACTTTCTAGCCACAAGTAAAAAAAACGAATAAAAACAACAGACCACACTCAATATTGTAAGCAATAGAACACTTGCAACAAGAAACCACTTAAAAAACAAAAACAAAAAAAGTAGAGACAACAACCATAGACAAAACATAGCAGCGAGAATACAGTAATAGTAAAGTAGCAATAGCAAAAATAGTTATACATACACATACAAACACATAATACAGCCAGGTCCAATCACAGGAGTGCCAGAGCACAAAGTAGCAGTACAGTAGCCTATTGGCAGTGAAGGCGTCCAGCAGCTCAAGAGTGCAATACAGTAGTAGTACAGTCACCAGCAGTACTGTAAGTAGAGCTATAATCAGTATAAAGTACGAGCAGTAACAGTTGTAGCAGCAACAGCAACAGCAGAAAAAAAACCAGCAGACCATGTAGCTCAGCAGTAGCAACAACGTAGTAGTGAGCAAGTAGAGCAAGCAGCAACAGCTAACAGCCAACAATAGCAATTAGCTGACAGTTACAAGCAGCTACAGCAAGCAGCAGCAATAGCACAGTTAAGCAAAGTAAACAGCAGCAGTAATAGTAGTAGTAGTAGTAGTAGTTAATAATACACGTAGTAATATTAGTAGTATGCAACGTAGTAGTAGTAGTAGTAGTAGTGTAATAGTAGGTAGTAGTAGTAGCAGCAACTAGTAGCAGCAGCAATAGTAGCAGCAGCAGCAGCAATAGCAGCAGCAGCAGCAGCAGCAGCAGTAACAGAGTAATAGTAGTAATAGTAGTAATAGTAGTAGTAGTAGTAATATTAGTAGTAGTATAAATAGTAGTAGTAATAGTAGTAGTAATAATAGTAGTAGTAATAGTAATAGTAGTTGTAGTAATAGTAGTAGTAGTAGTAGTAGTAGTAATAATATTAGTAGTAATAGTAATAGTAGTAGTAGTAGTAATAATATTAGTAGTAATAATAGTAGTAGTAGTAGTAGTAATATTAGTAGTAATAGTAATAGTAGTAGTAGTAATAATAGTAGCAGTAGTAATATTAGTAGTAATAGTAGTAATAATAGTAGTAATAGTAGTAATATTAGTAGTAATAGTAGTAATATTAGTAGTAATAGTAGTAGCAGTAGTAGTAGTAATATTAGTAGTAATAGTAGCAGTAGTAGTACAGTAGTAGTAGTAGTAGTAGTATTTGGCAGCACGGTAGCTTAGTGGCTAGCACGTTTGCCTTGCACCTCCAGCGTTGGGGGTTTGGATACTCCATCTGCCTTGTGTTCGTAGAGTTTGCATGTTCTCCCTGTGCTTCGGGGGTTTCCTCTGGGTACTTCCAGTTTCCTCCCCCAGTGTAAAGACATGCACTGTAGGCTGACTGGCATTCCCAATTTGTCCATAGTGGGTGAATGGGCCTTGTTCTTCACCTTTGGGAGAAGAAGACATTGACATTGCGTGTACATTACATTGCATATTTAACTGTATACATCATTTGCCTTCCAGTTGATCAGCACAATGAGTTCTCTGGCCGAGTACTGCCTGCCGTCTATCCTCCGCACACTGTTCGACTGGTACAGGAGGCAGAATGGAGTGGACGATGAATCCCATGAGTACACACCACGCTCCAGCACAAAGTCCAAAAAGTGAGACTCGTTTCCCTTTTTCACCAGGATAAGAGTGGTGATAATTGTGTTGCAAGACCATTACATGATGCTTTTTTTTTTTGCTCTATAAATCTGAATGGACCTCTGCTGGTATTGAATTCCATTTGATTTTGTATTTGGGCGTGTTTGGGTGGGTGTATTTTCTCTGCCATGGACTGTATGACACTTCTCCTAATAAATATCACTGACATAACAAAAAATACAGTATAATGGACTATTAAAATGTTTGGATTGATCCAAAAGTGCCAAAATACCGCAATGACATCACATGTCCAGCCCAGCACTGCATCATGGAGAGCTGCGTTTCATCCTTGCAGAAGAATATTTTAATCTGTGATCGAGGATGAGACAGTGAGGTTGAATATATTGCAGCTTAAACACAGTGTTCATTGTTCTTCTCTCTCTCTCTCTCTCTCTCTCTCTCTCTCTCAGTGATGAACAGCAGAGAGATTATTTACTGGAGAGGAGAGATCTGGCCATCGACTTCATCTTCTCCCTTGTTCTTATAGAAGTTCTCAAACAGGTACTTGGTCGAGTCTAGTCTCATTCCAGTACATGACTACATGAGTTGGACACGTCTTCCAACCTCATCTGCATGTAGTTACGCAAATGCCATTCACAGCTAGGTTTTTATTCGTTTTAGCACTCAATTAGGTCCAATTTAACCAACGTCAGATGTCATTAAAGCTTCTTTCGGGGGTTTTAGTGTTGATATCAAATTAGGTAATAACCTCATATACAGTCTATGGGAACATATATGATATTCACGTATCGTTGGGTGTACCAGTCTGCCTGAAAGTCTTGGAGGTTCTGAATGCGAACGTTACTCGACCTGTTACTCAGCCGAAGTTCTGATGGTTTGATGAAGATCCGTGTCTGTTCATTCTAATTCACTGTAATATAAACTAGACCGAACAGTCGTCGGCACGAACACCTCATTTGGCGCCATGTCGACGTTGATACCGAGCCTCATTCTTAGACCTTATTGGATCTGTAAAACATGGACGTGAAAGGTAATGGCGGGAGTTCAATATAAGCCTCCTAATGATCATTTCTGTCTCCTTCAACGACTAGATGCCTCTCCACCCTGTTCTCGACACTTTGGTCCAGGACGTCATTGACCTGGCCTTTAAGCACTTTAAATACAAAGAAGGGTAATATTCAGAGCTTCCTCTATCCACTACATGCACTTCCTGTCTGTTCCTGTTCCTGTTTCACTCAGCACTAACCTGATGGTGTTTTCTGCATGTTTTCAGGTACAATGGTCCTAACATGGCCAATATGCACATTGTAGCAGATTTATATGCAGAAGTAATAGGAGTCCTGGCTCAGGCAAAGTGAGTCGATCACACAATACACTATGCATGCAAAAATGTTTGTGGGTGGGTTAGTGGGTGTTTTACTATTCTAGAATCAATATAATGAAGACACGGTGGCGTCGTGGTTAGCACGTTCGCCTCACACCTCCAGGGTCGGGATTCGGTTCCTGTATATCGACTTGTTTTCACGCCTCTCGCTTTGCCCTACCTCAGGTTCTCTGCTGTGAAGAAGAAGTTTCTGAGTGAGCTGAAGGAGCTCCGTCAGAAGGAGCAGAACCCCTGCGTGGTCCAGAGCACCATCAGTCTCATCATGGGCCTGAAGTTCTTCAGGGTGAAGATGTATCCCGTCGAGGACTTCGAGGCGTCTTTTCAGTTCATGCAGGTACTGTAAAGTGATGCGAGACTGCTGAACACTGCTTCATGCAACACGTTCTCGCTCTGATGGCAGCCCAGCATTGTTTAACTATAGTTATGTAATCTGTATCAGGCTATTTGGAGGACATTAACTGATAGTTATGCAAGCGTTTAACTGAACGTTTATGTAAGTGCGCTTCAGACTAATGCGTCCGATTAGGCATTAAATATGCAAGATGTTTTCTTGTGCCACTGTTCAACTCAGTTGAACGAGTTCAGTGGAAAAATGACCTTAAAAAGATTTTTCTTCTTCTTTTTTTAGAAGCATTGCACAGGCGTATTGCGTCATGGATGTCTCTAAGTTATTATAACCTCACACACTGCTTCCTCAAAAGTAACATTATAGCGGAACAGTGAGCTCTATTTTTGTAATCAAGGCTCACGTGGTTGAAAAAAAAGCAAGATGTAAGAACAGCAGTGCAAATGTCGGGCGTGTGAGGGTGTGTTATTGTGCCCTGTGATGGATTGGCACCCTGTCCAGGGAGTACCCCGCCTTGTGCCCGATGCTCTCTGGGATAGGCTCCAGGTTCCCCGTGACCCTGAAAAGAATAAGCGGTGTAGAACATGGCTGTCCATACGCTGTCCGTTGAGTTATTTTTGACCCCAGTCCGATATCTGACCCTCGTGTCCCGAACACTGTCGAAACGTCCATTTTTTTTAAAGTGATGAAATCTTTAGCTTTTCCCTCTCATTGACTACTGTAATGCACGTCTCATCAGAGTTTTAAATCCACACTCGGTAAACTGCACTATCAGTAAAATACGCCAGCCAGGATCCTGACCGGTACTAGGGTATGTGATCACATGACTCCTATTTTAGAGTGCTTGCACTGACTCCCTGTCAGGCACCGAGTTGAATTCAAAACCTTTATGTTGACGTATAAAGCATTGCACGGTCTGGCTCCTCAGTATTTGACCGGGCTCTTAACTTTGCGCTTACGAAGTCGTAATTTATACGACTAAAAATAATCCGCTCGGTCTGGTCTTTTAGCTGTTCCTTAAACACGTCTTCACTCCACGACTGTCTCACCATACGCCCCTAAACCGTGGATTTCTCTCTCCTGGTGGACGTTAGCGAAGCACAGTCGCTATGTCCTTTTGAATCTCGTCTTAAGACATTTTACTTTAGTATAGCTCGAATTTCTGACTTTTATCTTGTTATGTGTCGCCATCTGTAATTCTTTATAAGTCTATAAGGTCGATGCTGTTCTAACGGGATCGATATTTCGGACCGTTATGTAAATAGACGTGAATGGGAAAGCTCACCGTGTTCTCTGTTACAGGAGTGTGCGCAGTATTTCCTGGAAGTGAAAGACAAAGATATCAAGCAGGCTCTGGCTGGTCTCTTCGTGGAGATTTTGGTGCCTGTTGCAGCAGTAAGTGCAGAAGTATTGGCACAGTTCTGACAAGCTTTCTGCTTCCATGTGGAATTCTAGCTCTGGAAGTCACTCTAGATAAGGGGGTCTGATAAATGCTCTCAGTGTAAATATAGTATCTCTTGGGAAATCCGGTCAGATAAATAAAGATTCGACGAATCAATCTGTTAGTGTTCTAATTTAAATCTTAGCATTTCGACTGTCTGACTTACTGTATATTCAAGAAAAGCCACCTGAGATTGTGCAGAAGCTACAGCTCTGGCGAATGACAAGACAAGGCATATTTAGAACACTGGCTATTTTAGATTTATTCCTGTGTTTGAATCTCGTTTGGCTGACCCTTGTTCGTTTTTTGTTCCAATGGCAGGCTGTGAAGAATGAAGTCAACGTTCCTTGTCTAAGGAACTTTGTGGAGAGTTTGTATGATACAACGTTGGATCTGTCTACTAGGAAGAAACACTCTCTGGTCAGACGCTAGCTCTGTATAACTCTCTTCGTGCTTCAGAAGTGCTGTTTTATCCTCTTTTATCCCCTTGCCTTGACCAGGCCTATGTCATCTAAATTTAATAACACCTAATCCTCTAACGAATGATTTATTACATCTCATAAAAATCTAAATCAAAAGTCTTTTAATGGATTTCTATGACTTGAATCAGTTCACGTAATACAAATGAATGTAACATTTTTGTGGGTTCAAAAACTCAACCAAATTTTGGAGGAAAAAAAAACAATCGGGGTGTGTTTGGTAAATTGTTGCCGTTTGGCAACAATGTGTAACGGTGGAGAGTGTCATATGGTCAAAAATAACGCAAAATGTATGAGATTCACTTTACTGCATTTTCCAGACTAGAAGGTGCAGAGTTTGGTTGCCACCTAGTAAGTGTGTCAAAGTCGTGTCTTCTAGAAAGGAATCACAGTTGTAAATGTGTAAATGCGGATGGATTTACTGGCTCGAAATTCAGAAACATTGTATCAAAAACGAGGAAAAATTGGCGCCAAACACGCTTTGGGTTTAGTATCTCTTTAATTCTTTCTCATGAAGCATAACATTTTGAAAATACGGTGCAATTGCAAAATGTCTGAAGGTTACATTTACTTAGAAGGTGAAAAAAGTGTGAATATACTATTAGAGAAGCCTAGTGTCTATTGTAGGCCTGTTTCAGTTCATGAATGACATTCTACAGTTCTGCTATCGCATGTTGTTGCCGTATGGCGACGATTACGTTTTACCATTTAACAGAATACTCGAAATATAGAACGTGGTTTCGCCTAAATATTGAAAAATGTATCAAATTTCGAGAGCAGTCACCATACCAGGTGAGTGCAGAAAAGGAAGTGCAAAGAGCTCGTCCTGGTCATGTGACATGGCATTTAAAAACTTTTTTTTTTTATGTCAAATTTAAAGCCCTCTTTTTCCAGGTACATAGGAAAACACTAGTTTTGTATTATTCCCTATTAAAAAATTGGAGATAGATTTATTGTTGCCGTATGGCAACACCATGCAGTAAAGGGCTAATACATTGTATCGTTATCTAAATTATTATCTGTATAAACAACATTCATGGAAGTAGCCACACTGAAACCCTATTCAGGCTTGGGAATTGTTTAGGATACAGAGGTGTGTGTGTGTGTGTGACCATTGCTTTGGTCATCATTTTTGTAAATATATGAAAACTTTTTTAGCGTTAAGACATCAATCCTGATCCTCTGTTTGTGTTTGTCCTCAGGCTCTTTACCCGCTCGTCACATGTCTGCTGTGCGTCAGTCAGAAACAGTTCTTCCTCAACAGATGGCATGTCTTCCTCAGCAACTGCCTCTCAAACCTGAAGGTAGCGCATGTTCCCCTTGCACGCTGTTCTGCCGCCATCTAAACACAACATATGATATACCGTATATTCGTATGTACAGCATACGTGTATAAATGTGTTTAGCGTGGTATTAAAACGAGCGTATCTGTTGTCCAGAGCAAAGACCCGAAGATGGCCCGTGTAGCGCTGGAGTCTCTCTACCGTCTCCTCTGGGTGTACATGATCCGCATCAAGTGTGAAAGCAACACTGCGACACAGGGGTGAGTGTGTTCCCATGTTGTGTAGCACTCCTGCAGTTAAAGCCCACTGAGAGCCAGGCTTGGGCAGAGCCACAGGAAGTGGTGTTTACGTCATCATGCCTGCTCCATCAATGCCATCTTTCTTGGTGGATTATGGGCAGGCTGGAGCAGTGAAATAAATAACACACGCTCTGTACCCCACCCAGTGACGTCACTGTGTGTGTGTGTGTGTGTGTGTGTGTGTGTGTGTTGCCTCGGCGTAATTAGTGAAGGAGGGCCAGGAGTGGGTGGAGGACAGAAAAAGGAAAATTCTGGGAACTTGGCTAACAGCCTTACTTGGCAGTGGGCTTGGATGCAAACAATGAATAGTACCATTTTGGAACCCAGATGTGCGTTTCGACCTTTTTTAGCTGGTTCTTTATTAGGTTTACTAAAATAACTCGGTGGACGCAGTTCGAGCTTTAGGGTGTTCATTTAGTCCAAATGCCAGACCACTATAACTGCAGTAGCACTTTAATGAGGCGGACTGAGGTACAGTCTGCGAAGAACTTTATTATTTTTCCATTAGTCGTGAAAACGCCAATACGACGTTCTATCGTTGCATCCCACAGCACGGTCCCATTCTCGAATCTGATCAGTCACCAGGTTGATTCGTGTCAAAACCAAGCAGCAGCTCTGACAGTAATTCTAGCTGTGGTTCAAATCATAAATCATTAACGTTCTAATACCATGTTGTTATGATCTATAGTTATAATAAGGACTTACACGGGGACGTGTATGGTGGATATACCACGTGATCTATATGTGTTTTATTTACCAAAGACGGAAGACACTGTATGTAGTAAATGTCGATATTGTGATGTTTTCTGTAAGGAGATGTTTATTTAAGTCTCCCAGGTGTCAGTGCTTTGTAACAGTAGGTAGGTTTTCCACCGTGGGAAAGTCCTCATGGCAGAGGAGTCTGCACCTTTCTGGTTTCTCAGTACGTTTACAGCATTTGTCAGACGCCCTTATCCGGAGCGACTCTCGTTTAGACAACTGAACAGTCGAGGCTTGAGGGCCAGTGAACCAGCTTGGCGGTTCTGGGATTTGATCTCACAATCTCCCATGACAAGCTGTGATTTTATGTCATGTCGTTGTTCAGCGAATAAAGATGGTAATTGTTGGTAAAAAAAAACTGGGGTGGTATTTACAGCATTTGGCGGACGCGCTTATCCAGAGCGACTTGCGTTTCTCTCGTTTGTACAACTGAGCAGTTGAGGGTTAAGGTTCTTGCTCAGTGGCCCAGTAGTGGAAGCTTGGATTTGAATGTATGACCTTCTGATCAGTAGTCCAACATCTTAACCACTGAGCTACCACTGAGCTACCACTGAGCTACCACTGAGCTACCACTGAGCTACCACTGAGCTACCACTGAGCTACCACTGAGCTACCACTGAGCTACCACTGAGCTACCACTGAGCTTCCACTGAGCTTCCACTGAGCTTCCACTGAGCTTCCACTGAGCTACCACTGAGCTACCACTGAGCTACCACCGAGCTACCACTGCCCTGCCTCTGCAACATTCTTTTCCAATAACAGCATGTCCCTTACATTGAAAGCATCCAATTGAAACTTACCTCACTAATATATGATCGGTCTCACTAAGATACAGCAGTTGGGAACATATCCTGTTAGGCCAGCTGGTTTACTCGGACGTTGTGTCCAGTTCCCGGCAGAGCAGTCACCGATGAGAGGTTTGATTAAGGACGGATTTTAAAATCTCCATCAATAAGAACTGCGAGATGAAAAATCCACCTCGGGAAAGTGCGCACAAGTCAAACTCGTGTATAAAGTTTGCCGAGGTTACGCGCAGAGTATCAGAGTACGTTTCTAAACACAGAGAATTGAAAAGATGTCATCAACACAACCTGCCCAAAGGCAGAACCGCCTAATGACCCCAAAGTGAAAGTGGTTATGTGCTTTCGGGCGGGGTTTGTTTGGCTACATTTTTGCGAAATTCAATATTTATGCAAGTTGAGATCTTCCTCTTGCCATATAAATGTTGTTAAAATGTGTATGCTGCAGTATCCATAATCCTGTAGACCTGCCCCCAGGTACCATTAAGTTCTGTTAGTCTGTTAGTGTCAGTCTATAAACCGTACCACTGGACTGATGGACCGTGAGTTTCGTTTCGTTGTTTTAATGGCAGACAGTCTAGTTGTTTGTGCAGAAGATAAATTCCTTTAGTGTGCATTGCGTCACAACCTGTTTGGTCCTTTGTGTTTACTGTACCGTGCTCTGGGGTGGGGTTCCTGTAGGGTTTGGCGGTTGATTCAGTGCTCTTAGAGTCATTTCTACAGGAGGCTACATTCACTTCAGACAACATCTTGCATAATGAAGTTGCTTGGTCACTTTCGCAGGTTGTACAGATGTGATCTGGGATTAGCACATTGCAGGTTAAGCAGTCACCAAAGCCACTCGGAAGCTGTCCGTCTCTCTCTTCTCACGCACACATGCGTACACACATGCCATGACCTGAAATAAAGCTAGTGTAATGAGGCCATGCCCAGGATTCTACCATGCGCTAGATTCCCCAAAATACAGCCGAAGTAAACTCGGATGAATCGACTGAAATAGCAGACGCTAGTGCAGTACAGCATCCTGATTATTTCTGTGACTGTCACCAGTGAAGCCAGTTGTTAAAATGAATTCAGATTAGATCGTGTTTAACTGACCGGTCTTGATAAATTGATGTCATTTGTTGACTGATTTATTTATTTTTTCTCTCTCTCTAAACAGACGTCTTAACAATATCGTCACTACGCTGTTCCCAAAAGGATCTCGGAGTGTGGTCCCAAAAGACATGCCTCTCAATATCTTCGTCAAGATCATTCAGTTTATCGCGCAGGTAAAGAGAAATTATACGCACCGACCACACACACACACACGCACACACACACACACACACACACACACACACACACACACACACACACGCACACACTAAGTAATGACATATCACACCTACTACTAACCCCATTTTCCTTTTATATATAAAAGCTTGAATCTGCATGCAGATAATGTCAGAACTGTCAGTCACAATGTAAACATGTAAAAAAATGTGTGGTTTTTTTATTTTATTTTATTAATTAAGTAAATAATAAATAAATAAGTAATAAGTAAGTAGGTAACTAAGTAAGTAGCAAGTAAGAAGTAAGTATGTAAATATTAAGAAAGTAACTAAGTAATAATTAAGTAACTAAGTAGTAAGTAAGTAAACTTAGAAGTAAGTAGGTAGTAAGTAAATAACTAAGTAAATAGTAAGTAAGAAGTAAGTATGTAAATAACTAAAAAGTAAGTAGTAAGTATTAAGAAAATAACTAAGTAGTAAGTAAGTAAGTAAATAAGTAGTAAGTATGTAAATAACTAAAAAGTAAGTAGGTAGTAAGTAAATAACTAAGTAAATAGTAAGTAAGTATGTAAATAACTAAAAAGTAAGTAGTATTAAGAAAGTAACTAAGTAGTAAGTAAGTAACTAAGTAATAATTAAGTAACTAAGTAAGAAGTAAGTAAGTAAATAACTTAGAAGTAAGTAGGTAAGTAAGTAAGTAAGTAGTAAGTATGTAAATAACTAAAAAGTAAGTAGTATTAAGAAAGTAACTAAGTAGTAAGTAACTAAGTAATAATTAAGTAACTAAGTAAGAAGTGAGTATGTAAATAACTTAGAATTAAGTAGGTAGTAAGTAAGTAACTAAGTAAATAGTAAGTAAGTAGTAAGTATTAAGAAAGTAACTAAGTAATAATTAAGTAACTAAGTAAGAAGTAAGTATGTAAATAACTTAGAAGTATGTAGGTAAGTAAGTAATTAAGTAAATAGTAAGTAAGTAGTAAGTATTAAGAAAATAACTAAGTAGTAAGTAACAAAGTAATAATTACGTAACTGAGTAAGAAGTAAGTAATTAAGTAAGCAAGTATTAAAGTAACTAAATAAGTAGTAAGTAGGTAGAAAATAAGTAAGTAAGCAGATAAGTAGTAATTATTTGTTAGCCAATTTTATGACTTGAAATAAAAGTATTATGTGTGTAAACATTTATAACCGCCAGTGTTTGTTAATTATTTGATGTTTTACATGTTTAACTCCGTTCTTACAGGAAAGGCTTGATTTTGCCATGAAGGAAATCATCTTTGACCTGCTGTGTGTTGGGAAGCCTGCAAAAGCTTTTAGTCTTAACCCAGAGGTACATAAATAATGAAGTTATTCTAACAGTAAATCAATATACCCTGCACTGCGTTGTATTGTGCGTGTGTTATGTTGATAGTGTTGCTTTCCCGTGCATGCCGTTTCCTCCGCCGATGCTCACTATACAGATTGCAGTAAACTCATTACCCGTTAAATGTATTTGAACGCCAGTCGATGATCGTCTTGGTTTTTTCTAATGGCTCTGTGTGTGCTTCAGAGGATGAATATTGGCCTGCGTGCATTCCTGGTCATCGCCGATAAGCTGCAGCAGAAGGACGGAGAGCCACCGATGCCCAACACGGGGGTCACTCTTCCGTCTGGGAACACGCTGCGAGTCAAAAAGACGTACCTGAGCAAAGCCCTCACCGAGGAGGAGGCCAAACTTATAGGTGACTGACTGAAATCATGAAGTGTTTACTGATAGATATACTTTAAGATATAGATAGATGGATGGATAGATATACAGATAGATATCTATATCTTAAAGTATAACTATGCGTTACATACTTTTAGCGGTTTGTAAGTCATTTTTGGCTTATCAGATTTTTTAAAAAATGATAATAAAATACCTTAAAAAAGGTATCTTTTGGTGTTTGTGGGTTTTTAGATTTCTTTTACTAAAATTTCTGGCCCAGAAATTAGCCCTGCCCCCTTTTTTTTTTACCTAAAGGCCGATTTAAAGACAGTTTATAAAGTGGTTGAAATTTGTTTCTATGACAACTAAATAGCTTAAAAGTTTTAAATGAGTAGTTTTCAGGTAGGACCCGGGAGCAGCAGTGAGAAGCTCGGAAACTCCTGAAGCTGGTTGAGAAAACACCAAGAGCATACAAAGCTCCACAGCGATACTCTCAAGAATTTCTCATATTCGCTGAGCACTTCTCCTGGTCAATGCATCATTTCCTGTGTTTTATTTGATGTAATGACAAAAAAAGACAACCGTTGGAATATACTTGATCTTTTATCCCATGTGTTCCGCCATGTAGGAATGTCCCTCTATTATTCCCAAGTTCGGAAAGCCATAGACAACATCCTGAGACATTTGGATAAAGAAGTGGGTCGCTGTATGATGCTCACTAATGCGCAGATGCTGAATAAGGAACCGGAGGACATGATCACGTGAGTATGACCCACAGCACACCAGATTGATACAAAAGAACCAGTAGAAAGTCTCCGTTTGTCGACGTCGATCATTTGCATCTCTACCAGATATTCTTTTAAACTAGAGTAATAAACATAATAAATATGCTTACTTCACCGTCCAATTATGATCCCTTTATTCATGCAGGCGGCTTGAAACACGTTGCAGATACACGTCATGTAATAAATCCTTGAAAAACTTCTTTTTTCTGATGCGTGTCAAGTTCTTTATCATATAGCCCAGCGGTCCCCAACCATTTTTGCGCCACGGACCGGTTTAATATCAGACGATATTTTCACGGACCGGCCTTTAATGTGTGGCGGATAAATACAACAAAATAAAATGATAGGACCGGCATAAAAACCGGGGTATTTTTTTAAATATAATAATAAACGTGAATCCAATGTGAAATCGTAACTTTATTAGCAGCGTCCTCGTAACATCCTCTCTCCCCCCCCTAACGCTCTCCGGTCTCTATGGTAAGGTTTCAACGTATCACGTGACCGAGACAAGCGTCTTGACATGCGTCAAGAGTGAGTCGTAGAAGGATGTAACGGAGAGAATCCGCTCATTTTTCAGATCCAGATCATAAATAAAACGGAAATAATGTAAGTTCTTTCTGTGCGGCCCGGTACCAAACTACCCACGGACCGGTACCGGTCCGCAGACCAGGGGTTGGGGACCGCTGATATAGGTGAAAGATGTCATATAGATGTCATAGAAGATCAGAGAAATCAGTTTTTTTTGGTTTTTTTACTCTAAATAATAAAGAGATAATCATTTCATTTCCTGAAAAATTCTTTCTCTTGAGCGTGAAGTAAATATTTGAATTCTAACAACATCAAAAGGCTGTATTTTTTTTTTTTTTTCATGCATATTCGTGCATTTTTGAATCCTACAAAGCCTCGTTTACATAAACGAGTGGAGATTCCGGACAAAATTCGAATACAAGTCCATTTAAACAATATCAGAGGTCAACTGAAGAGATTTATTTATGATGTGTTTTGTCGGAGTACGTTCCCCTGTTAATCCGCAGTGACCTGCCTTAAGTAGGTTAGAGTGCTGTCTAAAGTACGCATGTAATTACACACTCTGTAACTACACATGTTCTTCCAGTGTGCTCTGGCAGTGGAGTAATATTCCGAGATGATTTCTGTCTGTGTTTGCGTGTTCTCAGAGGGGAGAGGAAGCCCAAGATCGACCTGTTCAGGACGTGTGTAGCTGCCATCCCTCGCATCCTGCCTGATGGCATGACCAAGCCAGAGCTCGTCGACCTGCTAGCTCGGTGAGTGTGTGTGTGTGTGTGTGTGAGATAGGGGTAGATGATGGGGTGGTGTGATGAGACCTGACGTGAAGCAGAGTTACCACGTCACAGTTGATTCTTTTCCTTTAACGACACATCCTGGAACATTCTCGTCCTCGTACACCACCGATAAATACAACCTGTCATTTATTAATCAACGACACACGTTTTATTTTATTTTTTTAAATTGTTCTTACTGCTTATAGTTACATATCACGTTGTGAAGCATGTGTAAGGAAGCACTAAAGCACAGGGAATGCACGGAAGATTCAAGGAAGATTTAAGTAATATTGAGTAATAGACAGCCAACAGATGACGGCTGATTCTGATCGGTCGGAACGCTGCGACGCAAATGACGTGTATACGGTATATTATATGCGCTCGTTCTGATTCGTTATTATGTCTGAAATAGGGACGTTTCTTTAGCATTTTTGGAAGGAGTCTCCAGTGTCAGTGAAGTGAAAGGCTTCAGGGCGGACGACGTCGCGCTTTGCGGTTTCTCGGTAACGTGAGCAGCTGTGCTTTTTAACGCGACGTGAAGAAAATGAAGGAAAGAAGAAGGGAACGACTGTTCATAACGGCAACAACGTAACAGGATAACAGTAATGAGCTGGTTTCAGAGACGTTGCATGGCATGGCAAAGTGACAAACACTTCAGGATGGGCTGTTACAGGGAAATACCCTATATGGCCGAAAGTATGTGGACAACATGTTATAATGTGTTATAATAACTTCCACGCTTCTGAGAAGGCTGGGAATGAAACTACTAGGTTTTGGAGAGTGGCCGTGGGGATTTGTGTCCACACAGGAGCACTGATAATGATAATGAGTCTTCATTGGTCACAGATACATTGCAGCACAGTAAAGAGTCAAACCTGTTCAGATACAGCGCCCCCTGGAATCAGAGAGGGTTAAGGGCCAAACAGTGGCAACTTGGCAGCGCTGGGGCTTGAACCCCCGACCTTCTGATCACTAACCCAGAGCCTTTACCGCCAAGCCACCTCACCCCTGCCCCCCATGTTGGCTGAGGGGGTGCAAGTTCATCCCAAAGGTGTTCAGTGGGGTTGAAATCAGGGCTCTGTGCAGGCCCTTCGAGTTCTTCCACACCATGTCTTCCGGGAGCTCAGTTTGTGCACGTTGCATTGTCATGCTGGAACACGTCTGAGCCTCTTAGGTCCACAGAAGGGACATTGCAATGCTACAGCATATAAAGACAGCATACACAATTGTGTGCTTCTCCCATTATGGCAGCAGTTTGTGGAAGGCCCACTTATGGATGTGATGATCAGGTGTCCAGAAAGTTTGGGCCATATAGTATGTTCAACATTCACTTCGACTTGGGCCGCGGTACTGTAGCACGTCGTTGATTATTTTCCTGGAACTGCATGGACCATTGTGTTTTCTATCCTTACATAATCCGCCTTTTGTCGCGAATTCCCCTCTCGCAGCCGTTTAGTCTTCATATCTTGTCCACATGCCTGTTTGTTTACACTGAAGTACATTTTGTTTTGATTTTCAGTCTTGTGTCTCCTTCCTTGTCCTGTGATTGGGATGTTCCCTGATTGTGCTCAACTCAACTGTCCAACCATTTGTTTGCTTATTTATATACACCCCTCGTACCCACCCCCCCAACCCCCGAGTCTTTGTCTCACTGCGAAGTCTTACCATTCTTGTCTTTACGTCCAAGCCTTGTTCTTGTTTCATATTTAGTACTTCCTGGTTTAGACCATTGCTCGTGTTTCTGGTCTCCTAATTAACTCTAGTTTAATGTTGTCAGGCCCATGTTTTGACCGCGGCTTTGACCTTGACTCTGATTCTAATCACTCGTGTTACCCCTTTAATACTTATTAAGGATTTGAACAACGAACAATTTTCACTTCAAGTGTTTCAAGTAAAATGCAGAATATAGGCATATTTCTATTGCCTCATTTGATGACGTTTTTGTTTTTGTTTGATGACGTAAACCAAAATTCATATTATCATGAATCACACTGTTATTTGTGAGTATCATGAACTGTAGTCCTAACAACGTATAACGTGCTTGACTCGGAGTGTCTTGTGAGTAGGTTGACCATCCACATGGACGATGAGCTGCGTCTGATAGCCCAGAATTCCCTGCAGAGTCTGCTGCTGGACTTTTCAGACTGGCGGGAGGAAGTGCTGCTGGGATACAGCGGTTTCCTGCTGCGGGAGGTGCAGGACACACAGCAGAGCCTTCTTCACTCCTCTATTAAACTGCTCCACCAGCTCCTCACACACTGGAGGCTCGCTCTCCTCACATCCAGCAGGAGCACAGAGAACACCAACATCTGCTCTGCCGAGGTAAAACATCGACACTTACGCTTACACTTATTCCGATCCATCCATGCTGGACTGATGATGGTTGGAGAATACGATCCTGATGTGTGAGGACAAATGAACCGTGTGATCGGTTTTTATTGGTTTTGGAGTTGAGGTTAAGGTGG
Source organism: Ameiurus melas (assembly GCA_012411365.1). Classification (NCBI taxonomy): domain Eukaryota; kingdom Metazoa; phylum Chordata; class Actinopteri; order Siluriformes; family Ictaluridae; genus Ameiurus; species Ameiurus melas. The sequence goes on along the minus strand of CM022759.1, from coordinate 32,599,160 downwards.
AGCAGATGGTGGGTGGTGGCAGGATGTCATGAAGATGATCCACACCTTTCTGTTGCTCTAATCGCCTTCCAGAATGCAATCAAATAAATCCGTCTACTACATCGTTTCATGGTGTGGTATCTTATATCTGAATATATGTGCTGTATGTATTGTATCTGTTTGTATATTACATCTGGCTGTGTGTGTGTGTGTGTGTGTGTGTGTGTGTGTGTGTGTAGTTATTACAGGGTGCGTCAGGCTCCAGGCTCCGTGCTGAAGCTGCTCCTTTCTCGGCGGTGTTGCGTGCTCTCGAGGGTCTCGCTCTCGTTCTGCTCTGCTCCTGTCACACTGCTACACGCAAACTAGCCGTGTCCGTGCTCCGAGAGCTCCGCCTCCTCCTGCTCACGGTCTCACACACTGAGGTTAGAGCGCACGCACACACACACACACACACACACACACACACACAGACAGACATCTCTCACAGCGTACATTATAGCAACCCACATTTCTGATTCTGGGATTGAGGACACAAGGCTAAAACTGTCCCCGGATTTAATGATGAGGATATTTAGATATCTAGATATTTAACAGTTTAATGCTAAAATAAAATTGAGAGTAATTCCAGTCCTCTACTCAGCGTGTGTATAGATTCATTTTTAGGATATGATAGACCATTGGATATTAATTTTCCTGGGGTTATTTCTTGAAAGAACAGATTATAGTAGGTGAAATCCAGTGACATCTTTACAGACACGCGTTCTCACGTGACGGATTCAGACACGACCCAAAATCGCGGATTAATAATTACCCCTCGTAAACCCCATCTGAACAGGATTTCATCTACTCTGACCGTATTGCTAATTTAGCACGCGGGCCAGCTAACGGCCGTAACGGCTAGCTGGGGTTTTACGACCGCTATTAAAAAAATGCTAACAGCTTGGCGTATTACAAGTACGCTAATGCAACGATACATGAATAAATGAACATCTATGAATTCCAGCACCTGATCGAGGGTTTAATAAGGAGAGCAAAGCCAAGGACATGTTTAAAAAAAAGAAAAAAGGGAAATTTTGGAAGTATTTCTGAACACAAGTGTGTGTGTGTGTGTGTGTGTGTGTTGGACAGGATGATGAGCGACCCATGCTGGACGTGCTGGACCAGGCGAGCCCGGTGGTGCTGGAGAGCTTCACACATGTGCTGAGCGATTCTGTAAGCAATTCTGTGTGTGTGTGTGTGTGTGTGTGTGTGTGTGTGGTTTAACTCACACAGAAGCAGCCTCTGTCCAGCCACAAAGTCGCCTCTGTTCTCACCATCATACAAGTTAGTCTGGCCGGTCCACCCTCTGTTTATGGATTAATACTCAGTGTGTGTTGTGGACTGTACAGAGCCTGTGTGTACAGTCCAAATAAGTTCTATTGTCGTAGTGCCTTTGTACTCCTGTACTTATCGAATTCTCGAATCGGATTGGTCAGGAGGTGTCTAATCCAGCCAATCGCCGGTTTATATTAATGCACTGGGTCTAATACCTTATCATTTCTTACTGTAACAACTATTTAATCCACATAATCTAACCTAATAATAAATCGATTTATAAATAATAAACAATAACGTGTCGTGTTAACATGGTAACGTCTGTCAGGAGATGTTTATTTAGGATTTTTGGAAGGAGTCTCCAGTGCCAGTGCGCTGTTGCAGGCAGTGCTAGAGCTTGTAGCTATCAGTAAACGGATAAAGAAGTACGAGATGTCGTTCTTTAAGCAAAGTGAGGGGGAATAGACGACCTAAACTGTGAAGAGTGTCTGAGTTTGAGTGAAAAATGAATGCAAGAATGATGAAATTATGACATATTATGAATATTTTTGACAAAGTCGAAGGCATCGTTTTATCGTGCGGCCGTGCTGTTGTTTTCGATGTGAGACATTATTTGAAAAAAAAAGACTGTCGATATTTACTTAGGTCAAGGGGAACGACTGGGTATTAACTCGGATACTTTATTAAAAATATCAAAAACGTTATATTTGCGTTTCAGACGTCGGTTCCTTCGGGACACCAGGCTGACCTTGCGTGGTTAGTGGAGTGGAGTGGGAGTCTCCTGAGCAGTCAGTATGACGTGTGCAGCCCCTCGTCGGTGTGGGTGGTGGCACAGTGGGCACGGGACCCCTGGGCTCTTTGCCTCTTCAGCCTGCTGAGACAGGAACATCTACCTAAGCTGTGTCCTACAGCGCTGAGCTACGCCTGGTCCTATGCCTTCACCCGCCTGCAGTTGCTCATGCCTGTGATCGATCCCAGGTGAGACCCAGCTTTACGGTTTAACGGCAGGCTTTAGTCTATGCACGACGTGCGGAATAATATGACAAACCGTTCATCGATAAATCTGTGAGATCTTTTTTTTCGTCGATCCCTATTAGCAACCCAGCTAATACTAAAAAGATGAGCGCAGCGGGTTCGGGTGACAACTACGTGGCTCTGTGGAGGAACTACCTGATCCTGTGCTTCGGTGTGGCCAAGCCGAGCATCATGAGCCCTGGACATCTGCGAGCCTCGGCCCCAGAGATCATGACCCCTACTAGTGAGAACAGCAGCAGCTACGACTACAAAGTGAGTCCTCAGAATGAACAGTCATTAATGAACACATTTTAGTAACGCCAGCTGATTCATTTCGTTTGTATTCATTTCTGAAAGTTTGGATGGCGCTATACCCATCACAGTGTAATGATATGTGTGTGTGTGTGTGTTGTGCATCAGGTGGTGGGGACGCCCTCAGTAGCGTGGCTATTAAAGCAGCTCGTTCCCTTGATGCGTTCCGAGAGCATCGAGATCACCGAGGCGCTGGTGCTGGGTTTCGGGCGCACAAACTCGCTCATTTTCAGGTAGGGAATTCGACCGCAGTTGCTTCCGACCCCGTGTCCGTATTTATCGATAAACTGTTAACAGAACGCGTTCTGACTAAACACACCAATACGCAAATTTCGCATTGTGATAAATAATTATAACAGTATGTATAATGACTTGCGAGGGCGTTTTTAACATGATACGTGTACAGAGTTCGTTGTAGTTTAGACCTTCGTGGAAACAAAATGACTTTGCTGTACTCTTGTTGATCTGTTTAAAAATGTATTTCAGAGAACTGATCGAAGAACTGCACCCTCTGATGAAGGAAGCTCTGGAAAAGAGACCGGAGGTCAGTGTCTGTACCGTAACACCTGCATAAGATGTACAAGTGTGTAGAAATCCGATGAAAGGATAGAGCCAGCGCAGTTAGTGAAAGCTTGGGTAACATTTCCCATGAATCCAGTGGATTTAAGAACATGCGGTGCTTTCATGAGTCCCCTCAGTGGTCTTTTGTTATGACATGTGCTTTTGTTTTGGTTTTGGTCCTGTCCCCACCCCCTGTCAAGCCATGGGTTGATTACCCTAATGTGTTCACCTGCTCTGTGTGAATTCACTTCACGTGTGAAGTCTTGCACATAAAATAAGAACGCCATAAAATATGCCTGAGAGTGCCTTGTATACGTTTGTATAAATGCTTATAAGCCGTAGTGGGAACGTGAATAAAAGTTTATAAAGCGTGAGTGCCAGTGTTTATGTCCTTATGCCGTCGTAAGCGTGTAGGCGTCCATACCGCCATACACACCCTGTATGTTTACGTTGTGTAAATACAAGATATAAAAACAGCGTGAAGCTTCCGTTATGGATGCAATGTACTTGTTGTGCATCAGAATAAGAAGCGGAGAGAGCGAAGGGATCTGCTGAGGCTCCAACTGCTCAGGATCTTCGAGCTGCTGGCTGATTCTGGGGTTATCAGCGACAGGTGAGAGTAATATGTTCATCTTTATCTGACTGTGTTGGGTTTTTGTATGAATATGTTGTGGAGCAGGGGGTTTCCTAGCTGCTCTCATGTAGTTTGTTACGCGTTCACTGTACTTTTGTTTAACCTTTGGTCCCGTCTCTCGACATTCCTCGATTACCCTAATGTGTTCACCTGTGACGTGTCTCGTCTCGATGAGTTTGGTAATTGCTGACCTGCTGTTTCATTTTCTCCTCGTTAAGTTGCATCGTGTTTTTGCCTCATTAAGTTCACGCCTTCGTTTCCTGTCTTCCCGGTTTCTTTCTGTAGTTCTTCCCGGTTCGGCTGTGAACCCGTTCTTGTGTTTTCACCTCAGCTACTCACTTTGATGATGGTTCTTGGATCAGCCTTAATTAAACGCATGCTGAGTTTATGCACTCGCATCACGTTCTCTGAAAACCTGACTTTATTATATAGCAGGGACGTCAAAATTCACGTATAGTATTTGTTTTTGTAATCGTTTTAATATGATCGAGGCTATCATTTAATCTCGAACATCCGCCGCACGGTGCATTCGTATGATATAAACTGCTCAAATTGTCGTCCGTAACGAATTTGGAATTTTTCTCATCGATTTATTTACTTCTCGTTGTCTTCTTGTTGCTGATGTTTAGCTTGTTTTCCTCGGCAAGCCAGGCTATATGTGTCAATCTAAAGATCTGCCATACATACAAAGTGTTTAACAAGGATAATAAGTTTATTATTTTTCTTTATTTGTTTCTCCAAATATTTATTTATATATATTTATATATAAACATGCATATTTGGTAGGAGACGACATAAAAGCATTACTGTATCTAGCCTACTTAGTGCACTCTGTAGCTGCTTTAGTACACAGGTCTTTACACTGGAAATCCATCACTAATTAATAATGAATTATTGAAAGAGCTCATTATAAACAAAAGCTGATCTCATTCTCTGAATAGTACTTTATCCTAAACTTTTTGAGACGCCCGATATTTTATATTTAACTGAATTAATTGAATTTTCCTGTTCTCTCTCTCTCTCTCTCTCTCTCTCTCTCTCTCTCTCTCTCAGTACTAATGGAGCACTGGAACGTGACACTCTGGCTCTTGGCGCTCTCTTTCTGGAGTATGTGGATCTGACCAGGATGCTTTTGGAGGCGGAGAACGACAAAGACGTGGAGATCCTCAGAGACATCCGGTCCCACTTTAGCTCCATGGTGGCCAACCTCATACAGTGTGTCCCTGGTAAAGACCGAACTCCCGAATAAAACCGTTCCCTCAGTGTAGAACCCATTCTGAATGAGGACAATGGGACTGCTGTTCATGAACTCAGACTTTCCATGACGGAACATAAGTTTGGCAAATGTTTTATTCCAAGTTGTTCCTATTAATCTGACTCACTTAATTGTTGCCGTTCTGTCTGACTGATTGCATTTACGGTTCTCTTTGTGAGACTCTTCTCAAAATAGGCGTGATTATAACGATGTAAAGGGCAAAATCGACGAGCTATTCTCGGCTATTTCAGACAGAGACGACCATTCAGAGAACGGATTTCGCAATCAATAGCAAATGTTATGTTTGAGACTCAATATCAGACATTGTCTGCATCAGACACACAGAGTTCACTTACAGACTGTTAAGTAAATACTAAAGAAGAAAAAAAAAGGTTTATTAGAAAGGTCAAAGCTGACTCATAATGACATCTTTGTCTGTCTTCAGTGCACCACCGACGCTTCCTGTTTCCCCAGCAGAGCCTACGACATCATCTCTTCATCCTCTTCAGCCAATGGGCTGGTCCTTTCAGCATCATGTTCACACCCCTGGACCGCTACAGCGACCGGAACCATCAAATCACTCGATATCAGTATTGTGCCCTGAAGGTAATGCAACACTGAGCCAGGTAGATTTACAGTGCTCTGGACTTTCATTTCGATTTGGACTGCATATAGAAGCTCTGAATTTCTTTTCAAGGAAAATAAACAAGATGTGGACGGAATGGGAGAAGAAGTTAGGTTTAATCTTCGTTAGAGCAGGAGTTCCGGTCGCAGGGATCTAGTTCCAGTTTAGAATTCATTTTAAGTTTTATTTTAGGAACGTGAAGCACGGTGGCGTAGCGGGGCTGGGGGTTTGAATCCCAATATTTACAAAAGATCATTTTTACCTACGATGATTGGATATATTAATCATAATAACACAATTAAAGGATGTCGAGTCCCACCGTCGCCCTGTGTGTGTGCAGTCTGCATGTTCTCCCCGTGCTGCGGGGGTTTCCTCCGGGTACTCCGGTTTCCTCCCCCAGTCCAAACACATGCATGGTAGTCTGATGGGCGTGTCTAAAGTGTCCGTAGTGTATGAATGGGTGTGTGAGTGTGTATGTGATTGTGCCCTGTGATGGACTGGCACTCTGTCCAGGGTGTACCCCGACTCGTTCCCCATGCTCCCTGGGATAGACTCCAGGTTCCCCGTGACCCTGAAAATGATAAGTGGTATAGAAGATGGATGGATGGACTATAAAGTTGTATTGTATTGTCTTAATTTTAAGTTTCAGCTTCATGAACAGAGAACTTTCCACTTGAAAGAACTTCCTGATTAATCAAGGCTGATAATAATGACTCATTTTGATATACTGACTCCAATTATCAGCATAAATGCTAAATAAAACGTACCAGATATGATCCAAATGAAGGAATTAATAGAATCAAGCACTTATACCCATGTTATTTCTATATAAACACACTCAATCCAGAGTAATTAGCAGTCTTGAGTCACTATGTTGGTCTGAATGTGAAGAAAAAAGCTGATAATTCAAGGGTTGTGCTTGGATAATAGATTTAATAGGTGACTGCAGCTGTTTTAATGACATCGGTGGTACTGCATGATTACACAATGACAAAACATCGGTGTGTACCTACACAAGAGGTGAGAAGTTCTGTAGGTTTCTGTTTCTGAAAAGCTGTAGGGTTCTGTTTCACAATTTGTGATGAATATTGTGGAGAACACATGTGTGTGGGCGCGGGTGTGTTCAGTTTCCGGAGCTGCCTTTAAACTCTATTGAATGTCAGTGTGAGAGGGATGTAAACTGATCCTGTGCCAGTCTGTGGCTGTTGTTAGAAGCATGTCATTTCAGAACTTTTACCTGTCTGAAAATGTAAAGTGGAACATGATATGAGTGCACGACACTTAAAGTTCTATAGGGTCTGAGTTTTGGTTGTGAGGTAAAGCGCTAGGAAAGATCCCCCTTCAGAAACGTACTGTAATGCTATACTCAGGATGGGATTGGGAAAGTGTGTGTGTGTGTGTGTGTGTGTATGTGAGCGTGTATGTATGGGGGGAACAGTTCAAATCTGAAAAAGACAAAAAAAATCATCTCCCTTGCCCACATTTGGATATATCATGAACTTTTTTTTCTTGTATTAATGAGTAAAAAAGTTTATCTAATATTCCTCCTTCTACTACTACAATCACACATTCTAGTAATATTACCAGGACTACTCCCTCTATCACTACTAATGCTAATACCATTAATACTACTACTACTATTACTGCTAATACCTCTAATACTAATAGTATACCCTGCTAATACCCTTCTCTACATTGTTACACTAACATAGTACTACAATATAGGCTCCTAACTCCTATTACCACACTATATTACACCCCTACCTATCACATACAAATATACTAAAACACCCCCCCCCTCACCACCCCCCCACCCAACCACCAACCCCACCCCCCCACCCCCACTACCAAACCAACCCTCACCCCCCCCCAACCACCACACCACACATAACACCACCCCACCCACCCACCCCACCCCAACACCCACCCACACCACCCCACACCACACAACCCCACACTAACCTCCCTACAACAACATCCCCCACTATTATTACTACTACTATTACTACTACTACTACTACTATTACTACTACTACTACTATTACTACTACTACTACTATTACTACTACTATTACTACTATTACTATTGCTACTACTACTACTACTATTACTACTATTACTACTACTACTACTACTACTACTACTACTACTACTACTACTATTACTACTACTATTACTACTATTACTACTATTACTACTATTACTATTGCTATTACTACTACTACTATTACTACTATTACTACTATTTCTAGTACTAGTACTATTACTGCTACTACTACTACTATTACTACTACTATTACTATTGCTATTACTACTACTACTATTACTAGTACTAGTACTATTACTGCTACTATTTCTACTACTACCATTACTACTACTATTTCTACTACTACTATTACTATTGCTATTACTACTACTACTACTGCAAGTACTGATAATGATACTACCAACACTACTACTTCTATTACTAATACTATTACTAATGCTGCTAGTACTACTCCTCTTCCTCCTGCTCTTACTATTAAGGTAAGACTAGATTCGGAGCTATTACTAATACTTCTAATACTAATACTACTCTTCCTCCTCCTCCTCCTCCTACTATTATGACTAAAACCCCTACTACTACTATTCTTACGCCAAAAATACTAAAGACCCACAACCATAAACCCTACTCATAACCCACGAACGCCAATAAAATAAAATAATGTATACAGCACTATATAAAATAATTAACCAGTACTACATGCGTTGGTTTCGAAACTCGCAGTCTAGGGCTAGACTGAATAGTATGTTTAAATGCTAAACATGTCGTCGTTCCCCTGTTTCTCTCAGGCCATGTCGTCTGTGCTTTGTTGTGGCCCCGTGTTTGACAACGTGGGTCTCTCTCCAGACGGCTACCTCTACAAGTGGCTGGATAACATCTTAGCCTGCCAGGATCTGCGGGTACACAGCCTATCATTCATCACAATACTACTCTCAAAACATTTCAATAACGAAGGCCGTTTCATTGGCTCATCCCGAGTCTAAGTCTGTCCGTGAGAAATCTGTGTTTATATTACTGTGCTGCTATGGAGTCTCACATGACTGGATATCAGTGCATATAGGACGAGTATTATTGTGGAAATAAGAGTGCATTTCATGGTAAAATGTTATCGTGCTTTCCATTCAAGTCCCTGCATGTACGTCTTCATCACTGACTTCAATCAGGCTCGTTTATTTGATTTAAGCATACAGTGTTTAAAGAACAGAGACCTGTTCACTTGATACTCACTTATAATGGAAGTCTAAGTCTAAGTTGTCCATAGCATTAAATGAGATTCGTTTTTTTTTTTTTGTTGTTGTTGTTGTTTTTAAATGCTATCGTAATTCCTTAACTTAGCATTTCTTCATGTTTTAAGCTATGCAGTGCATTTAAAAATGCCAAAGACAATTTTATACCATTAATTAGCTACAACGCATATTGACTGAAATAGGCACAGGGCATTTCCCCCTACATCTAGTCAATCTAATCACCTCTCTTTTACATTGACAAGCAGCCATTTTAAACACTTATTTCACTTATAGAGCCAAATTTCACACCGGAAATACGTTCCACAAACATTGCTAATTGCTTCGGGTGATTTTCACCTAAAACAGATCACAGGGATTCGTCAGAATTATTTAGAAGCATGATGTTTCCTGTAGGTCCATCAGTTGGGTTGCGAGGTGGTGGTGCTCCTGCTGGAACTGAACCCAGATCAGGTCAATCTGTTCAACTGGGCCATGGATCGCTGCTACACCAGCTCGTACCAACTCGCCTCGGGCTGCTTCAAAGCCATCGCCACTGTCTGTGGAAGAAGGTGGGTGTGGGATTAAATCAAAACCACAGTGGAAATTTTTATCCGGTAAATACAGTGCACGTAAGAGTGTGTTTCATCGACGTAGCCTCTTATAAGATAAAACACAGATGTGGCTAATGAGTAGCATGTACGGTTACATGTGAGACGCATTATACTTACTTCACAGGCATTTGTTGTGTCCAGGGTGCTTGTTTGTAAGATTTATTCACGTGCTTTATTTTTTTTTATAGCGCAATAAGTTTCGTTCTGAACTGTAACAGTGACATTTAACAGCTCGGTGCTTTCATGGAAACCAGGTCCGATTTGCTTATTAGGTAAAACTGAATTTGCATGGTGTAGCAGCATTCAAAGCACGAACATGGCAATGATGGCATGCACTTGGGGAAATCAGCAGGCTTCATTTCTCGAACACTTGTCTAAGATATGCCGTATTCGTGGGCATCCAGTTCGTTCGGAAAACTACATAAATGGTAAATGGCGCTTTTATCCACTGTGTCCCATTCACCCATTCACACACCAATGGTAGCAGAGCTGCCATGCAAGACGCTAACTTGCCATCGGGAGCAACTTGGGGTTCTTGGGAGTCTTGCCCAAGGACACTTCGGTATGTGGAGTCACGTGGGCTGGGAATCGAACCACCAACCCTACGATTAGTGGACAACCCGCTCTACCACCTGATCCACAGCCACCCCGTGTATAAACTACATCCTAGACGGGCTTCCGAGTTTGTGTAAATATACAGAATGTTCACTCACTAATGCAAAGGACTTCACATTATAACTGGCAAGTAGTTACCACAGTTTTATATATAAATTATGGAAGAGTCAGGCGATATTCAAAGCAGAATAGAATTGATGAAGCAGTGCTGGAAAGACGGGCATGTGTAAGTAGTAGTCAGGGGACTCTGAGGGGAAATAGGGGTCATAAGATTGGTTCGGATTCTGGGAGTTGGCGTACAAGATGGACAGAGTTACAGTACGACACCTGGATGTTATGACAAGGATTTTTTCAGTGTTTTTTTATTTTCATTTAACTCTAAACGCCAACCAATAATAGGGGGTGTGTCTATAATGAGTATGGTTTGGATGGACAGGTTCTTCTCTAATGTGTAATGTCATGCACATATATAAAACTATAGGCCCGAACTTCATTTTAATGCTTTATTTTGGTTTTCCCGTGCAGGAATTACCCTTGTGACATTGTGACCTTGCTGAACCTCATCCTCTTCAAAGCGTCAAACAACAGCAGAGAGATCTATGAGATTTCAATGCAGTTAATGCAGGTGATCATGGATTAAAATGACTCATCGATCAGAAATAGATTGAGTTGTTGTGGATGTCGCTTGGATTAAATATGCTGTGTGTGTGCCCATGTTTGTGTATTCTGTTGCATTAGATTCTGGAGTCTAAATTGTGTGTGTACTCTAAGAGGATAGTGGATGAGAAGAGTAGCGGGATTCTGTATGGTACACACAGGCCTCTGCCCCCGCTCTACAGTCTCTCCGTGGGCCAGCTCTCTGCCCAGCTTGCCAGGATGTACCCGGAACTTACACTGCCCCTCTTCTCAGGTGGGTGGTTCATCTGGTTATCTATGTTAATGAGTTGCTATTTCACAAAATACAAGTCTCACATGCAGACTTTCTTGTTTTCTCTGTCGTGGTCCATGATCTCTAGAGGTCAGCCAGAGGTTTCCCTCCACTCATGCCAACGGGAGGCAGGTGATGTTGACCTACTTGCTGCCGTGGCTCAGAAACATCGAGCTGGTGGATGGAGGTCTACTGCAGGTTACCTCCAGCCCTGCCCACCAAGTAGAGGAGAAAAGAAGGCGGGGTCACTGCATAGCCCAACCTTCATCACACCTTCAGGGTTCCGGTTGGGGCTCAGCACAAGCAACCTCGCTCGTCCTCAACAACCTAATGTTCATGACTGCCAAGGTAATCCATGACATCACTACGTACCATTGCAGGAACCCGAATTTGGGCAAATTATATTTTTCAAGCAAGATTACTTCAAGATTTTTTATTGGCTCCAAGCAGTAGAGACAATAACAATACTCTTACAAGAGAAAGTTTGCGATCACTTTGGAATTACCAGGATTTCTGCATGAAATATTGATCAAATGTGGTCTGAACTTCACCTAAAGCAGAATTCAAACCGCACTACAAAATGGCTGCACCCCAAATAGTGCACTTTTAGAAAAGAAGGTCCAATCTGGGGCCCAAAGGGTTCTCTGGTTGTCCCTCTGGAACATTAAAAGAGAGTGATCCTCTTCCAAACTAGAACCCTTTGGGGCAGCAAACAACCATTCATTCTTAGTTAATACATTTCTACGAGTGTTTCGCTTCTCTGATTGTTCCTCTGAGGGAATTCTTAAAGGTTCTTCAATGTAGAACCCAATAACAGTGCGTGTGCTTCTCTAGCTGAAAGTGGTCCAAACCAGAACCCTTTTTGGAGGCCAAGAACTCTTGATTATATGAAGAAACCCCTGAAAGAATGTTTTCGAAGAGTGCATTGTGAATAGAAAACTAAATCAGACACAGCATACGGTGGAAGAAGTAAAAAAAATAAATAAATCAATCAATTCTTGTCAGTATGGTGATGATGTGCCGGGCCTGGAGATGGAGCAAGCCTGGAACGCCGTGGTCTCCAATGAGAAATGGAGCAGCAACCTACGTACGACCTTGCAGTTCCTCATCAGTCTGTGTGGCGTCAGCAGCGACACCGTTCTCCTACCACACGTGAGTCCTGTGTGACTACACATTCTGGAAATATCAGTCCTGCTTAAACTCCATTACTTCGAATAACTGAAATCATGCTTGTGTTTGTATTTGCCCACTGGCAACACTAGGCACTTAACTAGGTTTGTTAAGACCGCTATTGTCAAGGTTGAAGGGTGGAGGTGAGGATGAGTGTCGTTTGGAAATGTTAAACAGCATGTGATAACTCATGTGTTAGACAATATCTAATATTAGAGCCAGTAGCCCTGAGGTGCTCAAGCGACAACACAAGAATCCGAAGCATGTCGAACAACAACATGGGTCTATTTCCATGTGGACGCAAGCATGACTTATGGGTATAAAGCCCGTTACGTAGCTAATTGGATTAAGCCGATGTATTCTCTGTTCTCACCGGTTTCTGTTTTCATGAACAGAAATTTCGGGGGTCTGTCCTGACATGGGAGGAGTGGCACAACAAGCAGCAGCCACAGGGACATTTTCATGGCCGCTCTGGTCAAAAATATTTCTTCTCACATTTGAGACCCCATTTTAATTAAGCGCCAATGCTCATGCGGTATTTTCCTGACTTCAAGCCTTAACTAAAAGCCTCGATCCTAACAACCTAGTTGTCACTTTTCATAGCATAAACAGGGTACTTCGTCTACTTTCAAACTACTAACCGACTGATTTACCGACTCATCAAACGGCTGAATGGTTAAGAGAATTAATAAAATATCTAACAATACTAATTCAATGCAAACAAATTGTAATGCTAGAGTATAAAAAGACATCCGATGCTTCCAGTATTGTTGTAAAGGTTTGGCCGAGGCCCACATATAGGTGTGACGATCAGGTGTCCATAAACTTTTGGCTGTTACTTACCAACCGCACCAATAGTCCTGACAATACCAAGAACATTTCCTCAGCATCCGTGTGCTCCAACATCACCATCTTGTCATTTAAATTGGGCCTTACTGTATGATGCAGCCCATATCTGTCTCACTTATTAATCCGTCTGTCTCTCTTCAGATTAAGAAAGTGGTGATCTATCTGTGTCGGAACAACACCACCCAGACGATGGAAGAGCTGCTGTTTGAGCTCCAGCAGACTGACCCGGTCAACCCCATGGTGGTGCACTGTGACAATCCCCCGTTCTACCGTTTCTCAGCCACCAGCAAAATACCCACTGCCAATTCTGGTATACACACACGCCATGAATTACAGCTGTCTTGAAATATGGATTTAATATCCACTAGGACATGCTAGACAGGACACGCAACCGTCTAGAACAACGATTCTCACTCTCGGTGCGAAATTGACAACAATAATACGTCATCTCTACAGGTACGACATCCAGCAGCAATACAGTCGTCGCCATCGAGGAAAACATTCCTGACCTCGATGACCCAAAAATGGCAAAAGAGAGTGAGGACAGGTACAGTAGCGACATCTACCTTACACGCATATCCACTTAAAATATCTACAGGAACAGAGTAACGTAAGGACAGTACCACCCACTGGGATTGTTTTAAACATTGCAACATATTCCTGACAGGCAGGTCTGTGTGTTTTGTGTGTTTCCCCGCCATAGGCTTAAAAATATGATGAGGGCTCATATCCGTCTGGAGTCTCGTTACAGCAACAGCTCCGGAGGCTCGTACGACGAGGAAAAGAGTGAGTGAACTTTAGTGAACTGTGCTGCTGTGTGCGGTGAGACTGACGGATGTCCTCAAGCTCGAATGCAGCCTGAGGCCTGGTTTATAGTTCTGTTTTAAATGCATATTTGCACGGTGACGCATACAGGGGGATTATGGGTAAGAGGAGGAGGCTGAAAAAAAGCTCTGTAAAAAAAAATGTGTTCGTTTTTGTTAGTTATTCTTTTTTTACCCCCAAATTTATTTATGCTGTCCATTTGATCTCTTTAGCAATGGCATTGTGGAGAGGTGTGAATTGTTTGCCCAGCAGGGGGCTCACACCCCTCCCCTTTCCCAAAGCCACTAGCAGCTAAACGCAGTCATGGTACTCTACACACAGAAACCCAACAGTGTCCCGACTCATCTTATAACAGACTTGCAGTGATCAAATAATTCATTTGTTCACATTGTTCAAAATATATGTTCGTGGTTTATACTTATATCAGCTTAAAGCCAGTGTCCTGTGAGAAAATGTTAAGAAACACTCTCCAGTTTGTTAAAACTCTTGCGTTATACAGCTAGTTCATTGGACCGCTGGCGAGATCATTTCTTTCCCCTGAATTTCATCTTTCCTCTTTCACACGCAGTGAGATGATCAGATTGTTCTATATATAAAGGAATTATACTGTACAAGCATGACATCGTGTTATGGTTCAGTTAGTCAGATAGTCTTTGTAGACCGTTTTCTTTTCAGAGCTGTGTGAAAGCTCGCATTCGTGGCAGTTAAATGTAAAAAGGGTGTCATAAATATACAGTAAAACATACCAAATGTCCTCCCTGACGTGCAGATGAGCCCCTCCCACCGTATGCTGGTTGGCTGATGAATGTCCTGGAGACCAATCAGCCGCTGCCTTTGCCCATGCCGGCTAACGGAGGTTGCTGGGCCCCGCTGGTCGACTTCCTGCCTGAAACCGTGACCCTGCGTGGGCCGTTACACAGGTCAGATGACACTTTTCATGTGCAGAGAACGTCCGCAACACGGTCATTAAACATACTTGCGCAGAGTGCTGTTTGTTCACTGCACCCGATGTACGTCTCTTCTTCGCCACTCGTTCGAGGGTCGAAAGGAACGAAGTTCGACGACGCAGAGTGTGTTATTTGCATGATACGCGGCGGCTGTGAGGACGGTTTTAGAGCCTGTTTCTGTGTTGGTTCCTCAGGTGTAACATATCTGTGATCTTTATGACGGAGCTGGTGGTGGATCACAGTGTGAAAGAGGACTGGAGTATACACCTGCCCCTGCTGCTCCATGCCCTCTTTCTGGGTGAGATATAATATCTGTGTGTCACTCCTGGCTTGTTCTTGCCTCCGTTCTTGTTTACGTGTGTATAGGGAACAGAACTGGTTTCATCACTATGCCGTATGCGGTTGTGTGTACGGCACCAAATCAATCTTGAGTAGGTGTTTTGGTTTTCTTTTTTCCCTCCAATAATCTTATGATTCTTTAGAGTCCATGAGGCGTGATGATACTCATCAGATGGAGCTTTGAAATGGTCACTATCTCGTTTTCTGTTCAGTGAAATCGTTCCTCTGGGCCTGATTCATGCTGGGTGATATCAAATGATCTGTCGACAAAACAAAAAAATCTGTGGAATGCTTGGACCTGTTTTTATTCCGAGACTGCTATGACACACACACACACACACACACACACACACACACACACATACACTTTTGGCATGCCAATCAAAGTTTCCCAGACATGCTATTATTGTCACAGACAAAACAATAATCCTAACAAAGTATTCACCAAATATCTTGATTTTAGTAACTGCAGGTTTATTAACTGCCTGCTCGCGTATTTTAACAGAACTTGAAATGCACTTGAAGGACAAAAAACGTTTAAGCCTATTGAAAAATTATTGGCACCCTTCATTAAAATGGGCATAAGGCATTACAGCTTTTTCTAACAGCTTACGGTTTTCCTCCATGGAGTAGTATGTAGGTTCCAGTTTTCCGGTAATGTCACAGGATTGTCTTATGGATATTCCATAAGATTAAATGGAACAGAAATCACATCCACCAATTGTTGATTGAAAATGGGAAAAAAAAAAAATAATTATACTAATAAATTTAAAGGGCTAATATTTATAACCATGAATGCCAACATGTACTGTGACCTACTGAAGCAGAGCATGATCCGTATGCAGTATTCCAGCATGATAACGACCCCAAACACACCTCCAAGACAACCTTGATAAAGAATCTGAGGGTGAAGGTGATGGACTGGCCAAGCATGTCTCCAGACCTAAACCCTATTGAGCATCTGTGGGGCATCCTCGAACGGAAGGTTGGATGTCGTCATGGAGGAGTGGAAGAGGACTCCAGTGGGAACCTGTGAAGCTCTGGTGAACTCCATGTCCAAGAGGGTTAAGGCAATGCTGGAAAATAATGGTCCCCACACAAAATATTGACATTTTGAGCCCAATTTGGACATTTTCACTTAGGGGTGTACTCACTTTTGTTGCCAGCGGTTTAGACATTAATGGCTGTGTGTTGAGTTATTTTGAGGGGACAGCAAATGTACACTGTTACACAAGCTGTACACTCACTACTTTACATTGTAGCACAGTGTCATTTCTTCAGTGTCGTCACATGAAGAGATATCATCACATATTTACACAAACGCGAGGGGTGCACTCACTTTTGTGAGATCCTGTAGCTCATTTATTCACGGTGCTAATGTATTTCTAAAACTCTGTCCCGTTCGAGGCAGTTTTAGATCCCACCGCATGAAGTTTAACGTCAATGTTTGACGCTGTGTCGTGTTTCCGACTCAGGAATGGACCACTGTCGGCCCGAGGTGTTCGAGCACTGTAAACATCTCCTCCTGCACTTACTCCTCACGCTCTCCTGCAGCCGGAGTTTCCCTCTGGTCTCGTCAGACCTGATGCACAGCAAAAGTCTCGGCACCCGTCCCAGTTACCACACAGAGTTCTTCTACACGGGTATGTCAGTGCTACATGCCCCATGCTGCCCTTAAGGTTCTTTTAAATCTTTAGATTGCCAGAAAGCAAGTTCAGAAGCGTTAGTTATCAATCTTCCTGCTTGCTGTTTCAATAGGTGTGGTTTTGTAGAATTAGTGCGACAGGAAGTTACAGTTTGTGTACCGGCAAAGAAAATAGCTTACAGGTTTATATTATTACCAAAGGCGCAAATAATGTAAATGTTCCCCCTGAAAAAGGCTTATTTAATTGCCTATTATGGGTAAACCGTCATAAAACATACAGTAACAAGCCTCTACATGTGAGATCACTACAATAACATTGCAATAACGAGTATTTGTTATTGTATACTACACTCGAGTTTAGTACCTATTTTAAGTGCGTCTCGTGTTGGGGGTCTGAATTATTCTCCGTACGACTTTTCAACAATCAAGTGGTTCTTATGAGCTCTGAGCGTCGAACTTCGGTAGACCTGTGACCTCTCCTGAAAAAACAACACCCTCATACCGCACTATTCCTAGAAGCACACCTTGTCAGTGACGTAACGCGTTCTCCAAAAGTAGCTTGATACAGCAGTGCTATTCTCATCTGTCCGGACTGAAGAAACGAGGACGTACTTATCTGACGAAAATGAACGCCAAGCCAAAAACAATCACGTGTGCACGGCGGCTTGATTAGCGCCCTGATTAGAGCATTCCGCTGCTCTGTTTTTATCTTCCTGCCCTAAAAGGGACATCTACTAGCGGCGGTTGTGTGTGCGAGACGAGGTCTTGAATTCGTCGCTCAGTTCAGCGTGTCCGGTCTCAGCCGAACTGACATCGATCGTATATTATTCACTGTACGCCGTCATAACACTGTGACTGAGATTAATGCCCATGCCGTGGCCTCGCCTCTGCTGCCGAGTCGCTTTGCCTCCGGTTGTGTGTCGTTATGTGAAAATAACCAGCTGACTCCGAGTCACTTTATCATCTACTGAGGTCAACCCTCTACTTAAACATACACAGACAGAAATGCATTCACTTACTTCACCAGTCCGAAGTTGTGGGCATTTCTCCGCGGTGTCTGACCATCACGAGTAACCGCACGCCATCATCATTTCTACTTATTTCACACTCAGAGTAAAGACAACGAACGTATTTATTAATGAGCACGACAGGCGAACATTGTAATGCAGTCAAGTCCAAATGCAGTCCAATCCAGACTGTTCTCAGACCCTTTATAACTTTATCAGGTGCAGAACTGGAGATGAACTGCAGGACGTAAGGCGCCATTTGGGATGACGCTTTATTTTTTTACTCCTACTGCTTTTCCCGCTATCTGTATTACTAGTTTTAGGAGATACAGCTGGAGACGTATTCGTCAGGTTTTCACTGAATGAACGTTTTTACTAGTGGACTAGTAGATTATGCTCTAAGCCCAAGCCTACTTTAATAAATCACCTCTCTTCTCCCTCCATACCCATGTCGCGTCCCCAGGGGGTGTGGATTTCTTGCGAGACGCCCAGGTATCTCCGGTGCCTGACTCTGGACTAAGCTCCTCGTCTACGTCCTCGAGTCTGAGTCTGGGAAGCAGCAGCAGCAACCTGCCGCACTTCTCCACCGAAGAGTCGGAAACACTGGAGAGCAGCACCGACACTGACGAGAAGAGCAGCAAGCTTGTGGAGTTCCTCAGCACACGGTGAACGCTCACGATTCTCTAATCAATCTGTTCGCGGCGTCTGACACCTAGTGGTGGTCTGCTGTCACTGCAACTGTTTGGGGCGAACCCATTTGTTGCTGAGAAATGAATGGCCATGAATGGTGAAAAAGTGAAATGACATAAAAAATATATATATATATTAATTATAATATCAAAAGTATGTACACACTTTTGAATGTTTTGCCATATCGTCTCGCAAAACGCTACACCATATCACGTCAACAGTAACCCGCGGTTTTGAATTAGTTTGTGTTGAGCTTGTCCCTGCGTTAGTTGTTAAGTTGTTCTAGAAGTGGTGGTGTATTAGAACGAGCACATTAGTACATCAACACCGTCTGACCAAACTGAATCGATTCGTCTGCAGCGCTGTTGTATACCTGCGGTTATGACATCATACACTTCGAATCAGATTTTGATCATTATAAGATAGGAGATGCTTTACTGTACTCCGATGTGATGAGCGGTCTTACATACCGGTCTTAATAGTTACGCTATATTTCCTGTTACCTTTAGGCCGTTTGGGCCGTTGTGGTGTCATGAAGATATCAGCCCTAAAAACCAGCACTCCAGAAGCACCGAGCAGCTAACCAACTTCGTGCATCACATCGTCTCGGCCTTTAAAGACTCCAAAGCAGGCAAGATTTGATCAAGTGCTTTCCATTATAACGACAATGATGATGATGATGATGATGATGTGGAAATGACCTTCAGTATAACTATCATACATTCGGAATAAAAGCAACGCTTCTACGATAGAGAAGACGTGCGTAGGGTTTGTGCGTGACGTGTGTGTGTGTGTGTGTGTGTGTGTGTGTTTGCGTTCAGGCGCATGTTTGGAGCAGCAGCTGAGTGACGTCGCTCTGCAGACTGCCCTGTGCAGCTCGTCCAGACATTACGCTGGCCGCGCGTTCCAGCTGTTCCGCGCTCTGAGGCAGCCGCTCTCGGCTCTGGCCGTGTCGGACCTGCTCTCTCGCCTCGTTGAGGTGGTGGGCGAACATGGAGAGGAGGTGCAGGTGAGACTGATTAAACGCTGGATTCGATGACATACTCGTGATGCGGATTTGTCGTAACGGATGACAGCAGTGCTTACTTTCTTCTCAGGGTTATGTCATGGAGCTTCTCCTAACTCTCGAATCCGTAGTGGACAACCTCGCCGAGTGCCTGAGGAACAACGATTTAATGACTGTTCTCACAAGGTAACAACCACAGACTCTTCACGTTAAGCTTCGTGCTCTGCTCAGTCACGCTATTTTCCTTACAGTTCTATTTCGTAGCAGTTTTATAGCAATGACCATCTTTTTCTTAAAAATAAGTCAACTTAGTTCCTTGTGTAAATATTTTTCGATATTCTCCCAGGGCTCCTTCTCCAGAGCTTCCTATTGATGGGAAGCTCACGATGAACCGGAAGAGCACCAGTCAGCTGGATTTGGTCCCCGGTTCCGGAACGGCATCCGAGCGCATCCGCCATCAGCGGAGCTACTCCGTGCCTAAGCGCTTCGGCGAGGCAGAGCGTTCCTCTGAAGTTCCTCGCAGTGCCACCCTGGACCGCCTCCATGCCCACGCTTATCGGCGCCAGGGAAACCTGGCCAAGCTGCGTTCCCACTCCTCCACCTCCTGCACCGATGATGTACTCTCCACGAACCACTCCAACGCCAACCATCCCCGTAACCTCCTTGCCACCATCTTCTGGGCAGCCGTGTCCCTCATGGAGTCAGATTTCGAGTTTGAGTACCAGATGGCATTACGGTTGCTCGGTAAGCTGCTTGCCCATATCTCTCTGGAGAAGCAAGAGTACCGTGAAAAGTTGGAGAAGATCCAGAGCCAGCTGAGGTGGATCGGATTCTCTGGGCTCCAGCAGCTTCTCATCAAGGGCTTCACCTCGACGTCCACCACTGAGCTCACCCTGCAGCTTTTCTCCCAGCTCACACCCATCTCCCGTCTCCCTGTAGTGGACACGACCCAGTCCATAGGTGTGCTGTTCGCCTGTGTTTACTTGGAGGATTTATCATGCATGGGAAACATAGCATTAATGCAGCTTTCATAGTAGTGACGTAATACTACATTGCCACGCATACAACCTTAATCTAGCCGTAACTACCAATCTATTATATGAGTGCAGTATGTTTAGTCTCGTTTTTCTAAAAAAAAATGTCCCAATGCTGCTTGCAGGTTTCCCTTTGAACATCCTCTGTCTCCTGCCTCACCTGGTCCAGCACTTCGACTGTCCCACTCAGTTCTGTAAGGACGTGGCTGAGAGGATCGCTCAGGTCGGCTCAGCTGAACACAGACGTTATTACCTGGCTCTTCCGAAGCCCGTCGAGACCTTTCTCTAAATATGCGCTGCCCGCTTCAATTTTCAGGTCTGTCTCGATGAGAAGAACTCGAAGCTGTCTAACCTGGCCCATGTGATGACGCTGTTTAAGACGCACTCGTACACACGTGACTGCCTGTCCTGGGTCAACGTGGTGTGCCGGTACCTGCATGAAGCCTTCAGCGAAAACACGCTCTGCATGGTGACCTACATGGCCGAGGTAAACATGCGCGTTGCCAAAAACGTTGCTGTTGTCATGATCGTTTTTGATCAAAATAAAGTACAAGGGGAAATAATGAATAAATGAGCGGTTAATTAAGCGCTTATGTTAATCGTAAAGCCGACAGCAAATGATATTTTAATCGGGGACAATTCCCGTATCCGTTACCAACCAGGGAGAGCCAAGCCTATCACGTGCTTCCTCCAATGCTTCCTTCTTCTTTTCTTTTTCCACCTGTATACGTTGCAATATTATATCGATTCGATATTATACCGTCTGTACAAATATGCTACGTTCAAACAACATCAGTATAAAACATACTGGACGTATTATATCGACCTAAAACCAGCTGGCTGTAGTGTAATGTAATGCTGGTGTGATGCGATATGTTTGCAGTTGTTGGAAAAAGGCCTTCCCAGCATGCAGCAGAGTCTCCTGCAGATTATCTACAGTCTGCTCACACACATGGAGCTCAGCGGCATCCAGGCCAAGAGCTTCAACACCGACGTGCTCAACACCATCGAGAAGTTTGTTCAGGTTTGATGAGATCTTTTCCTCAGCCTCCCTCAGACTCCGCAGTACGTTTACCCAGGCGTTTACTCCGGGGCCTGACTCGGATTTCTTTTTTAACAGTTAAAAGGAAATAATAAACGATCATTTTCCTTGTGTATCTCTCAAACACGTTTCCTGTACTACTGGGGGTACAATTTGTTCTTGCCTTAAATGATGGTAATCAGACTTCAGTTATAATCAGATTTCAGGTCATTGATTTTGTAATTACGACTGTCCACCACAAGGTTTGCTGTTGGAGGTGTACTACTTTCATTTTTTCATGTAAGGGAAGCTTATGGCTAATTTTCATGATGCTACTTTAGCCTTTTAGCTCACATTAAAGAACATATCTTGTCTGATCAAATACATTCATGGTAAGGTGGAAACATGGGAGTTTATTTTAGTCCTAGTTCACATAACAGACTCCATGTTTATGTTTTGTGAGAGTTCTTCACGAGTCCCTTTGTTTGTCCTGATCAGTTAAACTGCCCGCTGTTCCTCAGCAAAGTCCTCCAGGTCTTGCGCATTTTTGAACTTTTCCAGCATCTTCTGCACATTTCAGCCCTTTTTTCCGACAGCGGCTGTATGATGTTCAGACCCATTACGACTATTACAGAAAGGTGCGAACATTCACCGATACTCAAGAAGGCAACACGATACACTAAGAGCCTGGGGGGTGTAAACTTTTGAACAGGATGACCGGTGTGTGAAATTAGTTTGAAACTGACGTACTGACGGGCCTTTTCATGCAGTGATTCAATGTCGTGACCAGCCGTCATTTTCCATGAGCGTTTAATGTGTCGGGATTAGCCGCTGATTAGCTCACAGGCTTTCATCTCGTTGTAGTCTAAATTGTGCTAATTCTTTTCCCAGAATGCTTTGCTAATCTCTTCCGATCTCTCAGCCTTTTTCCTTGCATTTGGGCAGAAAATTCAGAGACACACCCAGCAACTCTCTGTAAACACTCTGCCCTCTTGGCCAGCCTCCACATAGCTGAAGCCTACACACACACACACACACACACACACACACACACACACAGAGAGAGAGAGAAGGACATCCAGGTGCTTGTAAGAAGGTTCTCTGGTTGTTGTGTATCTACTTAATTGCTTCTGTTTCATTTTATTTTATTATGTCTGGACTGATTCTGTTTATGTGTGTGTGTGTGTGTGTGTGTGTTTACCTACCTGCATGGGGTTTGTTTACGTGTGTGTATGCATTCCAGACGGCGCACTGGAAGGAAGCGTTGAACATTCTGAAGTTAGTCGTGTCTCGTTCTGCCAGTCTGGTTCTTCCCTCGTCTCCTTCCAGCAGCGGCGTCTCGCACGTGGACGTGAGTCGTGTGTGGGACGTGGCGTCCAAAGCACTGCCCGGGAAAACACTCGATTTCCACTTTGACATCTCAGAGGTGAGTGTTTTGGGTTTTTTTTTTCTCTCTCTCTCTTAGTTTATGGTGGTCTCATCGTATTCCGAAGTTTTTTTTGTTTTGTTTTTTTTCCTGAAAAGGAGACCACCCAGTCTTGGCATACTTGCCCAGTGTGACCAAGTTTTCCAAGGCGGGGGTCGCTGTCAGGGAAGTGTGTTTTCTTCACTTCTACTTCACACTTTAAGAGACAGCAGGCCGCTTAAAGGCACTGCTCGTTGAACGTGTGTGGGAAAGCCTAGCACGGTCGGTGTGCGGCAGCCAAACACTGAACTATTTGTGTGCCGCGTGAATTCCAGGAAATGATGTCAGTCCGGTTTTGGTGCCTTGCATCCCGAAGCGAGTGAGAATTCTAGACAGCTCATTTAGAGGTTTTAAACAGATCTCATCTCTCTGTCAGATACAGACTGCAGACTGTTCAGCCTCATGGAAAGACCAGAAAGACAGCTAATGCAAAATCCAACGGAGCTGGATCCTAACGGAGCAGTCTGTCGAGTTTGATCCGTCTTGGCAGCGAGTTGGATAATCATCTTCTGAGCCAAGCTGCTGAACACACACGAGCGGAGCTGGCGGGAAATACGCTCTGGCCTGTCAGAGGCCGCTTTGTTGATGGCTTTGAATATGGGCAAGTCAGATGTGACAGCCGTTTGTCGTTGTTGCCGTGGAACACTACTTGAATCGGCAAAATCGCAATCGTTGGGAAATGGGATTGTTGGTGCGCGGCCGTGCGCGGCCTTGCGCGGTGATGTCCGTTGGGAAACGGGACCTGTTAGCTGTAGTCACGTCCGATGCACGTGAATCAGATTGGGTTTTGGCTGAACGAGTGCACGTTGTGATGACGTCATACGGCGCGTCTCGGCCAACATCTGCATTCATTTTGAAAAATCACAAGCTCCTCCGAATAGTGCGGAATTTTCTTGATTTTGCATTAACTTGTTCGGTCGCAAAATCGTGAACATCGGATTTTTTCATCTTATTTGTATTTTTTATTGTAGTCTATTGTATTTGTATTTCGCATATGATACAGTTACATCTACAGATAAAACTCTGCAGTTCAATAGGTAGGTAGACAGATAGACAGAAAGATAGATAGACAGAAAGATAGATAGACGATAGATAGATAGATAGATAGATAGATAGATAGATAGATAGATAGATAGATAGATAGATAGATAGATAGATAGATAGATAGATAGATAGATAGATAGATAGATAGATAGATAGATAGATATACAGACAGACAGACAGATAGATAGATACATAGAGAGACAGATAGATAGATAGATAGATAGATAGATAGATAGATAGATAGATAGATAGATAGATAGATAGATAGATAGATAGATAGATAGATAGACAGATAGAGAGAGAGAGACAGATAGATAGATAGATATATAGATAGATACATAGAGAGACAGATAGAAAGACAGATAGATAGATAGACGGACGGACGGATAGACAGACAGACAGATAGATACATAGAGAGACAGATAGAGAGACAGATAGAGAGACAGATAGAGAGACAGATAGATACATAGAGAGACAGATAGAGAGATAGATAGATATATATATAGATAGATAGAGAGACAGATAGATAGATAGATATATATATACATAGATAGATAGAGAGACAGATAGATAGATAGATATATATATAGACAGACAGACAGACAGACAGACAGACAGACAGACAGATAGATAGATAGATAGATAGATAGATAGATAGATAGATAGATAGATAGATAGATAGATAGATACATAGAGAGACAGATAGAGAGAGAGATAGATAGATAGATAGATAGATAGATAGATAGATAGATAGATAGATAGATAGATAGATAGATAGATAGATAGATACATAGATAGATAGATACATAGAGAGATACATAGAGAGACAGATAGAGAGATAGAGAGACAGATAGATAAATAGATAGATAGATAGATATATATATACATAGATAGATAGAGAGACAGATAGATAGATAGATAGATAGATAGATAGATAGATAGATAGATAGATAGATAGATAGATAGATAGATAGATAGATAGATAGATAGATAGATAGATAGATACATAGAGAGACAGATAGAGAGAGAGATAGATAGATAGATAGATAGATAGATAGATAGATAGATAGATAGATAGATAGATAGATAGATAGATAGATAGATAGATACATAGATAGATACATAGAGAGACAGATAGAGAGATAGAGAGACAGATAGATAGATAAATAGATAGATAGATAGATAGATAGATACATAGATAGATACATAGAGAGACAGATAGATAGATAGATAGATAGATAGAGAGACAGATAGATAGATAGATTGATTGACTGACTGATTGATTGATTGATTTTGTTACATGTTAACAATCTGGGCCTAAATATCTTTTTGACTTTGTGTGTGTGTGTGTGTGTGTTTCAGACTCCGCTGATTGGCCGGCGCTATGACGGGCTGCACGGTTCCCCAGGCAGGGATGAGAAGGTTGGAGGAGTGGTGGTCGTGACGCGCAGCACCTCATCCACCTCCTCTGGCTCCAACAACACAAACCACGTGCTGGTGCCCGTCAGCTGGAAGCGGCCCCAGTCATCTCAGGTGTGTTTTAAACACCTGTACACAGATACACACCTCTGAATACAGTATTACACATGCATGCACTAGCAATGGATATAACCACGATGTTCTTTTGGGTATTATTTATGTTTTTAAGAGAGTGAGAGTAAGGTGAGATCATTACCGCGACAGTCTGCAGTAACACTCTCTATGCAGCTCATATTCTTAAATCATTATGACTGGTTGTGAAGTTGGTGATTCCTTGTAAGCTATTAAAAAAGGTTATAATGATATTTTTTTTTTCCTTATCATTGTTAATAAATATTATAAATTCCGAGCACAGTTGTAAAGGTTATATAAATATACGCTCCATAGGAATCGTTACCCAATTTTTCTTTCCTTCCTTCTCATCCTGTAGAAGAGAACGAGAGAGAAACTGGTGAATGTGTTGACACTGTGCGGACAGGAAGTGGGGCTGAGCAAAAACCCTTCGGTCAGTAAAACTGTGAAATAATTCCTGGGGAAGAATAGATTCTGTCAAATAAAATCAGAGGTATAATGAAACGTTCTCTGAATCTCCAGGTGATCTTCTCGTCCTGTGGAGAGCTGGACCTGATCGATCACCAGCCCAGTCTGGTGTCCTCAGAGGACGGCACCCGGGATCCCGACAACATGGATGACACGACTTCCGAACAGCAGTTCCGTGTCTTCCGTGACTTTGACTTCCTGGACGTGGAGCTGGAGGATGGAGAGGTATGAGGCCTTTCATTTCCAACAACATGTAGGGGGATTTTATTCGTCCGGCACTAGGTGGTGGAAGCATCGTGTTCTCAGGTTGACCGTCCGTCTCATTAGCTAGATATCTAAAGAACAAGTGGTTGAACGTTTGTGGGATTGTAATCACCTGATGAACTGATTCGATTTTGGAATTGATCCATAAAGGGTCAATCACAGCAAGGCCAAATGTTTTTCTTCGGCAACTTCCTTCCTGTTTGTCATACAGTGATATTATAGGAATTTTCGGGGACCTAGCTATAGAAGAGTTTTGCCATCCGTCAGTCCTTCGAAATGAAATTCTTGTTAGTCCGATGTCTCAAAAATAAGTGCTTAATTGTAGGAATTGTATGGACTTATCCTTTCTACCACCAGATGAACTGATTAAATTCTGGCATAGATCCAAACGTGGTCAAGGTTATACTTTAAGGGTATTCGAGCCATACACATTAGTAACAAGAAGACTAGACCCTGTGGTTGGTGTCAGAGGCGTCGCCATTGTGAAATAACATTGACTTATCTTATTTTGGAGTTCAGCCACCATTGTTAGAGTTTTCTCACCCAGCCAGTGCCGACTTCGCCGGTTCTGGCTTCGCTTCCTGTTTGCTTATTGACAAGTCGACGTTTTAAGTACGCGAGGGCTCTAAACTGAATTTTAAAGTGTGACTTAATTGTTTTTATAACGCGGTCTCAGGGGTCTATGGCTTATGTGAATGTAGCCAATCAAACGCATGATAAACGGACTCAATGCAACACAGTGTCGTTAAGTTGCACACGTTCTCCCTGGATTTTAACGACGTCCTGTATGTGTGTACTGCTGATTCAATGCAATCTGTTCCAGCATTGCTGTTGTTTTTCATCCCTGTCCTTGATAACACAGTGTTCGGGTTATTAATTCATATTTTGACGCATCACGGTAACGTTCATGCTTTACTCGTGCTTTTTTAGCACCGTTCCTAATCTGATCATTTGGGTTACGATGTTATAGTATTTAAAACAACACGGCAAACGTTTGTCTCTGACATTATGTTCAACGGTTTCCTCTCTTTCTGTCTATGTCTATACTGTGAAGGAGCTACAGGTAAGCTCTAGTTCCAGGACTGTAGCTTTTCGTGCATCTGTATTATCGTGTTTTCTGTAGCGTGTGTGCTTGCGGTGTTGTGCATGGCGTTATTCCACTTGTGCATGGTTTTGATATGGTTTTTGAACACGTTCAAATATCGTTAAGCCCGGCTTAAATGGAAATATAAATACTCTTAATCCATCAGCGACATGACAAATTGGAATTAATGCTGGATCACGACAGGACGTCCCTGCGCCGGAACTTATCCTTTCTCTGAGATGGTCCTTAGTTCTGAAGGAAGCGCTCTTTCCGACGGGGGCAGTCATGGCTCTGGGGGGTTCCGTGAAGCCGACAAACGCGAGTGCATGCGATTTCTGGGTTCACCGATCTACTTTTTGGGCAGTCGATTTTCACTATTCATGCCAGGAACGAGTTGTTAAACAGCCTGATCTCCACACACGATATCTAGTGCATCTATAGAAGAGCATGACGCTGCCTGCTTTTGTTAGTGTGTATGCAAGCATGAGTGTGTATTGAAAGTATGTACTGTATACTGAATTCCCCCAATCTGCTCTGTGTGTGTCTGTGCCAGGGGGAGACGGTGGACAGTTTTAATTGGGGGGCAAGGAGGCGCTCTATAGACAGTCTGGACCGTGTGGAACAACGCATCCAAGAGGAAGATGAGAGTCAACAGTCAGGCAGCTCAGCCAGCCTGAGGCCCATCGTCCGCCACGACTCAGACGAGTCCTCAGAGGAAGAGTCTCTTACTGTCAGCCAGATCCTAGCCTCCTCACAGCTCGTGAGTCCAAAATCTCTGCTTCGGTGTTAATGTAGCTCCAGGTTCGCTACGATTCCCAAATATTTCATTGCTGATGGATGTTAAACTTAGCGGGAAGTTCTCAGGATAATCATTGTAACAATACCTAAAGCTGGGGTCAGCGATTTTTTAAGGAAAGTCATCTTTGTATTCAGGCAGTTTCAGTAGAATATACTGTGTGTTCAGATGAGAAAGTCTGGTCTCTGTGCTGACCAGCATCCATGTGTTTCCAGTGACCACATTACCAATGTGATGCTGTCATATGTGTTCCAGACCACCTCGGCACGTGGTTTGAGTTATCGGATAACAATGCGTCTTGACCCCGCTCACACCTGTACTCAGTGCAAGGTGTACTCCCCCAGGATGCATGTCAATGCACGGTGTGAACATTGCCTTACGTTAACACTCAGATGGTCTAGCCATTGCATCGGACCTGTGTGTGTGTGTTTTGGGGGCGTGGCTGTGGACACAACAATAAATAGACTGCATTATGTGGATGAAAACAACTACTATCTCGTATAAATGCAAAATTTTAGGATTGAAATAGCGCCTTTAGATGGGTGAGCTTAAATCCTGTTAGTGAGGTGTTGGGACACCACGAGCCTGCAGAACCGCTGCATCGCTCCTTGTCGTCGATTCTTCACGTTTCTGGAACTGCACTGGAGTGACGAACAGCGTTGGTGGTTTCCAAGAGCACCGTCAATCCTAAATCTCCCATCTCAATCTCAATCTAAATTCAGTTGGGCTAAGATCTGGTGAGTGTGAAGGCCACAGCTTATGATTTGCACCATTTTCATCCTCATCCAACCATTCACTGAGCCTTTGTGGAATGGCGGTGGAGTCATCCTGGAAGAGACCACAACCATCAGTATCGAAATGTTTCGTTGTAGGTTGAAGGGGATCCATCAGAAGAACTTTGTATTGATTTGCAATGAGGCTTGCAGTTCTCAAACCTACCAGCAAAAACAGTATAAACCTGTCGGTAGTCTGCGAGTATAGATGTTCCTTAAAGCATTTGTAAGTAAGATCCTGTGTATCTCTTTCCAGAATGTCATGATGTCCCCCATTGAGAAGGTGAACCACCTGGACTCGCTTCCTTCCTCACTGGAACCTGTGCCAGCAACCCCCCCCTCTCTGTCCCCATCAGCGCCTGGTCTTCACGCCTCTACACCCGAGGACTCGACCCCACGGGTGAATAAGGCCCTCAGAACGGCTGACTTCTGGGGGCCGAGTCACTCCTACACCTACCGCACCTCCATTCTTCAGTTTTTCACTAACCCTGCTGATTAAAAACTCTTTCTGCTTTCTGTTTTGGGAAATAATTCTGCTTTTAGCGCTGCACACGGTTGAGGTTTAACATGTTATAGGCTTATGGTTCGCTGCTCTACAGCTTGGTTTTTAATAACCTGCTTCTTGTAAAGACCAGCGCAGGATCTGGGTATTTCTGTACATAGACGTAGTTGCATGAAAATCAGCTAACACTAGCTCTCTTTATAAGCGCCGTTGCTTTGAGGTTTCGTCTGGCTGTATTAACTGGCATTGCTTTGGGTTTGGGTGTGGGTTTGGGTTTGGGTGGCAGCGACTTTTACTTGGCCACCGTGGCAGTGTGTACGGCTTCTCGCTGGGGTGGCTGGGCTCGGATCTCCTCTGCATGTAAATTAAGCTTGGAACTACCAAGGAAGCGAGCGTACACATTGCCTCCGGCCTCATATATCAGACTTAAGATCGCTGGGTCTTAGTCTTTCGATGATTTCGAAACATTTCCCAATTTCCATTGATTTGAGCATTTAAAAAAAATAAATAAAAAAATACCCTAAAGAAAAAAGAAACTCGACAAGAAGAATCTTAGTCTAAAAAGGTTAGTGTATCCATAATTCATTCCTCTACGTTTTCCTAAAATTACATCATTTCACGATGAATACCTTTTTTGTTATAAATATTGATTGCTTAATGTATTGGTTTCTTGGTTCAAAAAAAAAAAAAAAGACTTTTTCCATCATCGTATTGCTACAGTTCGCAGACATGAGACATAACTAAAAACGGATAAAAAAGAATGACGTGTTGATAAACAATCAACGGAGTTGTTGGCAAATTGCCATCGTATACAGAGAACAAAAACACTTTAGGATGTCCGTTTAAAAGCGGGGAAAAACTTTGGAATGGCAACAGTAATTTCCCATCATACCACTGATTATTTTCCTATAAAAACAAGTCATGTCATGTTTTATTCCGTAATTATGTTCAAAGGTAAAAGTGGAATTTTAACAGAAAGTTATAATACGAATAACATAGTAATACAGTTACGATTATATAGTTCCGTAGTTAGATACTGTAGTTAGTGATGATTATACTGTAGAGCTTCAGCTTGAACTTTTTTTTTAAATACAGACCTGCCCATATTTACTCTTGATTATGGATCGCTGTATTTATATATAACAGGACATGATGTAACTTATCAATGGAAGGTTATATAAAGATTTAGACAATAGATATATATACGTTATAAGACATATACTATGATTTTGGGTAAGATAGACTTCATTTACATGAACATTGTAGCTACATGAAGAAGCAAATGTGAGACATTAAACATGCCTCGTCTACATCGGGGGGTAAAAGTTTATATAATGATAGCTTTTTTTTTTAGTTTTGATAATGATCCACATAGAGCATGAGTGTTTGCTTGACGGCTTATGCATAATTCAGTGCTAGCACACACTTGTTTACTTTTCCCGTTATTGAGTTTCCAATAAAAGACCAACGTGCGGTGCATTTGTACAGCTTCCGATTGCTTACACAGCTTGCTTTTCGCCGTGTTTAATTGTTAGACTGAGCGCTCAGCGGAGGACGAGGATACCAGCCTCCATGAGGATGAGATCTCCCTGTGCATTTCTGAGCTTCCCAGTGGCTTTGACCACTCTGACAGTGGGTCTCTGTATGCCCACGGGGAGGAAAAGGAAGATATGGGACCGAGCTGTCCACCCAGGTTTGGCCATTAAATGACTTTAATGATGAATACGAAGCATGGGTTCTCTTTTCAGTACCATGGAATAGCTAGAGATTCTAAAGATCGCTTTTAGTAAATTAGCCATGTCCATATGGGTACAGGTGGGCTTTGTCTTTCCATGGAATTCCAATCTTTGTTTTAGTCTAGGTCCATAATGAATTTCTAGTTCACTTATGTAAAGAATAGTTCTCTGAGATCCTTGAGATCCAACCCAAATATGGTGAAATAGTATTCAGCTTTTATGTTGCGCATACCTAAAGCCAATTCCCAGAAGATTTTAACTTTTAATGAATTTATTTACTTAATTTTTCTTTTCTTTTATTGTAATTCTAATCTCAATCTTTTCATTTTAGCCTTTTTTATCACTATTATTATTATTATTATATTATTATTATTATTATGTAAAGCACTTTGAATGACTCCAGAGTATGAAATGTTTACATCTAAACCTATTTTGCCTTTCAGTCGCTTTCGGGATCAGCCCAGTCCTGGAGCAATGGCTGAAGATGACCGAGAAGACGTCCTGCTTGACTCTCGTTCCTCCTCTCCCCCTCCGTCTCCCTTCTTCTCAGCTATCCTGGCTGCCTTCCAGCCGGTGGTGTGCGATGACGCTGAGGAGGCCTGGCGCTGCCACCTTAACCAGCTAGTATCCGACACCGACGGCTCCTGCGCTGTCTACACCTTCCACGTCTTCTCGTCACTCTTCGAGGTATGGCGTGCTTCGCTCTGAGGCTCATGTGCTTCAGCGGTGCTGAAACACAGCTGCCTGCTTTGTTTTGACGTGGGTTTGTGATTCGAAACATGGAAAATCCTGGAAAATCCGGTTTATTTTGGATCTTGAGGTTTATTCGTTAATCGACTTAGTTGTGCTCCATTTCCCAACGCCGACAGGCCTGGAGGCGTGCCGTGACGCGATTAACACCGATAGCATTTTCCTTTTAGAGTATCCAGACCAAGTTCTGTGCCTTGACGTGTGACTCTGCTGGCTTCCTCGGCGACGGACTTCGTGGAATAGGAGCGAAGTTCGTCAGGTCGTCGCAGATGTTAACCTCGTGCTTTAAGTGCCCCACTCTGTTTATAGACGCTGATACGGTGAGTAACGCTAGACGGAATGCATTACGTAATTGAACGTAATGCTTACGTTAAAGCAGCTATAACCTCTTGTTCCGCCATTTTCTCCCGCTTTAAACCTTCTATCCTTTTCCAGATCGTCTCTTATGGACTGCTGGAGAAAATGAAGTTCAGTGTGCTCGAGCTCCAGGAATATCTGGATACCTACAACAACCGGAAGGAAGCAGCCATCTCAGTACGTGTCATCTCTTTTCCCTTCCAATGCGTGATTTCGAATCTTTTCCCAACACCCCGTGTACCGCTTTTCTTTCTCGCAGTGGCTGCGGAACTGCAAGGCTACTTTTCCGAAAGGCGCAGGAGACGGGATTATCACCTACCAGACCTCCGAAAATGAAGAGAAGGTATAAATTCACGTCAGTGCACAAATCTTACTTCATAATCATCACAAAGTCTGAAATAATCTCATAATGCGAGTCGGAATGTACCAGGTATATGACGTGGACCACTGTCGGCTTGCCTGCTGCCCACGGCTCGCGTCATGACGTTGTTTAATCCAGAATTCCACGTTGTACGTTGCCACTGATTACTCTTATGTATTGATGTGTAACACTTGGTTTCCGTGGTAACAAGTGAGCAATCTACGTGTTTTATGTACGGTAGCCGCCGAAATGTAATGCACGTTAGCTACTTCTCATCTGTCTGTAGAGATATGACTCATTATTTGACCAGGTTGATTTCAGCTTCCGTTTCAATCTGTCTCTCACATTTCCTGCCTGTCGGTTGTTCTGCGGTAGCTCTGTGAGTGAAATCGCTGTCTTGTCCTCTGACTCTTCAGCTTTAAGCCTGCTTCCAGAGCAGCCTTGGAAGTTTGGCACATGGTTAAAAGGAAACCCCTCTCGCTTCTCAGGTTGTTTTTGAAAACTCTGCTGGGCAGAAGAGCTTTAGAAGGATGTGGTTTGCACGAGAACGTGTGATGTTCACCAACATCACTGCAAAATTTTCACTTCCTTACATCTACACATCCGAGGTGATTGTTATATTATATTCAGGATGTCCTCGGATACTAATTAGTCATGCTTTGCTCATAACATCATTCAAAAACACTTAAGGCTCGTGCTCATAGGACTACATGAAACCTATAAACCTATATAGAAGGTCTTATTACAGTACACATCAGTTGTCTGAAATAGCGTTTTTTGTCCGTTTTAATGCAAAAACAAAAAATAAAATCACATTAATATTACTCTACTCAAAGATCAGAGAAACATACCTATAACTCTCGTTACAGTGGAATAACTGTTAAATAACTTTCACTGTGTAGTAACGAGTCTTTATTGATTACAAACACACAGTGAGATCCTTTTCTTCGCATACCCCAGCATGTAATACAGCGCCCCCTGGAGCAGAGAGCGTTCAGGGCCTTGCTCAAGGGCCCAACAGTGGCAGATTCACCCCCGACTTTATGCTCAAATCTAAATAATTGAATATTTTAACATTTTCGAAGTAGAACGCCGTTTTTGCCGAGAATTTCCAGAAATGTATTCTCGGCGTTTTCTCGAGCGATTTCTTGAGGAATTTCCCCGAGACGTGTTAAAGGAGTTTACACCGACGTCGGACTCTTATCCGCTGCTATTCGGGATATTTCGCTCCGAGTCGTCCGTTTAAAATATATATATATTTTTTTTTTTGTAAATAATATTTTTTCTCTAATGAAAGAATCTAATCTCTGTCTACGACGCCGATTTCAAACGTTTAATCACACACCTTCAGATCAAAAGCTCTTTAACATCGTGAGAAACATTTCAGTCGAGTGTCCACAAACTTTTGACTGGCAGTGCATGTCTATTGCAGTTGTCTCATGTAGCCCGATGAACAGCACCCTTAAAGAAACTCGCTGCCATCATTCTGAAAAATTTGAATAAACGTACAATGTTTAGTACGTGTAAGGCTTGGTTCATACTTGTGCTTTCGGGTATTTGCGATCATGTGAGGGTGTCGTGTTTGGTCCCGCTGGTCCCTGCAGCTCTAGAACAACTGCGTGCAACAAACGAGTGCGTAAAAAGTGGAAGACGGCTTTTGGCACCACCTCTGGCCACTATGAATATTGCACCATGCCGTACGGGCTCTCTTGCTCCCTCTCTAGGTTCCAGTGCCTCATAAATGATGTCCAGGCGAAGTGCAAACCATTCGAACCAGAGCACAAAAACCAGGGAGAGAGCAAGATCAAAACCAGATTAGCAAAACACAACAGACGGCATGATAAGTCAGGTACAAACACACGCATACTTCGCAATGAGAGTGTGAAACAGAGGACATTATATATTCTATAAGACAGATTACATGTGCACCAGGTTTACCCATAAACCCCCTCTCTGTGTAATGATCCAAATACACCGAACTCTACAAGTCCGACCCGGCTGTAAAAGGTCTCTCTGTCCCAGCAGAGTCTCCGCGAGAGGGCAGTGCTGCTTCTGTGCTTGGCTTGAAATAAGAGAGCTGCAGAGTCGCCTCATATTTCATCTCCATTTTGCCGCCCTTCGGCGCCGTCGTTCTCTGGCCATGCATGCGTCAATCAAATCGAGCCTCTGCTTGAACCTGCCCCGTCTGGAGGGCTGCATGTTTGTTCTTTTTTTTTTTTGTTGTTGGTCTGCTAAACTTTCTCTTTCCTCACCTCTCGCCTTTTCCCCTGGTAAACCGCCTGCTTTGTAGCAAATGGAAACGCTTGCAGTAAGTTTCACCCAAACCTTTCTACACCTTATTCCAACATTGATCTGTACAGGTTATTCTTTTATTATAGTCACTGTAAGTCCCTAAAGAGATGACCTTCGAAAGGTCGCGGTATTCAAATAAATAAATACACAAATAAAACCAGCATTTGGGGTTTTTTTTTGTTTTTTTGCCAAGTGAAGCAAGCACTGATCATATTAGTCTGCTTATTTATTTATTTATTTATTTGTTTGTTTGTTTGTTTGTTTGTTTGTTTGTTTATTTATTTATTCTAGCAACTGGAGCTGTGTCAAAGACTGTACAAACTCCACTTTCAACTGCTCCTGCTTTTTCAGTCTTACTGTAAACTGATCAGCGAAGTCTACGCGATCAGCTCTGTCCCAGAGGTACGATCTTCACGAATAAACATGCACGGTTTATATCAGGGCACGACTGATGACTGAAGCTTGCATCCTTGTGGGTTTCTTTAAATTATTATTATTATTATTATTATTATTATTATTATTTCCTGGCATGGGTTTATTCCACTTGTGTCATGGCAAATCAGTACAAAGCCAAATTTGGGGTGGGGGGGTTCGAATCCCACCTTCTCGCTGCGTGCGCGTGGCTTGCATGTTCTCCCCGTGCTTTGATGGTTTCCTCCTGGTACTCCAGTTTCCTTCCCTAGTCCAAAGACAAGCATAGGCCGTAGGCTGATTGGGATCTCTAAACTGTGTGAATAGGGGTGGGGGGGGGGGGATGTAGCACCCCATCTTGTGCCCAAAGTTCCCTGGGATAGCCTCCAGACTCCCCAACGAGCCTGTGTAGGATAAGCGCTTTAGAAAATGGATGGACTGATAAATCAGGTCCATTATGAATAATCGGTGATTCCTACTGATGCTGAAACCTTAGTATTGGCTGTGGGTGGTTTTTTTATTTTATTTATTTAGGCGGTATTCTGATCTCAAGGCTATAAGCTCCTTTCATGACATTTATTAATATGTGATCATCCAAACCTCCAGACCGAGTAAAACTATCGAATAAAACATTTTCCCTCTCTAGCTGGTGAACATGTCCAAGGAGCTGAACGATCTAAAGAATAAACTGCGAGCAGCAGCAGCAGCTTTGGTTGCAGGAGAGCAGGCAGCGCAAGACGCTGATCCCTCCTTCAGCTCGTCTGAGGCAGCGGTGCAGGCCATCCTGGAGAGCCTGAGGAACAACGAGTTCTCCACAGCCATCCTCTACATTCAGGAGTGCAGGTAGAACCACGGGCTCAAGCGGGCTGTTTCCACTTTCATTAGCATGTGAGCCCAATGAGGAAAATCAAGAAGATTTAGCTCGTTTAGTTCTGGTGTTAGGATTCAACCCTCTGGGAGTTTTAGACAAAGGGATTGGTATCAGACTCGGGGTTGGTCATGCTTTCTATGAGAGCTGGTGGGAGTGGGATTAAAAAAGCACACACACAAAAAAAACCAGTCGCACATTTCTTTGAGAATGTTTTATTAGTGGACGGAATATGAATCGGGTATCACCTCTGCCCTGCAGGAAGCTGTGGCCGAGCGACATCTTCGGCAGCAGCTCGGAGAACGAGACCCAGACTCTCCTGAACATCTACTTCCGGCACCAGACGCTGGGTCAGACGGGCACGTTCGCCCTGGTGGGCTGCAAGCAAGACTTGTCCGAGGCCTGCTCGCGTCTCACCGAGCTTAACCGCGAGATCAGGGACATGCTCCGTCGGGCGCAAGGCTATGGCGCCATCACGGCCTTCCTGCCCGACTCCAGTGTCACTGGGATCAGCCTCTGAGCTTTTTACCCGCTTTTCCACTGGAGATCCATACACGCTGCTGAATTTACTCTCTTCCACCCATGTAGGACTGGATACTGAATGTGTGACAATCTGTTCTAGGCTTAGTTTAAAAAAAAAAAAAAAAAAAATGACTCCTTGGCTTTGAGTATTGCACTAAATCTAGTACACATGATGTCACCGGGTCGTGTTTGTCTGCCACTGGCGAAACCGAAGCTCCCTGAACGCCAGACTCTCCCGTCTACCGTTGGAAAGGTTCAGGGAAAATGTGCAATGCTTTAAAAAGACTTACTGTATCGTTGTTTTGTTTGTTTTTTTACTTTATTCGGGCTACCTGAATACTGTAGCAGCTGTAATGATGATGCTGTATTTCTTCTTCTTCTTCATGATTAATCGTTAATGAAGATGGGTTTGTGCTCATCTGGGGAAAATGACCATTAAGCACCTCAGTTTAATGACTACACACACACACACACACACACACACACTTAGATACCAACTCAGAGCTATGTTGCTGCAGTGCTACTGTCTGAATGACCTGGATGCTTAGAAACGTCATCCACTACTTAATGAAGATCAAATTATTATTATTATTATTGCTTTCTACTGTTGCATATAGGAAATCTATTTATATTCTCAACACATCCACATGCTTTTGGATGGTCTAGTTTTATAGAAGGAAACATGGCCAAGCATGCAGACGTATGTACCATAAGAAGAGAGATATTTATGAAAATACGAAGCTTATTTTAAACTCAAGGTTGCATTTGTACATAATCGTACGTATGAATGAGTGAAGTGTGCTCGTCCCTTTTTTCTCTTTTCTTGTCTTTTTTTCTTTTTGTTTCTCCTCCTGCTTTCTGTTTTATTCATCTTATTCCGTCTGCGCGTGCTTGTAAAGGGACGGCACAGACGTGCGACGCTTCGAGAGGCGTGCTCGGCGTGTACATACCGTTCTCGTGCTTCGGGGGTTGTGTTCTTTAAAGTTCCCTTGTAGAATAAACGTGATGAGTAACGTGTCAGTACACTACATCCTCCTGGAGTCGATGCCTGATGCTTTGCAGACATTCTTTAACGTGAATTCTTTTATTTTAACAAGAGAGACTATATGATGTAGATCTTTTTTTTTTCTCGTTTCCAACGGAAATCAGTTTTAAAGCACCTGAGATTTAGATTTCCCGCTCGCTGTAGCCGAATGAAACCTGCGAGAATACCTGAGCGAAGATGTAGGGTATACTTCTGCTAAATCTCTAGGGTTTAGTGATACGGTGGAGACGGATGCCAATACGCAATAGTGCATATTAGATGAACAGCCGTGTTGAAAGGAGCAAGAAGGTGGGTTAAAATTCTTTTTTTTTTTTTAGCGCTTCGTAACGTAAAATCCAGCAGGATCACTCATAATAAAACTATCCAAAGTAAGGACTAAAGTACAATGGGTCCTGCTGATATAGCACACAGGAGAGGTTTATTTTCCTACATGAGCATGTCCTGAAGTGTTCTGTTCCTCTTATACCACAGCACTATTTTTAAAGAACGACATATAGAATAGGTTTTATTCGTTTCTAGCTACATTCGAAACGGTAGTTCCGACATTAAAACCCCGTGTACCGCCAGAACAGCTCTGGGCCGTCGAGGCACGGACTCTACGAGACCTCTGAAGGTGTGCTGTGGTGTCTGGTACCGAGACGTTAGCCTGTCCTGTACGTCGCGAAGGTCGGGCCTCCGTGGATCGGATTTGTTTGTCCGGAACATCCCACAGACGCTCGATCGGATGGAGATCTTGGGAATTTGGATCCCGAGTCAGCACCTTGAACTCGTAATCACGTTGAACTCTTTGTCGTGTTTCTCAAATCGTTCCTCAACCATTTTTGCAGTGCGTCAGGGTGCTGAAAGACGCCACTACTATTAGTGAACACCGCTGCCATGAAAGAGTGTACTTGGTGTGCAAATGTTTAGGTAGGTGGTACGTGTCAAAGTAACATCCATATGAATGCTAGAACCCAAGGTTTCCCAGCAGAACATCACACCTTCCTCCGCCGGCTTCACTTCTTCCCATAGTGCATCCTGGTGCCATCTTTTCCCAGGGTAAGAGACGCGCACACACCCAGTCGTCCATATGAAGTACAAGAAAACCTGATTCATCAGACCAGGCCACCTTCTTCCATCGCTCCATGGTCCAGTTCTGATGCTCACGTGCCCATTGTAGGTACTTTCTTGCCCATTTTTCCTGCTTCCAACATATCAACTTCAACAACTGACTGTTCTCTTGCTGCCTAATAAATATATCCCTCCCTTTCACAAGTGCCTTCATAACGAGATCGTTAATGTTCCCTTGACCTATCAGTGGTTTTAACCTTATGGCTGATTGGTGTATCTTGTAGCCGCTATAAACACATGTTGGATATAAAATATTTTGTTTTGGATATCTAATAATTCCGTTTTTCGACCAATCAACTCTACAGTATATACACAATTCACGTTTTTCTTTCCTATAGCTGCAACTACTACTTAATTGAACAATAAACATAAAAAAAAGAAATGGTTGGGTTAGGTTTAATATGATAGTATTCCACATGTTTATGTTTATAAAGTGCATTAGCGCCCTCTAGAGTGCCGTAACGGTAATTATTAGAAGACTATATTCCTAGAGTGGGTACACTGGGTACATTTCTTTCTACTCCTTTTTAAACTTCAAAAAAAAAAAACATTTTGAACACATCATTCACATGAAACGATCCTATATTTTATTATATGCGTTATAAATATTACATTAAACATAAAGTTTTATATTTCATTCAACTGTTATCTAACTTTCTACAGTACTCTGGGACAGAAGCAAGGGCTGAGTCTGATTGGTCCATGTTCGTTGCAAGCCCGCCTCTTTACACCAATACTCGCATTTGATTGGGCGTTTACGCTTATTTTTTTTTCCGCCGAGGGATTCTGGCTGTGTTTCTATATCCAGTTATTTGCCCTAGGTAGTGTGTACTAGCCTCTTTCCCGAAATGGCCTACATAGTGTACCTAAGTAGGGAGCGTGGCGTTATGTGGGATAGAGCTAGCGGGGTTTGTTAAATCAGTGGACACAAGCAGAGGCGGCAACTTTTAATGTTTCCTGACATGCACTAGCTCGGATTAATAGCTAAAAGCTAATTGCTAATGCTAGCAAAAGGCGTTAGGAATGCCTTTGGCAGATGTCAGCGGGGTATTAAACGATGCCGACATGTTTGGCTGACGGTAAAGAGCAACTTTATTACAATTATGAGCGGGTTTATTGGCGAAGTGAAGAGTTAGCCCGCGAGCTAGCAGGTTTCCGAGTTCCGCTCAAGTCTCCTGTCAGGATTTTAAACCGGTTTGTGGTGACTTCATTCACAGAGTATGTAGTGTTTGATGAACCTTCGTGCTCGTGTGACGATGGGTAGAAATGTCGTGTTGTCAACTCTTTTCAGGGGAAAGAGCTAAAGCACGCTCGGGAAGCCGCTTGATGTCGTCACAGGTTCATTTGCATATTCGTATTTTCATTGGCTGAGGCCGGTGAAGGGATGACTCCTTTTGTACCTGCTGTAATGTAAGTGGCGACCGCCAGGGGGCGCTCCCAGGGCGGGCTCTCAACAATTTGGTGTGGAAAAATACATTCTCGTTGCGTGCCAACAGAATGACAATCATCCAGGTTTAGATAAACTCATTCAAAATGTACAGTCTCTCTCTCTCATTCTCTCACGCACTCTCTCATTCTCACACACTCTCTTCTCTCACTATCTCTCTCACTCTCACACACTCTCTTCTCTCTCGCACTCTCCTCTCTCTCTCTCTCATTCTCTCACTCTCTCTCACATTCTCTCACTCTCTCTCATTCTATCACTCATTCTCTCACTCTCTCTCACTCTCGCATTCTCTCACTCACTCTCTCGCACACTCTCTCTCTCACTCTTGCACTCTCTCTCTTTCTCACTCTCTCTCACTCTTTCTCACACACTCTCTCTTACACTCACTCTTGCACTCTCTCTCATTCTCTCTCACTCAGCAATTTTGATGACCTCATTCTGCACTTCTCATCAGATTTTCTGTCTAATCAAATGATGTTTTGAGTCTGAAGTGTCCTTACGTCACGTTGTATAGACTACGGAAAACCAGCTATGCTCCCGTAGTAGACGGTTACTGTAGAACATCACGAAGTAGCAGATAAAGTCGTGCATGTGCAACACATATGCGAAACACTACTGGCTATTTAACAGCGGGGCGGGGCCAGTCTGTGTCCCGCCCCGACTTCCTGTTTGAATGGAAATTGCACTTGAACTAATAGGGAACACTGCGCATTTCAAGGCACTTTGCGGGGACTTTATAGTAACTGTAAATGGGTAGAAGGGATTACGTGTCGTCATTTGATTGATTTAATAAAAAAAAAAAGAGTCTTGGAAAATTGCTGTTGTGTAAGAGGAATAAAAAAACTTCAGACAATGATACTTTATTGGTCATAGTAGAGCACAGTGAAATTGTTTTCTTCAAATACCGCAGCATGTTAGGAAGCTGGGGTCAGAGTGCAGGGTCAGCCATGATACAGCGCCCCCTGGAGCAGAGAGGGTTAAGGGCCTTGTTCAAGGGCCCAACAGTGGCAGCTCGGCAGTGTCTTAATCGCTAACCCACCCACGGTCGAAACTGAAATTCACATCACGGTTCAGATCTGTGACTACTACTTCATTTACGCTAATTTTCTTTCTTTTTTTTTCTTCTTCTTTTTTCAGCTGTCTTCAGAGGCCAGCTCGTCCTCATCTCAGACTTCACGCTAGCAAACACAAGTCGAAATGTTTGACGACTTCTTCCATCGAATCGAAACAGGTGCCTGTGCATAGTCCGTAAAGGTTTAACGACGCACTCCGGGTCGCGCTTCGGGTCACGGTACCGGCTTCACGATTCGGTTCTCTGGATAATCTGAACAAAGTATTAATAAAGAAATGTTTTATTTTTCTTTTTTTTTCTATTTTTCTAAATCATGAACAACGTGCTTTATGAAAGTAAATAAATTCAGTATCGCTATGAACAGAGGGTGAATATTGTAAACGGGTAAATGGACTTCAGGTTGATCATATCCTAAAAAGAAATGAATACATTTTATAAAAATCTCCTAAAAAATTTGATTGAGTAAACAAAGGATCGATCGGAACATAACGAGCTCTGCAGCAATTAAAGCTCCACGGTCGGCTAAAGCGCCCGTCTTTCTCGAGCAGCGTAGATCACTGAGGCGTGGGGCCGGGGTTGTTCGAAACGTCCCGAAGAGCCCCTTTTTTTTATTTTATTTATTTATTTATTTTTTAGTAAAGGTTATAACGAGATCGCGTAATGATGTCACCTATAATGTGTTGGAGCGATCCGTGTCTCTGTAGCTGTCTGTACATCTTGACTCCATGGGATGAGCAGATTGGGACGTCTGGAGCTCCGACAGCGCAGCTGCGTTGTATAGAGGATTAACTGAACGCCGATGTGTACCGTGCATCGTTACTAATCGTTTATGTTCCAGTTTAGTTTAGCAGCGCAAAATGTCCTTACACTTGAACTTTTATGATTGAAGAGCTCGGGCCACTAAGCTCGGACTGGTTTGAGGAGCTGACTGTGAGGGCCTCTGAAAACGGACGTGATGACTCCACTGGCGTTGGACCCCCCCCCCCCGGCACGGCGCCC
Organism: Ameiurus melas; assembly: GCA_012411365.1. Lineage (NCBI taxonomy): Eukaryota > Metazoa > Chordata > Actinopteri > Siluriformes > Ictaluridae > Ameiurus > Ameiurus melas. The sequence continues at coordinate 32,556,592 of CM022759.1, read as the reverse complement.
CCCCCCGGGTGGGCGGCCCCGGCCCCCCCCCCCCCCCCCCGCGACAGTCAGATGTGTTCGACTCCCAGAATATTCCGGCGTAGAAGACCACGTTCTGCTGCGGCAGCTCTCGAAGAATCTCTCGATTCAGGTAGGGGACACTTATTTTAGCTTATTTTGCTTTTTCTGTCTTTCTTTCTCTCAAATTTTCTTTCTTTCTTTCTTTCTTTCTTTCTTTCTTTCTCTTGTTCTTTCTTTCTCTTTCATTCTCTTTATTTCTTTCTCTCCCTTTCTCTCTCTCTCTCGTTCTTTCTTTCTCTCTCGTGTTCTTTCTCTCTATCGTTCTCTCTTTCTCTATCGTTCTTTCTCTCTCTCTTTCTCTCTTCTCTGTCGTTCTTTCTTTCTCTCTCTCTCTCTTTCCTTCTCTCTATCGTTCTTTCTTTCTCTCTCTTTCTCTCTGTTGTTCTTTCTCTCCATCATTCTTTTTCTCTCTCTCTCTCTGTCTATTGTTCTTTCTCTCTATTGCTCTTTCTTTCTCTCTATTGTTCTCTTTCTCTCTATTGTTCTCTCTTTCTCTATCGTTCTTTCTCTCCATAATTCTTTCTTTCTCTATCTCTCTATCGTTCTTTCTCTCTATTGCTCTTTCTTTCTCTCTATCGTTCTCTCTTTCTCTCTATCGTTCTTTCTTTCTCTCTCTTTCTCTCTATCGTTCTTTCTCTCCATCATTCTTTTTCTCTCTCTCTCTCTATCGTTCTTTCTCTCTATTGCTCTTTCTTTCTCTCTCTTTCTCTCTATCGTTCTTTCTTTCTCTCTCTCTTTCTTCCTCTCTTTCTTTTGTCCACTTCATTAAGAACACCCGTACACGTGCACGTTCATGCAGTTAGCTGTCCTTCCAGTCATTTAGCAGCAGAATGCAAAACAGTCGTGCAGATACAGGTCAAGAGCTTCATGTTCACATCAGGATGAGGAGAAGTGTGATCTGAGTGACTGTACCCGTGGCCAGATGCACCGGTTTCAGTATTTCAGGAGCTGCTGATTTCCTGGGAATTTCCTACACGACCTTCTGTATAGTTTACACCGTTCCAGAGCAGCTGATTTCAGTTCAGAAATCATAATGAACAGGTTTATTATCGTCTGCTGTTGTTTTGTTTTATTAGTTCTTTACTTTACTAAGTAAATAATAAGTACAAATATATTCATCAAGCTGTTTTTTTTTTTTGAGATCATTGTTTTATTGAGCATGAGAGATATATATATATATATATATATATATATTTTTTTTTCTCCCTCTCTTCCAACGTTATGAAACGCTTGTAACCGGCAGCAAGCCCATACGATCTACAGCTACTTCATACGACTCCGTTTAATCCAGAAACAACATCCTCTTTTCTTTGTTTTTGTCCCACTTCAATCCCAGGGATGCAGAACTTGTTTCCTGTTCCTCCGGGTGCAGAATCAAGCCCGTGTCTGTTCGGCTTAGCTAAAGACAGGTAACCAACCTGGCCATGATTGTTACTTTCAAATAATACGTACTTTTCTGAGAAACCTTCGAATGTACTGTTATATTTGTTGTCTTAAAAAAAAAAAAAGAAAAACCCACGGACAAGGCGTTGGCCAGCGTTTGGTTATGAGCTGTGGTGTTTTCTCAGAACCGTGGCGTCCAGGCGTCTGATTTCTCCACCCACGGGGTGTACATGTTTACATTTCGCGTTTAAGGTATAAATGCGAGGTCTTTCTGTTTCTCTAGCCAGCGCTTTGAGAAGGACTGGGGATCACTAAAGACAAGCGCGTCCTTGGGTAAGAAACAAGGCTACTGTTTTGAATACGTGAAATCGTTTTGCACGGTGATCGCCTGCGATTGCGAATCATCTCGGCCCATGTCTGCGGTAAAATTGCGAGCCCCTCGGGCTCTTTCTTGATTTTGATTTCTACGGCAGTCCCTGTAAATAAATGATTCCATCCAACATGTTGAATGTGTTTTAAAATTGGGTTGTTTTTAATATTCAAACACTCCCAACAGTAGTCTTAACGCTGTGCATTTCTACTTTTTGTTCCAGATCTACTCGACACACCGACAGGCTTAACAGTAAGACACACTCCTGTATTATGTTTCCATCTATTTTCTGTTCTGAATCTACTTTACAAAACTTGATTGTAAAATCGAATCGTGTCGAACTTCTCAAACGTCGTCTTAGACACAAGCGTCGTCTGCACAGCGCATCTGCGAGAGCCTCGGAGCTCAGTTAAATCCTGATCTGTCTTGGAGCAGTTCCTTTAACACCCCATCGGCGTTGACCCCCACGGTTATTCTGTGTAAGTATGGCCATTGTGTTCAATAACGTTTCAATCAAACTGGTGTTAAAAACAAAAACAAACAAAAAAAATCCACCCCCAAATCGTTATATTATCATCATTTGTATTTTGTCTTCGCCAGCCAAAAGGGAAGGCCAGTCTTCACCAGAAAGTTTTCTCCGGGACAAAGAGGTCATTGTGAGTAGAAAATAAATCACTTTTTAATCCGGGATTGATTTTCCTTTATTGTGGTCTCAAATTCACCGTTAAAGTGGGTCGTGGGAATCGTCCCGAATTTGCGTCGAGTCGAGAAAATCCCAGTGTGGTTTGCTGCAGTCGGCGGCGAAATTACTCCTCGAAGACGAACGCTCACCCGTTGCTTTGTCACGCGATTGTGCGTAACATGCGGTAATGGACTACGAAAGAAAAAAAGAAGTGGATTTTATTAAATGGTAAATGTGCACTTATATAGCGCTTTTATCCAAAGCGCTTTACACTGTGTCTTATTCACCCATTCACACACACACTCACACACCGATGGTAGCAGAGCTGCCATGCAAGGCGCTAGCTTGCCATCGGGAGCAATTTGGGGTTCAGTGTCTTGCCCAAGGACACTTCGGCATGTGGAGTCACCCGGGCCGGGAATCGAACCACCAACCACCCTACGATTAGTGGACAACCCACAAGATCTACCAACTGCGCCACAGCCGCCCATCTCCTACAATCTCCTACAATTACAATCTCATTATCCGGTTTTTCTTTACAGATTGTACGAAAGCTGTTTCCATCACTCTCAAAAGGCACGGAATCAACATCCGCAAGTACATCCAATGCACAACACAACGGTTAGTCTTGTGTGTGTATATATTTATACGTATATATATAAATATAAAATGATTACGTGTATGTATTGTGAGGAACTCATTTCGAAAGCAGAAATAGTACATTTCAACCAGGACCTTTTCCCACAGACACACCAAGCGATGGGAATGTCCAGGCAGAAGAGCAAAAATCAGATTCATCCTCTGACAATATAGAAGGCATTTGGAAGCAGACGGTGCCGGACGCGATAAAGGACGACGACGTGCGGAACACAGTGGAGAGCGTGCTTAACGGCGCCGAGGACGTGCTGTCCTTCTTGTTCACGAACAGCAGCTCGGCCCTGCGAAGGGTTAAAACCATGGAAAGGAAAAAGAGAGTGAACGGCGTTTCTAAGGACCTAAAGTCAAATCCTGGTACGCTAGATTGCGCTACAGGTTGTATATCGGCATCAAAGCCAGACACCGGCACTGCTGTCGCAAGTTTAAAGTCCCCTTTATTTTCAAATCAGCTTAATATTATTAATAAGGATTTCACCCAGTGGACTCCTCTGAGTTTATCCGACGTCCAAGACTCCAAGTGTATCTCTGAACTATCACGTAAACACACTAGTCCTCATGTAGACTCCTTCGTCGAAAGCGAGCGCGCGCGCAGCCTGGGCAGTCCTCTTCACGCACATCCGAGCGACAGAGGTTCTCTCCCGATTCGTGCCACGAGCAGTCTCAAGGACTTACCTTCTCAAGAAAACCCAGGAAGTTCGTGTATCGAGTGCAAAATTCAGAAAGTAAAAGAACGCCCAGCGTCACTGCTACGAGTTTTCTCGAGCAGGATCATCCGGCGAGTCTTCACGTGGATCACGACCTCGATACGACTCAGCTTTGCAAAGCGTTCGCAGAGGATTTCAGTCAGGAAGCCAACTCGTTAAAATCGCCACCCGAAAGCGCACAGAGCAGCCCCGACGGTGTCTTAACGCCGACTTGCACAGCAATAGAAATAAGCGAAGTGCGGCGTGAAACAGAATCTGTGATACGCTGTGAAGGCCTTGCCGAGCACCAGGAAGCAGAAATAATCCGTTTAACAGACACGCAATCTGTCGAGAGCACAAACCGTGACAGTGGCTATCCGACAGTTTGTTCTGGTATTAGCCTGGACACTCCATCACGTCGGGACCCTGAACATATTCATTCTGGCTTTAAAACAGCAAATAATAAGATCATCGCTATACCTCCTGAAGCTTTAATGAAGGCTAAAGCAGCATTAGACGAATCCGTAGAGCATACGACTCGCACAGGCGCTTCAAGTGTAACCGAAGCAATGAAAGCAGGTACGCAACAGTACAAATCTTACAAACCTGTTACAGCAAACGCTGCCCGAGAGAAATCGCTTTCGGAAGGCTGTCGCCGTGGATACGGTGAAGCCGGAAGAGAACCTTTTGACGGAAGCGTTTTAAGGTCAGCCGCAGAGAATGTTCCTAGCACATTCGTGTGCCAAACAAACGAATCCGGCTTCAACACGGCATCTAACAAAAGTATCACCGTCTCATCTGCGAACCTCGAGAAAGCCAGAGACGTGTTCATGGAGTCGGATGAAGAGACGTCTGATCCGTGTCCGTCGGATAACGAGCTGCAGGTCTGCGATGTAAAAGATGCCAGGCCGTCCAAACCGTCACCACGTTCCACCGGTGACGACCACGACGGTTCGTCTTTGACCGCTTCGCAAAGAGCGGATGTGACGGAGCTGTGCATTATGTTGGAAGAGACCGGCAGCCAGGAGGAGTTTACACAGTTTAAACCCACACAGATTGGCTCGAAGTGTCCAGAGAGCATGCCGTTTGAGAGAGAGTGGGATCCTGAGCTACTTGCTGGTATTGACTTTGACGATAGTTTTAATTGCGATTTAGCTGAGAAGCAGGTGTCAAACCAACATCAGCCCAAGGATGTGCATCAGACATCAGACACGCATGCTTCAGTCCCCAACAGTCTGACGAACGGAGACGTGGCTGTTCGAGGTATAAATGCTAGGAAGTCATGCCGTGTTCCATGGGCAATGCCAAATATGGCTGATGAGAGTCTGCAAGAAAAGTCTGGCTTTTGTTCTGGCTTTAGAACTGCAAAGGGAAATGCTGTGACCGTCTCGGAGAAATGTCTGAGCAAGGCAAGAAGCCTTTTTGCAGATATAGAGTCCACCGAAGGAAACTTTGGTCTCCAGAGTGACTGCAAAGCAGATATGGTTAAACAAAAGGAAAGACAGTCAGGTGACCACCAGGAAGTTGGCATGGAATCTGTGCTTGAACTAAAGCCAAGGTTAAATCTGTGTAACGGAAACACAAGCTCGATAACGAAAGACGCTGGAACTGTAGTGGAGAAACCAGGTTTAATGGGCAACTTTGGATTTACTACTGCTGCAGGAAAGGAAGTAACGGTCTCAGAAAAAGCTCTTCAAAATGCAAGGAGACTTCTAAACGAAGTTGCAAATGACAAAGAAACCAAGCACGATAACTCCCCTGCAAAAACGAAGGCCAACGCGTGGACTTCAGTCCAAAATTCTTCTAACGTGTTGGACGATGCACTTCATGATCCAAAGATGTCTGATGGATCTCTACCAAAAGGTGGGAAAGAACACCCTTTTGAAAACAGCCCCGAGATAAAACGGGCAACGAGTCCTCCGAGTCCTCGGTCCGTGGACGGTAACTGGTTTAAAACGGCCGGCGGCAAAGGAACGACTGTCTCAGTGAGCGCGATTCAGAAATCAAAACCCATTCTCAAAGATCTCGATGACAGCCCGAGAAGCTCGGATGAAACCGAGTCCACGGAAGAGAATACAAAACCGGACGTCGAAGGAGATGCAGGCCAGCACGCGTTTGTTGGCGGATTCACGATGGCGAGTGGTAAAGGAGTGAGCTTTTCTGAAAAAGCGTTTATGAAAGCCAAGACATTATTTCAAAATCGTGATCCTGATCGCACGGATATTTCTGAAGTAAAAGGAGACGACACAAGTGTGATGGATGACTGTGGCTTCGAGGCGGTTGCGGGAAACGCGGTGCGCAAGCCAGGAATAGACGGTCTGAACAAAGAGACGTTAAAGAAAGACTCCACAGATTTAAATAAATATGTCCAAAGGAAATTCACTAAAACCTCCACTGAGACTCTTCAAGCACCATCTGGCTGTGGTTTCAGTACAGCAAGTGGTGCTGTGGTGTCCGTTTCAGCCGAAGCACTTCAGAGAGCTAAAGCTATGTTCGATTATCCAAATGCTGCTTCACCTGGTGAAAGGAGATTGGAAATATCAGAAGAGAAGAATTCTTCCAAAAACGAGACGGGAAAAACCTGCGGCTTTACTACTGCGAGTGGAAGGAAAGTTGCCATTTCTGAGAAAGCCCTCCAGAAAGCTAAGAGTCTTTTTACTGACTGTGATGTGGATGGATTAGGACCTGATCCCTGTAATTCATCAGCTGCAAAGACATCAGCAGCAGGTCCTGAGCGTATAAGATTACCTTTCAACGCTGCCAATAAGAAGCATATTGCCGTGTCAGGAAGGGAGCTGAATAAAAGTACAGACGAGTTTGTTAGTTGTGACGACGTTTCAGTCGAGAGCCCGTTAACCATCCAAACCAGGCAACGTGAAAGCCGTAGTCACGAAGCTTCCAGTGATAAGACAGAAAGCGTTCAAGCTAACGCAGGAAAATCTGCAGGAAGATACGAGAACTCGATGAACGGAGGCCCAAAGGCTGATCGCTTAGGATCAGGAAATTGTGGTTTTAGCACAGCCAGCGGAAAAGGCGTTAGCGTGTCGAAATCGGCCCTCGCGGTAGCTTTTGAGATGTTTAGAGATCGCGATGCACAATCGGTTACTAACGGACAGTGCAAAGTTACCAATGGAGGTCCGTTTACAGATATTGACAAAACCGCAGCTGTGGCAAACACCAAAGCCACCAGTCCATCTCACCCGTCACAGGCCACACGGGATAATCCTTCCCTGCCGACCCGCCGTTCTTTAAATCTTGATGGATGCACCGTAACCCAGCGGAAATATTTCGAGCAAGAAGCGATGGCTTGCACTAAAGCACTTTTAGAGGACGAGCTCAACGAGGACGGGTTGCCGAGCAGCTCGGACACTGGCGTTACGCGAAGGCCTCCCGTGCTTCAGGAGAGATGCTTAGGGGTGGACGCAGGAATACGAAAACGGACTTCCGATGACGAGAGTTTGACAGGTGAGACCTTTTCAAGCTCTTGAGTTTAGGCCGGAGAACGTTTGTATTGCTGTTCCGCACTACTAATGCAAGTTTGAATCGTACCCAGGTCAACCCCCTTTGAAGAGAAGACTTGTGTCAGAGTTCGACCGGATCTCGGAAGACAGAACAGCCTGCGCTCCGGTGAAAAGCAGCCCCAATGGTTAGTGTTGGAAAATGAGCATAACTTTTTTTTTTTCTCCTTATTATACCACAGCACTGCTGAAATCTCAAACTCTGATTGGTTAATTCATTTTCATGTAACAGCAGCACTGATAGTAGTGCACTCATTCAAATATGTTCTCGTTTCTATAGTAACAACTCATTCACAGGGACTTATACGGTGCTGTGAATCACGGCTGTGATTTCTTCTGTTTTTGTGTGTCTCGTACTAAATCGTTATTTATAGAAGCAAAAAAAAAAGTTATCCAATCGCAACCTGTGTGAAAATGTATTTGCCCCTGTAGTTACTAATCCACAAATCTATGAAACTGCATTCATAATGGAGTTCAGCTGGACTAGACCCAACCAGGTCCCGATTACTGCAAACCCTGTTCAATCGAATCGACACTTAAATAGAACTTTTTCAACATTTTTATCATTTTATATACTTTTTGCGCCTGATCACAAAGCTCCGCCTTCAAATGTTGTTGTGGTTCAACAAGAGTTAGCTTGCTAACTCGAATTCCCATTAGCAAGGACAGTCCTGGCATCACTTTCAAGTAGAGATTTTTTAAATCCATCTTCACACTGTGGACAACCGAGGGACTTGTACACAACTATTACACAAGGTGCAAACATTCACTGATGCTCAAGAAGGCAACACGATGTATTAAGAGGCAAGGGGTGTAAACTTTTGAACGTGTGCGAAAAAATAAATGCCTTCCGGCCTGAAATGTTTTAGATTGCCCTCTTGTCAGTAATTTTATAGATATTCCCCAATTCAAATGTTCATAAATCATTATGGGGAGACGTTTATATTGTTTTTATTGTGACTTGAATCTCTGACTGCACTTGGAAGGGCGACCGACAGTGGATCTTGCCGATAAGCAAGTTGGACAGTACCTGCGGATAAAGGATTAATCAACCGATAGTTTTTCATATTGATACTGAAAGACAACATAACACTCAAAAGTAAAATATTGCTGAACTTTATTACAAAAATAAACATTACTGACTGTACCATGAAAATGTACTGTACGTTGTTTAAAAGAAATATTTACCTAAAAAGATATACATCTGAACTGAACACTTCAAATATCACAACAAAATTTCAGTGGTAGTTTTTATTTCGCCTCTAGAGGCCGCTCTTCCACTTTTTTTTCTTTCTTTTTTTTTTTTTAAATTAACATTTTGCAGATTCTGTTAGAGGTATGTAAATTTATGAGCAAAATCTTGTGTATATCATTTGGAAAATGTGCTGGGAAAAAATTCTGGAACTTGCTGTTAGAGGAAAATCGTCTACTTTGGGATGTAGGTTTGTATTGATCCACACCACTCTGTTGCTGCTTATTTTCCTATAACAGCATGCCTCCAAGTGTTTTATTCCTTAATTCATCTAACCTGCTCCTTATATACACGTGGCCTCATGTTTACAGGGACACTGAGAGACAGAAGAGTCTTCAAATACAACTTGAAGCCCAATATCACTTATCCATCCAGGTATGCAACACGGTGTGGACGTGATTTTTCAGGGGAGAATAAAACCCTGCCTTTCGAAGTAAAACGAATAATTGTTTTGACTTACAGGAATGTCGTGGACCAAACCTCAGCCAACCCAGATCACCAAACAAGGAGACCGCCAGACTCCAAGGCTCCAGTGTTTATGCCCCCGTTTCGAAAAAAGGTTGAGGTGCCAAAAAACTGTGTTCCTACAGTTGTGGCCCAGGTTCCCAGCGTGTTCGTTCCTCCCGTTAAAAAGAAAGATGCGTCAGGTAGCGTTTGTGTGAAGGTGAAGGATCCGCCGCAGATTTCTGGCGATTCCGCAGCCATCACAAGCTCTAGTTGTGAAATCGGCAGGAATCACTCGGCCGGGAAAGCAGCGGCGGAAACCAAGAGGGAGGGGAAGTTGGAGAATCGCACCACTCGTCCTTGTGAAACAAACGGTAGGAAAGTTGATTTTAAAAGTCGTTCTACGAACACACTGTAGTTTTTGGTGTTCTTCCTGCCTGCCAAGATTTTCTTGTGTTGAAATGTTGGCACCTCAACGTCTGTCTGTTCATTCATTCGTTTTTGATCTTGTTCTCGTCTGAGTCTCCTTTTGCTTATTAAAGTTATTCGGCAGCACTCCTTGGAGTTAGCGCGAGACCTGCAGAACATGCGAATCAGAAAAAAGACACGCCAGAGAGTTCGACCTCTGCCTGGCACGCTTTATCTGGCTAAGACGTCCGGGGTGAGCAGAGTTTCCCTGAAAGAGGCTGTTGGATACAAGCGTCCTGAGCTACACACACTAGAGCAGGTACATTTTATTCTTCTGTATGTCTTTATAGTATATTTTTAACCTGTTTTAACCACTACCAATCCCCCCCCTCTCTCTCTCTCTCAGCTCTATCAGTATGGTGTATCCTTCAAAGTGTCCCAGACAACCAGCGAGAATGCCGAGTCATTCCTGTTCAGCTGCGATGAGTTTTTCAAACGTGAGGCTCTCGACGAGACCGGAGGGGTTCAGCTGGCTGACGGAGGGTGGCTGATTCCAGATCACAGGGGAATGCTGGGTAAAGAGGCGTTCTACAGGTAAGCGAGTGGGGGATCTCTGTTCATATTATTTAGCTTCTCCTGAGTTACGTAGCAGGAACATTGTTCTTCGGCAGAGCCTTGTGTGATACTCCTGGTGTCGACCCCAAACTGATCGATGAAGCATGGGTGTATAACCACTATCGGTGGGTCGTGTGGAAACAAGCCTCCATGGAAAGAGCCTTCCCTGAAGTGATGGGCGGTCGGTGTCTCACTCCAGAGCAGGTGCTCCTGCAGCTCAAACTCAGGTATTATAGTCATTTTGGCTGTGCGTTTATACAGTTCACAAATGTCGCAGAGTCTTTTTATTTCTGGCCGGGTGAACAAATCTTTGACCTGGAAGTTGGATAAGAGCTGCTCAGCTTTACGTGTTTTACTGATTAAATGCAAGGCGATCAAAGTTATTGTGAAGTATTCCTTTCAGGTACGACGTCGAGGTGGACCACAGCCGAAGATCAGCCCTGAAGAAGATTACGGAGAGAGACGACACCCCGGCCAAGACCATAGTGCTCTGCGTGTGTGGAATCGCCGAAGGCGAGCACACTCCAGTCAGATCAGAGGAGGCCACCGACCCCGCACGTCCAAAGCCCGAGTCGCCTGCTGCAGTCGTATGGCTTACTGACGGCTGGTATTCCATTAAAGCGCTGCTGGATGCTCCTCTGTCTGCCATGCTGCGAAAGGGCCGTCTCGGAGCGGGCGTCAAACTATTGATCCACGGAGCAGAGCTGATCGGCTCTCAGGACGCCTGTCCTCCTCTAGAGGCTCCTGATTCACTCATGCTCAAGGTGAGGCGACATTTTTCTTTCAGAATAAATAAATAATAGAGTTGTGCGTTTATGAAGAACACGCCATATACACAGCCACAGAAAACCACGCCGACACTTTCAGGCCCTTTTCCTCTTCTCCGTTATCATGGCGGCGTCCAAGCATGGCTTAGGGCCGCGATCGGACGTTTGATCGCGTTTCCGTGCGGCGTGTCGGTAACGTAGCGATGAAAGTGAAATGCGTGCGATTGGGAATCACATTCACTTCAAGTCGTCGTTTAATTCGGCCCGGAACCTTCCACATACCGTACCTTGTGGGGCGAAGAAGTGGTTTAGGCATTAAAAAAAAGTTCCATTGTATCATTTTCTTTCTTTCTTTCTTTAAAAAGATTTCGGCCAACAGTACGAGACGAGCTCGCTGGGACACCAAGCTTGGCTTCCATAAAGACCCTCGACCCTTTCCTCTGTTGCTTTCATCACTGTATGCTAATGGAGGAGTGGTGAGCTGTGTGGACATCGTCGTGTTGCGGATTTACCCAGCACAGGTGTGTGTTTTGGTTTTTTTTTTTCCCTCTGGTCCTATTTCGCGATTTGCTGTTCAGTTTGTCACGGTCACGTCATTCCATTCACCGACGACGTTCACTGCATAAAACCTCAATCCGATACCGATTTAGTATTTCATACCAATATTGCCCCCGACGTTTCGATAATGGAATCCAGACCCGACCAAACCCGGATCGTTTGTATTCTATTTCATTCCGGCCGTTAACTTTGTCTTATTAAACAGTGGATGGAGAAGAAACCAGGTCCGGCCTTTGTGTTTCGCAACGAGCGAGCCGAAGACCGAGAGGCCGCACGCTACGACAGCACCAAACAAAAGACCATGGAGCTCCTGGTCTCCAAAATACAAGCCCAGATCGAGAAAGAGGAAGAAGGTATGATCTTACTAAAAATCACACTCGGGTGCTCGCCGCTAGGCTAGGAATAATGGCTGCGTTTATAAAAATGTTTTTATTTCTAGAAAATTCCCAATCCTCTTCGAGCTAGACGTCTCTGTCTAACTGCGTTCAGTATCCTGTCTTAAACTTAAAAAGAGAGAAACAAACAACCCCACATTACAGCTGTTCTGGTGCCTCTTCATAGGGTGACTTTCTCTTCGAATAAATAAATAAATGTATATTTCCCACTTTCATGAAGTGTTATATAATTTTATATATAATCATAACACATCATTTCTGTGCATCTGAAGCCGCGTAACTAATTGCGGCTCACGCTCAACTCTTTTGCGGAACTGCCGTTCATCTGACCTAAACTTCACACCTTAAGCACTCAAGGTGCTTTATTGAAGATTTATTGTAGGATTATTTTTTTATTGTTCAGTATGCGCATTTACAGAAAAGAAGAAAACCTGGAGATGCAGAAGTTTCAATCTCCATGAGATTAAGAACCTGCAGGAAGGGGAGGAGCTTCATGAAGCAATGGAGAGTGATCCAGCTTTTGTTGAGGTAAAGCACTTAATCAGATTATTATTTTTTTTTTTTATAAGCGACCTCTTCGACACACCAGGTTTCACACGCGGTTCACGCCGTTCTGGGTTTGTACTGTGAAGGGGCGTCGCCCTTCGTAGAGAATCGTTTGTAGTCACGTTCGATTCAGCATGGACCGTAGCCATTTTCTCACCACACACACACGATAGTTCATTTAAAATGTGAATAAACCACATTGTGTGAAGAGCTTCCACTGTACAGTCTCTTTTGTTATTTGTTTATATTTTCATGTGTACTTGCATAGCCCCGTTTAAGCACACAACAGGTGAGAGCTGTGAGCAGCTACAGACGAGCGTTAACCGAAAGGAAGAGAGCGGAGCTACAGGACCGGGTGCACAAGGCTGCACAGGAGGCAGAGGGGGGCTGCGCTGACCGCGACGTTACTCCCGTCTGGAAACTCTCCATCGCTGACTCCAATGATTTGCACAGCAGCTCTGGTGAGCGATTATCCCGTCCTCTGACGCTACAGAATATCGATCGCGCGCCAAAGAAAAGTCCCTTTCAAGTCTGAACACGATTTGTAACGCTTACCTCCTCAGAGAAGAAAGTCTGATCTTTCTTTGTAGCAGATGAACCAACAGCTAGCGAATCAGGAAGCGTCTGTACGTGCCCGTTAATCATGTCGCGTTCAGCCATACGCTTTGGGATGTAACTTTAAAGGGAAGATTGCGTTTGTTTGGATTTCAAGTCTCAAACAAGCTAGCTGTACCTAACAGGGTCTAGCGTAAATGATTTAACCAGACACCACCGGACATGCACTGGGATCAGCCGGTCATTTTACGCATCAGGATTTAATACTGTATGTTTAAAACACTAAGGTTAATATTCATGCAGCTGATCGTGTGTATTTTCTAGTCTACACACTGAATATCTGGCGGCCCTCGGCGGAGTTGCGCTCCGTACTGAGAGAGGGCTGCAGATACAAGGCTTATCATCTGGCCACGTCGGAGACCAAGAAACGCTCCGGAACGTCCAATATCCAGTTCACCGCCACCAAGAAAACCCAGTTTAAGGACATTGAGGTAAAGTTGGGGACTGGGGAGGTTACATTAATGCTGGTCTTTTGATTCGAAAGAACGTTTTCTCTACGTCGCGCAGCGTACATTGCTTTGTTACATTTGTACTGCTCGGTCCTTAATGGAAACTGATTATATGAGTAACTGTGAAACAGGTTTGCCCACAATGGTTAAGTCTACACTTTCCTGCAAGACAATCAGCGAAATTCAGAGATCTCCAGAGCCCCGGATTCAGCTCTCCATGTGGAGAAGTCGACATCGTGGGATATGTAATCTCCATCTTGGACAGACAAGGTTTGTTTTATTCCTTCAGCCAACGTGGTTAGTGGAACTGGGTGTTTGTCAAATGTCATCAATTAATCATAATATATTTATATATATACACACACACACACACGGTCAAAACTTTTTGGACACTCGACTGAAATGTTTCTCGTGGTGTGAAAGAGCTTTTGATCTGAAGGTGTGAGATTAAACGTGTGAAATCGGCATCGCAGAGAGAGGTATAATCGTGCCGACTTGTTCGTTTCTTTCATTAGAAAACGAATGTTTTATTTACCAAAAAAATCTTTTTTTAAACTGACGACTCGGAGTGAAATATTTCCGAAAAGCAGCGGATAAGATTCCGGCGTCGGCGTGAACTCTTTTAACACTGTTTTAAAATCATCTCAGGGAAATTCCTCGAGAAATCGGTCGAGAAAACGCAGAGAATACATTTCTGGAAATTCTAGGTGAAAATGGCGTCTACTTTGAAGATGCTAAAATATTCATTTATTTTGCTTTTTTTTTTATCACAATGTAATTCCCATAGTTTCGTTTGTGTTACTCCAGAGTTTCACTTTATTATTATTCTGCAATATGGGGAACAAATTTTATAAACATAGTGTGTCTAAACTTGCTCGCGAGGGGCAAGTTAAATAAATAAATAAATAAAATATTTAAATTAAATAAATAAAAGCGATTCCGAATCATGAAAGCTCTGTCGCTTCAATTAAAACGTTACATATTTTAAAATATTACATAATTCATAATCAATGCCCGTTTGTCATGTAGACCCCAGCCGTCCACAATGTGGCACAACAAGCCCAAATTGAATCTGACAGTGCGGAGCAAAGTGGTAATTTCCCGGTATAATTCATAAATCGGTTGAAAACTACATAGCCAGTCTGCTTTGGGTTTTTTTTTTTTTTGGTTTTGTTTTTCCCCCCTCTAACCCAAATACTGCATCTTGTATTGATTTTACCAATGTATGAAGCCATCATAGTTGGTTAAAGGAAGTCCAAGTGCCACCTACAGGCCTATTAGGTGAAGTGCCTTTGTTACATTGCCACTTTTAATAACTATGATAAAAAATAAAGTTTACTAAAAAAAGACAATAACCATAATAGTTAGAAGAAGAAGCATGTAAAAATGTCAGACTTTTCTCTGACTCTTTAAACAAAAGAAGTCACAATTTAGTTTTGCCTTTTATGGCTCTGCCTCCTGAAAAGGTTCCCAAACGCATCTCCTGCTGTCATTTTAAAGTACGAGAGCGGCCTCTACAGGCGAAATCAAAATGGTCAATTTTGTTGTGTTATTTGAAGTGGGGTTTTTTCATCCATTCTTGATGTCTTTATTTTGATTTGTTATTTGGAGTGTTACTTTTTGGTTCAGTTTGGATGTGTATCTTTTTTATTTTTATTTTAATATGTATTAATAGTTAATATACATGTCCATTACATACATACGTACATAAAAAGCACAGAACATTTTAATGGTACAGTCAGTATTTTTGTAATCAAGTTGTGGTATGTTTTCATTCAGTATCAGTATTAAATCGGTTGATTAATCGGTTCTCTAGTTTAGGCTAAAAGCATAATTTAGGCTAATGCTGAGATCACATCATATACATTGCTTCCCCGTTGTATAGTCTGTGTTGTCAGAAGACAAACCTGCAGTCCCTCAGTATTCCCAGCTGTATAATGACGAAGTGACGTATTTCCCTCTCGTGATTTGCAGGTACGTCTCCTGTGTTGTACTTTGTGGATGAAAAGTTTGACTTTGTCTCCGTGAGGCTCTGCAGCAGCCTGGCTCTTCTTGCTCTGGAGGACCTGGTAAAGCCATTAGCTCTACTGACTATAAGCAATCTGCAGCTCCGACAGCAGTCTGGCCCACTCCCCAGCCTTTATGCTGGAGAACAAGCACTGTTTTCTACAAACCCTAAAGAAGCCCACTTACAGGAAGCTCTTTCTCGTCTGAAGACGTTTGCTGAGGTAACCAGGTTCTGCTTCTTGGTCAGGTTAATATACAGTTTCAGAACCTCTGTTTAACAGCTCAGAATTGTTTTGGATTTTATTTTAGCTTAAGATTTTAGTAATTAAATGAAAAGCCGTGTCGCATCAACTCGCTTTCGTAGAAACCAAGATTGAAAAGGTTAGTTTGTATATTCCTTTGGAACCTAGAGTCATGAGAAGCTTTGTTTATATGCTGAAATGGAAACGATTTATCCGTCGTCGATTGCTTTCCCTACAGGTTTATGAGCATTTCTTCATAGTTGCTGAAGAGAAGCTCTCAGACCTGATTCCAGAAGGTTTCCCGAACTCTTGCCAGTCCCAGAGAACTCCAGGTTTACCATCCGTGCCAAAACCAAGCGTCAGAAATAACGTGAGTTTAATTTATTGTATCACTGTTAATGTATTATGCAGGACAATAGGTAGACACTAACCTGATACGGACAGCCAAATCCAGTATCATTTCCCCACTTTGTCATTATTCCCAGGTAACACCCCTTCAGACAAGCCGAGTTTTCTCCCCTTTCACCCCAGTGACCAAAAGAACCCCCGTAGCTACTGGAAACTCGGACACCAAGGACCCCAAGAGTGTGAAAAGGAAGCGTGGTACAGAATACCTGTCACGCCTCCAAAACCCAGCACCCACCCTCGTTCCTCTGGGAATGGTCCGTTCTCCCAGAGTCAGCAAGACCTTTAACCCTCCCAGGAGGTGCGAGACTCCTCGTAATCCCCAGACAGTTCTAACTCCACCAGCACAGAACAAGCAGTGGGTGAACGATGAGGAACTGGCCATGATAAACACACAAACACTACTAAAGAGGTAGTTGATGCAGAAATGGCAGGAGGAAGATGCTGTTCCTGTGTTGTGGCTATTTTGTTTGTATATAGTCCATATATGGTCCGTATATTTCTACTAAATACCGTGTACTGCTACTGAGATGACTTGAATATTGCACAAGAGATGTTCTCTGTAATCTTATTACTGTGTCGTTTTTTTGCCAGTTTCTAAAAAAAAAAAAATGTGAATAAATGTTTATTTATTTTTTTTAAGCATGTTTATCGTTCAACCCCTGGGGAAGCTTGTGTGCGTTGGAGTTTTAATAGAATTGTTCACGTTTGGTGCTACTACCATGATTGAAACACTAGGGGGCAGCAAAACCTATGCATACGTCTCTGGACCTCACATGGTAGGTAGTTCAATTAACAACAAATTGTCACGAGGAGTCATTTACCCGTTCAGACTAGTGAATCGGCTACTGTACTTATGTATGTTTTTAGTGAAAATGAATTGAATGACTATAGATTCGCTTCTATGTGGATGCTTTTGTGCTTGTCTGTGTTTTGCCAAGCCAAATAGTGCCAAGATAGATGTGGAATTGTTATCTGGGTGGGGGGGGGATGTTGGCTATTCAAACATATTTAGGTTAGAACATCGAATAAAATAAATAAATACAGAATCCACACTACAGCAGCCTTTGCTCTATATAGCAATGTGTTCTTTTTTTTTTCTTTTCTTTTCTCTTCTTTTTTTTTTCCAGGATTGAGGAACAGCCCCATAATCTACTGCCTCTGCAAAAACGGTCTTCGCAAACCGCAGGCATGTCAGTTTGAAGTCCACGGTCTCAGTTAACAGCCACCATTGGCCTCTCTCCGCAGTTGTTCAGTTCAGCATCTGTTATCTCATTTTAGAGAAAATGACATTCTATTCTAAGTAGTGTATTGCTTGGTTATGAGGAAAGGTGGAGAAGAGAAGAAAAAAAAAAACACACACACACACCCTACATTTGTAGTGAATGATCGCATCCTGTACATTCCAAAGTCGACTTGGCCGAAATGCCTGCCTGAGATCAGCTCTGAAAATATTGTGACCGCTAATGAGAAAGTACTGCAGTTTTTTGGGTTTTTTTTTTTTTTGGAAGATCCCTTGAAATGTGTGTGTGTGTGTGTGTTTTCTGTTTGTTTTTACTTGGAGGGTAATACTAGTCCGATTCAGACAGTGACCATGAAATGAGGCATGTAGGACAGATTTGTTATTTTCAGTTTTTCAATATTTCAGCGGTTAATGTTGCGCGCCTCTCCACTAAAAATTTCCGAGGCCATTTCATCAGACTCTCTCCTGTGAACCAATAGAAACCAAGTGGGCGGGACTTTAGGATTGTTGGTCGGTAAATTTATTAATAAGTAGCATTAAATAATAATAATAATAATAATAATAATAGCTGTCCTGTCCACCGACATGCACTAGGGTTTTTGAGGTAAAATATCTATATATTTTTTAAATGAATGTAAATTAGGAGGTTAATCACATGGACTTTCCTGCAACTTCTGAGTCATTTCAAGCTGAATGTTTTATCGAGGAAAAAAACAAACAAAAAAAACCCTTTCCTGAGATTGAGCTTGCACAATAGAGAACACACTAATAACACCCTTTTGAATTTCATCTGAAATCTCACTCGGAATAGGAGCCCTCAAAAAAAAACAAAAACCCAACCCTAATAGACTAATAGACAAAAAGCACTTTTTTAAATTTCTTTTTATTCCCCTTTAAGCTGCTTTAATCAATGCACTTAGTCTACCACTGACTGTTCCCTGTGGTTCTGCCGAGTGAATCTGAAATGTTGAAATGAGCGAGTTGGAAATGTACTGTGATGGGGAGCAGACACTCCCCCTGGTCGCCTTATCCGCCGCGCAACCCCACTGTGCGGAATTAAGACCGTCGCTTGGCTATCGTGAAACCCTGCCAGAGCCCGAAACTGTGATTTAAGTTTGGTTTCTTATCTAATAATTGCCTGAGCACTTAACAGCAGCCATAAAACTGTTATAGAATACAGGCCTGATTCATTCACCCTAAAGAACAAAGCAAGTGGGATTAAAATGCGAGTCTGAGACATAAAGCCATAAAGTTTATACTGTTGAGGAGAAGAAATAAAGAAAAGTAAATAGTTTATAAATCAATGGTGGTAATTGCGGCATTGCTCTGTTTTTAATATGACTGTATCCTAAAGAATGACTCTCGTGTAACTATGGCGATGGAATATCTTCACTATGCAAGGACGTAAAAGATTTTCTGCCACATAATAACTAACGGTTAGTAATATCTTCCTGATGACTTCCTGCACTTCATTGGATGATTCGCCATCTTGGATTTGACTGCTGCCTAAATCAATCGCTCTCGTTTTTAAAGATAAACCTCGTGCATTTGCTTTTGATTAAGCCTCCATTTCGCTCTGTGCTCTTGACCTTGCACAGGCTCTGTTTACACTGGAGTACAGGGGCTGGCTGCTTACACTCCCTCTCTTTATTTAATTTCAATCGCTCCCCAGTCGACTCTCCCGTTGTACCACTTCCTCTCCGGGTTTTGCATGCTCTCGGTGAAAATGAGCTTCACAGACAGTTGACCTTGTAGATCCACCACCTGAGGTCTGGCACAGCCGAGCCTGCAGAATGACCCATGAACTGACCCTGCTGTAAATCTTGTTGCGTTCTCATTTTTCAACCCCCAAAATTCATTAATCTCATAACCATACACGAAGAACAGTGTTGGGAAATCTATTCCCAGGACTCCGAGAAAGGGATATGTTGCCCTGCTTATTTGAACAACGCTAGTTTCTTTTCTGGATGAGTCTCTCATTTGCTACACTTAGAAGGAAGTGGGTTATCAATGGACCATGGCCTGGGCTGAAAACATGACCTGAGGACTTGAACGTAACTGGAAATCATGAAATGTTAGTGGGGTGTTTGAAGGAAAATGTACCATAACAATTAACTCGACCGTCTCGTTCTGCCGCAATCGTCCTTTGAAATCTTTTATAGCAGGAAACACACTGGTCCGTGTAGAACTCCCAGTTCCACTGTTGAGATCCATAAATACTATCATCACTATCTGCTTTCTTGTTCAGTGCCATCGTCCTTCTCAGATCTTATCCTTCCCTGGCATTCCCCATCAAACACATGTGCTTTTAAGGAAATATCAATAAAGACGAGCATAAATCTGTGAAAGAATTGGGCAACCTGATCAACTAGGACAACTTAACAATACTCTGTGGATAGAAGAAAAAAAAAGGATGGTTCAGCCCAGGACACTGTGCTTCTCATGTTGACCGCAGATGAGCGATCGTGTCATGAGTTGTGACACCGGACTTTAATGAAAAGATTTCCCAACAATGAACGTTCCTTTCCAAAACCATCGGCATTACTCTGGAGTTAGTCCCCCTTTTCTGTTTTAACAGACTCCACTCTTCCTGGAAGGTTTTCCACTAGATTTTGGATCATGACTTTGGGGATTTGTGCTCATTCAGACACATGGGCATTCGTGAGACTCGGCACTAATGTTGGGCGAGGAGGCCTTGTACGTAGTCTGCAGTGGGGTTGAGTTCAGGACACTCGAAGTCTTCCATGCGAACCTTGGCGAAGCATGTCTGTATGGACCTTGCTTTGTGCACAAGGGCATTGTCATGCTGGGACAGGTTTGGGCTCCTTACATCTAGTGAAGGGAAAATCTTAATGCTACAGCATACAGAGACATTCGAGACAATTGTGTGTTCCACATATAGGTGTGATGGTCAGGTTTACACAGTAGGGTTGGCGGTTCGATTCCCGGCCCGGGTGACTCCACATGCCGAGGTGTCCTTGGGCAAGACACTGAACCCCAAGTTGCTCCCGATGGCAAATTAGTGCCTTGCATGGCAGCTCTGCTACCATTGGTGTGTGTGTGTGTGTGTGAATGGTTGAATGAGACTCAGTGTAAAGTGCTTTGGATAAAAGCGCTATATAAGTATACCATTTATCTGTGCAGAGTTTTGTGTGTTCGCATGGGTTTCCTCAGTTTTCTCCAGTTTTATCCCCACTAGTGTCACACCCAGTGTGAATTCTCCCACCTTGCACCCAGTGTTCCATCGTGACCGCGACCAGGATAAAGTGAAAGTAAGTGATTCTTGTTATTCTTGGTAAGGAAAAGGTTTGTCTTCCAGTTCTAATTTTTACATATTGAGTTTTATGGCTCTACTCGCAATCCTTTATCATCCCAGGACTTGGTCACTATGTAGCCCTGAGCCCTTCTCCATCACGGAACCCTAATAATCTCCATCCCTGAATTGGCACCATCACTCTCCTCTCCACTAATAGCTGGTGGGTGGTGGGCGTTCAGGCGCTCTATGGCTGCAATCACATCATCCAGGTGGATGCTACACGCTGGTGGTGGTTGAAGAGATTTCCCCCCATACAATGTAGGGGCTTTGAGTGCCTAGAAAAGTGCTTTCTTCTTCTTCTTCTACTTCTTCCTCTTCCTCCTCTTCCTCCACTCGTAGCCCTGAGCTGGGTTTGTCTGCAGGCACAGCAGAAAACCCAATAACAGATAAGCGCAGACGAGAAATGAAATTGGTATTATCATTTTGGAGATGGAGGAAGTGGACCGAAGCTTCCCTTTTGAGTATCCCATATTCACTTTTGACAGATGCTATGCCCAACCCTGATTCTTTCCAGTGTCAACAGGTCAGCTTTCCCAGCTTTTTCCTCTCTAAGTTAGTCTGAGTTTCCTATATTCCGTAGGCAAATACCTTGCAAGCTGTACTGATGTCATTGAAAGAAGGCCACATAGGAGTGGTCGGGTCAGGGCAGCTTACTTCCGGAGGCACTGAAGTTTCAACTTGTAAGACTTCTTACACCATAATTACAACCAGAGTGAGAATGCTCGACACGTTTGGGCTGGTTCTGGAATAAAAGTGCATTGTTGAAGGAAATTGTCCCCGTGGACCATTTAATACACGGCAGACTTTCTGTGACCTTTTCGGTCCTATTTCATGCTGTCTTGGCTGCAGGCCCTATGTTTTTATGTACCGTTTACCATGATGTGCGAATGTAGTCTTCGTCTCGGTGAGGTCATTTCTAGATACGTTTGAGCTGAAGTCCTGACCAGTAGATAATTGTAAACTCAGTATTATGTTGTTGTTTTTTTTGAGGGGCTGGACTCGCTTCCCTATTATCATAAACCAGCTTTCATTCTCATCTCTGGCCAAAGCACGACCTGATTTGGTCAGGTTCATTCTTGGATCAGGATAATAGTTCAATTCCAGATAGTGATCGGGGCTAAACAAAATTTGGGCCAATCAAATTCTTGTTTTCCCGCACTGACTGTTGCCATCTCAAGTATCTTTCTTTTTGTCAACACGTCTCGTGTAAGTTCACCTAATTCTTAGCGTCACTCTGTTCCACGTGTCTGAAATATCCAACACGTTCCACACATCTCCGTAAATACTTGAGCTGTGAGTAATGGTGCCAAGCATGATTATTTCTTGCATGGCGAGCTGTTGGCCGTGTTGCCTCATTAAAACTTGTTAGACGTGCACTTGGGCCTCCCAAAGGGGCTTGGACGTGTTTTACGCCCAACACCAGAGGAAACCGCGTGGCCTGTGCAGCATTTTCCACTCTGAAAAATGCCGTATTTATTTCCGAAGCTCCACATCAATGCGTTCTGCTTCCGAAAAATACCTTCCTTTTAAAACAAGATGCAGGATCTGACCTCCGTGTGTGTGTGTGTGTGTGTGTGTGTGTGTGTGTAAATGAGAGTCGGAGTCCAGATGGTAGGGAAACGGCCACATGTGGAATCCTGAGTGTGTTCCTTTTCCGGGCGATAAAAGTTACACACCTGAGCATTTGGGAGGTGGGAGGAAAGAAAACCGATTATTTATGAAGATGCTTTTACAAGAACCAGTGTTTTATAGTGCTTTGACTGACCCTGTAATGACTTGAGCATCGGTCAAGAGATTATAAGGCGGTAGCACGTAGATCCTTGTATTGATATTTAGCCCTTTGAGGCAGTTTATTTTCTTTTTCACAGCCTTGATTTTCCATATCAGGACTTTTCAAATTCCGTCGTGCACACCCAGTTTTGTTGTATACACCCAGCCCTTTGAAGAGAAAATGCTTATTGGTTGTTTATGATGTTGCACAAAAGGCATGCGAGTGTAGATCTTCAAGCTTCGTGTAAGTTTTGCGTCCTCCTTTTCTCCTTCTTACGCCTTTCCGGATTCCCCTGTGTGTGGCCCGTGGCTTAACACGATAACACAGCAGCCAGGGATCAAAGATCGGTCTTCTAACAAACAGGCTGACACGTTGCCAATCGCTACCACCTGGGGCCGTAAGGGGCGCAGCTGCCTGTCTGTCGAGGCTCCCCCTTAAAACGCGTTTAGGATGCAGCCCAGATGTGGAGGAATCAACCTCACGGAAGACACAGATGTTGTTGCTGCGTAGACCGCGACAGATTAAATTCGCATGTCCGAAGGCTTATTGAATTTTCAGTGTTCGAATCGCATGTCTGTGAAGGTTTCAAAGCGGCACTGGTCATTCCAGGGCTGGCTCGCCAGAAGCTAAATCTGCTCTGGATCCTTCTTACAGCAGCAGATCACGTCACTTTCAAAGACTACAGAAGAAACGTGTGTGTAGATAGTGACATTGGGAAACCACCGAGTGAAGCAAACGCAGCTTTCGGAGGATTACCGAAGATTATGCAGACATGCTATCGGACTCGGATGCTCCGTGAGATACGGAGCGTCCGATCGTCGTTTGTACGCCTTTTCGGGCTACGATCTTCAGAACGTATAAAGGCTAACATCGATCGGCTGTCCGCAAGTGGCTCGGTAAAAAAAAAACCTCAAGCTCTCTCAAGACGGGCACTGAATTAAAAAATAAATAAAGTGATGAATAAACAATATAAGCCTGTAACACTAAGGTAACCTCTTTCCCCTACAAAAAAAATTGCCTAATTATAATTGGCTTACAGCCACGGTGAAACCACGGACACGAGTATACTTCCGAATTGTATGTCTCGAACCTGGTATACATTTCAGGGTGCAATTTATTTGAACCCGACACAGTTTGTAAACTCCGCATAGTGCTATAACAAGGTTCTTGGAAGATGACTCCGTCGCTCGTACTGCATTTAGTGCCGTGTTTGTAAGACGCATCCTTGTTCTTTGAGGTTTCTAAACATAATTCCTCTAACGAGCATGTTTTTATTTAGCTAATGCTTTCCCAATGCTTCACCACTCAGCCCTAAATTGCGTTCTAAACGGCTGTTTTTGCCTTTCGAAAGCAACAGCATATTTTTTCCGTTGACGAAAACCCTACTTTGTCCTCGTCATGAAAACTCCACCTCTTGCCGAACACTAACCTACATTTCGACCCTTATTGTTTTAATCCCAGATTGCAGATTGCTTTCCCATATAAGATCAGGCCACTTTTTTTTAAATAAAATTGGATTATTGCGGGTGGGAAATCTCACAGGCACAGTGGGGATCTTCTAATGAAGGGCAGGTGTGCTGGGAAGCTGTCTAAACCCCCTCTTCTTTTTTTTTTTTTTTTTTTTTTAAATCCACAGGGCGTTTCGGCCATAGCATAGGTTGCTGACGATTTCTGAAATTAGGACCTCGATGGACGTACAAGAGGCCAAACGAGAACTCCAGTGTATGAGTTCTTACTGAGGTGAATTCCTGTTCAGATATTTGACCTGATTACCATCTGTTTCTGCACTCCCCTTCAGAAAGCATGCAGTACTGTAAGGAAAAATGATTTTATATATATATATATATATATATATATATATATATATATATATAAGTCTAATCTTACCTTAGATTGTGTATGATTGGCAGAGACGGAGTCCCTAATTGAGCTTTGCCTTTCGATTTTTCTGTTATAGAAGCGAGAACCACTAATGGCCACCAATGGTCCAATATTTTCTATTTCGACATGGACCGTTGGTACTTATGGTTAGTATTATTGTTGCTATAGTTACCCTAACAAAGATGAGTAGGTTTTTCACCCACTGGATGAAAACGCAGTGGAGAATTCTGACCTTTCCATATGCAAAGTGGAAGCGACCGTTGGAGCTGAGCGCGATTTTTATTGCTTCCTGTCTCAAAAGCCGAAAGCGGCGGGTCGTTCTCTTGCCTGTTAACGTACGGTAGAAAGATGACGGAGATGCATCCTTGCGACTTTTAAAGTGCTGTACGTCTGACGTGGACACCAGACCCACGTCGGGTTACGCCTGGTCTTCCTCTCCTGCGTGCCCCCTGTAGAGATTAGAAAAACATTCGTTGGATATTACCCAGTGTTATTATCCTTTCCTTTGCTTTGTCTCTGCCGCCAATCTCTCTCTCTCTGACTCTGCACACCATTTAAAATAACATCTCTAAGGCAGGGTTGCTGAACCGAACATCGGAAGTATTGTTCATCCGTGTCTGACCTTTGCCCTCCGTCCCTGTACTTGGCCATATTTGTTTTTCCATGTAATTACCCTTTTCCTCATTTAGCACTCCTGACTTCTGTTTTTCATTCTGAGCGCAGACTGATGACGTTCCATTCACACACATGAAAGACGATGCATCCCTCGAACACGTCCAGTCTGTTCGCCGTCTCTTCTTGTGGGTTACGTTGTGGAAACCGTGTCTTCTGCCTGCTCTCCTTGTACTCTTTCTTTCCTGGAGGGGCTGAACCCCAGACTCTTCTATTCTGGAAGGATGTGTGTCCTCTTTCTTCGGGAAAGTTAACTCCATTATCTCTTCATTTCTGGTGCGAGCTGCTCGGATAGATTATGTTCTTGGGTAATTCGCTGTCGTCTTTCCAGAATATTTTGCGAGGGTGAAGGAGTATTGAGTAATCGCTCTCAGATATTATGTCTCGCCATGTTTTGCTTGGTTCAACAATCTCCCGGTAGGGACCATCGGAATATTACAGTATGACCGCACACAGGATTATCCCAAGATGGCGGCGCATCCAAGCTATCTCTTTAGACTTCCTGAATCTTGTACGTGTGCAGTGATGAATGCCTGTAAAGATATTCACGGGCGTATTCATCATCGTTGCTACGTCACAGCTCCAGGGTCTCGGATTCAACCCTGAGCGTGGATTATTATCTGCACAGAGTTTCGTATGTTCTCCCATTGTCTGTGCGGGTTTCCTCTGCGTGCGCTGGTTTCTTCCCACCCCCGAAAACATGGAAAATTCTCCGCTAAATTTTTGCACGTGTGCGCGTAATGGGCTGGCGTCCCATCCAGGGTATATTCCCAGCTCATGCCCAGTGTTCCTGGAATAGCCTCAACACTGGTACGCTGTAAATCCGGACAAGTTCATTTAACTCAACAAATCTGAGGAAACCAACCAATCACCCCTCCTCTCATTTTATTTGAAAATAAAATGGCCATAAAAACCATCTTCTGATTCGTTCGTGATTTCAAGCCGAGTCGATCTCCTTGAAAACGTGATCCCGCCTTTTGTGCGCAGCCGTTTTCCGATGCAGTGAGTCACTGCTGCCTTCTTCTCGTGCTCGGGTGCTGCAGCACAGAACCCACATGACAGGGAGAGGAAAAATCCGCCGTCTCCTCAAAAGGCTCCGCCGTGCTTTTGATTTATGATTTCCATGTTCACATCGTCATAGCTCGCCGTCCGCATTCAGAGAATCACACGCTTCGAGTCGTCGCGCTCTGATGGATGGATGCATGGAGCAGCTGGTGTATTTTTAGAGCCGGGCTGGTCAGCGGAGCTAATTGCGTGGTACTGATTATAACGTTTGTGCCGTGTGTCGCAACACAGCTCTGACTTTTCACATCAGAAAATATCTGGACGTGATTAATGCTCCAGAGTGACCTGGTGGGGTGAACTTCTCATGCGGAGTGTACCTGTTTTATTTGGACTTACTTTAGGACCACTCTGGAAACGCTCTAGTTTATAGTGATTTCCCTCAGTAGGCTATGTTTATCCATGGCAGTTGGTTAACTTTCTTCTTTTCTTTTTTTTCTTTTTTTTTTTTTGGTGGGGTTTGCCAGCAAATTACTGGATATTGCATGACCTTGAAATATATATATATATATATTTTTTTTTTTTAAAACTGAGGTCGATTAAGCTTTAGGAAACGTAGACGTTTCAGTTCAAAACGAGAACGAGCTTCGAAACAGATGAACACATCCTCTGAATCATGTTACCGGTACACATCCTTGGCCGAGTTCACAACACGGCCCTGAGGTATCCCTTAAGGTGGAGCTGATTTGACATAATGAACGAATCTGCCTCTTTTCCATTAAACTAGCATTAAACCACAGGGATGTTGTGATCCTAATATGACCCATTTATTTTCACAGGCTTTTTGAAATGTATATGTCCACCACTCAGAACATGTAAACACCAGGGAGGAAGCCATTTCGCATGCTTGTTAATACATCTCGGTAAATATTTCCTGATGGTTCCAACATTCTGCTGGATGTTTTCTTTGCCCGACGCTTCACAGTCGGGCTGAAATGAAATGCTTTCACGGTGATTTATGGTGTGGAGGGGTACACACAAGCTTTATTTTGGTTTGGCTCCGTTGAGGGACAGAAAACGATAACTGTTCTATTACCTATAGATGGCTTTACGACTGATTTCCTCCGTTTACTTACAGGGGGAACGTGATTACAGCATGCCGGTAGAATAGTGCGTTTTTATACAAAATAGTTTTCAAAAATAATACTTTTAAACGTCTTCAGCGCGAATCCGATGCGCAGTAGACTTGATGGATGCCCTAAATTTGATCCGTTGCCATATCTGAAACTGTGAGTGTCACTAAAGTTCACGCATCACTAAAGTTACGCATCACTAAAGTTCACAAATCACTAAACCGCATAGTTGAACTTTCCGTCTCTAGCTATGACAGGGGGCACGGTGGTTATCACGTTCGCCTCACACCTCCAAGGGCGGGGGTTCGAGTCCCACCGTGGCCCTGTGTGTGTGTGTGGAGTCTGCATGTTCTCCCCGTGCTGCGGGGGTTTCCTCCTGGTACTCCGGTTTCCTCCCCCACATGCATGGTAGACTGATTGGCGTGTCTAAAGTGTCCGTAGTGTATGAATGGGTGTGTGAGTGTGCCCTGCGATGGATTCCCACCCCATCCAGGATGTCCCCCACCTTGAGACATTACCTGTGTGAGCATAGATCCGGACCTGTTGTCCCCAGTGACGGTTCCTGACCCAGCTGATGATTTCGACCGTGATGAAACAGTGCCGGTATTTTTGTTGCTAAGACCGTGTAGAGAAGCGTTCACAAAGAAGTTGATTTTAGCGGTTTATTTATGCAATCTATACACGTGTTTGTTAGTTGTTTTGCTTTTTCGGAATCACGTTTTTTTTTTTTTTTCCGTTAGAATGTGTCAGCTCTTGTCAAAATTGGCAAAATATCTCATTTTTAGCGCAAAGACGACCGCTTTCGGAACATGGGCTTAGTTTGCATGCGTTCTCCAGCTAGATGCGTAATTTGCGAAAACCAAATGGGGGACTAGTCAGGGTGCGCTAACGGGGTGAAACATGGCAACCAGCAGAGAATCAGTCCGGCTAGGATTTCAGGATTTTTAATTAACGCAAAATCACGAAATCCTAGGCGGACTGATTCTCTGCTGGTTGCCATGTTTCACCCTTGTAGCGCAGGACCAGTCCCATTTGATCCCAAATCCTAGATCCTTCTAACATTCCGAGGAGCTTGCAATTCTCCAAAATTACTTCGACTCACGTGCGTCGAACGTGAGTACGAATGAACGAACGTGCAAAAAAGATTTCGTGCAATTCCGATCTTGCTAATACACACATACATTTCCCACAAGAAAAATCCAAAATGTTGCAGAGGAACACAAAGGCCACAGCAAAATCAAACATTTCTGGCCACAATCCTGTACTGACCGGCGGATATAGAAAGGAACACCACACGTATGCAAAATAGGATTAGTTAGGTTCATCCGTAGTATGTAGAATTCATTCGATCATCTTCAATAAGTGCTTTATCTTGGTCAGGTATCCTGGGAACACCGGGTGTAAGATCGGGACACACCCTGAAGTCTAACCTGAGACACTCCTTTCACCTAGAGGCATTGTAGAGCAGCAGGTAAACTATTACTGTGGTTGAACCCACAAAATGCGGAGACAGTAACTCGAACGAAATGCTTCCTACTCTGCCACTAGTACATACACTATATGGCCAAAAGTTTATGCACACCTGACCATCACACCCATGTGGTTCTTCCCCATACTGTTTCACAGTTGTATCGAATGTCTTCGTATACTGTAGCGTTACAGATTCCTTTCGCTGTCATTAAGAGGACCAGAGACATTCTAGCGTCCTGTTCACAAAGCAAGGTCCATGAAGATATGATTGGATAAAGTTGGAGAGGAAGAGCTGAAATGACCTGAACAGAACCCTGACTTCAACCTCTCTGAACACCTTTGAGATGAACTGGCACGCAGACTTTGCACCGGACGTCCTCAGACGAAATTGGCACCTGACCTCACTAAATGGTCTTGTGTCTGAATGGCCACTGCAACAAAATCCAAAATCTAGTGGGGGAAAATCTTCCCAGAAGAGTGGAGCTTATTATAACAGCCAAAGAGAGACCAAATCTGGAACGGGATGTTCAACAAGCACATACCAGTGTGACAATCGGGCGTCCACAAACATTTGACCAGATAGTGTATAATGTGATATCTTAAATGTTATACTTTTGTTTGGAAAAGAACGTAGAAGTTTTTATGGTCCATTTGGTGTAGGGTCTTGATGTCTCTTGATTTCTGGATAAGAGCGAGTAAAGGGTAAATAAGAAAGCAGGTGCAGGTGGATGTGAGTAGATTTCCAGGAAAACGCAAAGGATTTGGATACGGTCTTAACCTTTGGTTTCATTTCAGGAAGACCTCCAGCCACTCCCCAAGCCTGAAGAACCTCGGTTTTGCACTCACATCTGTCTATTCGTCTCCTTCGTTGTGAAGTCAGCCAAAGGTAAGTCACTCATCCAGAACCCAAGTGACTCCCCAGCACATGGAAGTGACTCGTGTCGGCCGTGTTACCTCACATCTGTTGTGACCTGAGACGTGTACGCTGGCTTTGGCTGAAGAATTACATCAGGGTGTAGATTTCACAACAGTGCGCTCCGTTAGTTTGCTGGTCTCTCGTGGATGATCTCGGGAATGATGCGGAGGTTATACGCAGGTCAGTATCTGATCATAGGGGCTACATTGTGTTAATAGAGGAAGAAAGTAAAAGTCCGTACCAGCAGAACGTGTGCAGGAGACGGCACGATCCTTTAGCGTTCTTCTCTAATGATTCGAGTAGCAGAATGTGTCGCCGTTTGCCAAAAACAATAATGTTTTTAGTTACATGAAACATGCAGTCAAACCCGTCGGCCACAAGTTTGTTTTCGTGTCCGTCCGACGAGACTCCAGTGAGTTTTTCAGGTTTTGTGATTTTGAAAATGAATGCTTGCAATAGCGCACTGATTGCCCCCACAGATCCAGAATAACGACTGTGTGACGGGGTGTTGCGGTCGGGTGAAACGTATTTTAGGAGAATCCGATCGCTCGATGGTCTCCGAAAACAAAAAAAACAAAAAAAAAATAAACCCTGAATGTGTCATATAAAAGCGTGACTATCGAAAAACAGCGAATATGAAGAGCAGTTGGGGAAACGTTCAGCGCAGTATTGTGGTTTGGTGGGATTTGTTGGAGACTCTTGTTCCTGTTCGGTATGTCCGTCAGTAACCCTTCCTGCTGCTCGAACCGAGATGAAGATCCAGTGCTGCTTTCCGATTAGAGATCGGATCAACTCTTGCATTGCACATTTGAAAAGCGGCACAAAAAAACATCATGTTTAAATGTGCAACGTCAGGGTCAAACGCTGGTAAACAACAATATTTACATTTATTCGTTTAGCGGACGCTTTTATCCAAAGCAACTCACTAAAGCGGAAATACAAGCAAACAAAAGTCGTGCTACCGCACAAGATTTATAGTAAAGTGTGCAGAGTAGAGGTGTAAGAGCCAGAGTAAATTATTTATTTATTTATTTATTTTTTGTGGGTTATTAGCCGTTTGTTGAAGATGGTGAGAGATTCTGCGGTCCGCATTGAGGTTGGATGTTCATGCCACCACTGAAGCACAGTTGGTGTGAAGGTTCTGGAAAGGGACGTTGAGCAGGCAGTACTAAGCGTCGGTCGTTAACCGCGTGAGGGAACGTAAACCATCACGGAGAGAGTTGAGGTAGGAGGTTCTGTTACAGACAAGGTCTTGTAGGTGAGCATCGAGGCCTTGTATTTGATACGGGCGGGTGGAGGAAGCCAGTGGAGGGAGATGAAGAGGAGTGTGACATTGGTTCTCTTGGGCTGGTTGAAGAATATGTAATGGTAATTATTTTTAATTTTATTTATTTATTTATTTATTTTTACATGCAGACCGATGTGGCGGTTACAATGTCCTGCCCCTGGGACTGTGAATTGAAGGTAAGTTTCACGTTCAAGCCCAGTATCCAGAGAGACTTACATTTATCTCATTTATACAAGTGAGCAGGTGAGGGTTAAGGGCCTTGCTCAGGGGCCCAGCAGTGGAAGCTTGGCGGTGCTGGGATTTGAACTCACAACCGTCCAATCAGAAGTCTTAACCACTGAGCTACCACTATCCCCATTTTACACATTTTATAGTAAATAAATGCCATTTATATGTATATTACTATTTGTATTTGCAACATGCATTGTTAGAGTTTGATTCTTAAGATCTCCAAGCAAAACCGTTCTTATTTTCCTTGATACTTTTGCCACGAATGAATTCGAAATTGGATTGAAATTGGAAGTCCATGCAAACGGATTCTGGGCTGAATCTTTCAATACACCCTTTGACGTGACTTCTCCTGGTCCGCCACATGCAGAGCTCTTCTACGCTTTGTAAGTCAGGTCTTTGTTCATCATTAATCGCTCTCTGGAGAAGACAGACATGCTTTAGAATTGGCAGCAGCATGACCTGTGAAGATCTACAGCTCATGTTGTCTGCTTTCACTTATAAATCCGAATCATCCATACAACTCCAAATTGTTTCAGGGCAACATAAACAATCTCCTCGTCTTTTCGACATGACTTGTGTACATATTTATATGAATAATTCTACGTACTCTTTTCTTAGTGTCGATTAAACAGCCTTTTCCTCTCATGATGATTGGATTGCGAGGATTTAAACGAATCTCGCATTTAAGCGCACAGCCTCGTATTCAGAGTGGAGGCTTCTTCGTTTTTACCCGAAGTTAGGCGATTAAAACCCGAATTGTGTTTTACACGTTCGACGGATGATCTTTTAAATCTTCCCCGTGACAGAGAAACACCACGGAGACCCGGTGTCACTGATCGAGTTTATTATTTGTTATGAGTTTTGAGACGCTCACTGCGTGTGGGTCGCTCGGCTATTTATGTCTCGTTTCAAAGAGCGGAGCCGTTTGTGAGAGGAAGCGGCCTGTAATGAAAGGATGAGGGGAGGCGCGTGTTGATGTTGGATCATTAGTCAGTTGAGTTACATTAAAGCATCAAAGCGTTATGTGATTTACCGAAAGACCAGACTGTCTCCGGGTAACAGGATGGCCGTCAGCTTGAGCCTATCGCGGCGCTAATGAAGACCACACTCCGAGAGCCGTAGTTTTTTATTAACGTGTTCGCGTTGGTTTATTTATTCGCTCGTTTATTATCGGAGCAGGAGGAGGCCAAGTCATCTGTCTGGGTTAGAATGTCTTGACAGCTCTTGTTGCTAAACTCTCTCATCTGCTGCTCTTCTTGTTATGTAAATGTATGCACATGAGCCTGACCACAAAGGTCGCCGTATTCAAAGAAATCCCGTTCACGAAGTTAGAGAAACAAATGGCCCCAGACTCCCTTCTGGCTGCGATTTGGGCATACCGCCCGAGCTCAGTAATCAAAGCAAGTCAATTCAGTCAATTGGAGACGTCAGAGCCCAGCTGGTACAATGGCATCTTTGGGTGGAAGCTTGGCAACCTGCATGCCTGGTCAAATGAATGGGGTTGTCACGTCAAACTTGCTGTGTGAGCCCAGACTGAAATCGAGTCTCTGTGCTGTGCAGCGCTGCATATGGCCTCCATTTTTGATGAGGTTAACCAGGAAATTATTTATGTTTCTGCCTGCGCCTATTGTTTATGGAAATGTCAAGCCTCTACTGCCGTGAGCTAATAACTGAACATTAATACAATTCCCCTGACTCACACTGAGCCACTTCTCCTTTAACTGTTAAAGGGCTGGTGAAGCTGTGTGTGTATAGAATATATATATTCTCTCTCTCTCTCTCTCTCTCTCTCTCATATATATATATATATATATATATATATATATATATATATATATATATATATATATATATATATATATACCTACCCCATTTGTCCTAATTTCTTCTGTTTTTGTGTAAATCTTATGCTAAATAGTTTTACATATTCAAATGAAATTAAACCTAAATCAAAGGCCAGCATGAACACACAATATAGCCCATGTGGAAAAAGTAATTGCATCATTAAACTTAAAATCTGATTATGCCACCTTTAGCAACAATAACTGCAACCGAATGCTTCCGATAACTGGAGCCCAGTCTTTCACAGCGCTGTGGTGAAATTTCGTCCCACCCTCACACTTTTTTAGTTCAGACTGGAGGCTATTCTAGCATGATCTGCCCGTTTAAGGTCCTACCACAGCATCTCAATTGGTTTAAGTCAGGACTTTGACTAGGCCACTCCAGAACTTGAGTCCTTCAGATGTGAACTTGCTGATCGTTGTCTTGCTGCGTAATCCAGTTGTGTTCGAGTTTCAACTTAAGGACTGAAGACCGGACATTCACGTTTCTCTCAATTACTGCAAGTTACCCAGGCCCTGAAGCAGCAAAGCATCCCCACACCATCACACTACCTCCACCATGCTTTGGCATAGTGTGTTACTGGGTAAGATCTTTTAACCAACTTCAAGCTGTTGAAAAATTTCTATATAGGTGTTGACGTGATTGAACAGGGTTTGCAGTAATCAGGCCTGGTTGTGTCTATTCCAGTTGATCTCCATTATGAATGCAGTTCCACAGTCTTGTGGAACTGGTAACTACGCGGGCAAATACATTTTCACACAGGCCCAGTTGGGACGTTTGTTGTTTTTGTTTTTTTTGGACGCCCAGAAAAAACTTGTTTTTTGCTTCAATAAATAACATTATCATTTAAAAACTGTGTTTTGTGTTTGCTCAGGTTGCCTTTGTTTTATCACAGATTATGTCTAAAAAAAAAAAAAAAAAAACAACAACAGAAGAAGGAATCAGTATGGGGGCACATACTTTTTCGCAGCACAGTAAAATAAAATAAAAAATACAAAACACAGTGTGTCATGTGACCAAATGACCAAAAATACAGCAGCATGTAAAAATATAACACGTAACAAATCAAATGATGTTAAGAATGAAGAAAATTTGTTGACCTCTTGGTTTTTTTTGTTTGTTTGTTTGTTTGTTTGTTTTTCCCCCACACTCATTTTTCTGAATGTGGATTTCAGTCTTCATCTCTGTGATTCACTACTAATGATTGTTTTTGTAGGCATGGGCTTCCAAATCTGATATTTTTCTAGTCACAGGCCCCTCATTTACGTGTGTAAGTCGTGTATATTAAAACTTGTCGATGCGTATTGTGGGATTTCTAAACATGAACATGTGCATCGATGTGTGTATATTTTCTGCACAGATTTATAGAAACAAACCGTGAAAAATACAGCGATTAGTGTAATGCTTTGGCTCAGGAGCGCTTTACGTAACGTTCTGTTTAATCATGAGTCTGGATGAATCTTTTAACTAACTACAAAATCCATTACTGCTTTCTGATTAAATGTGATTACTGTTAAATACAAACATGTTTGTAGTTCTGCACAACTCCTATCAAAGTTGTCGGTGTGTATAAGACTATGCGAGGATGTGGCTTGTTGTGCCATTTGGAAAGTGCGTGTTTTACAGACTGGACCAATTAGTTAGCTGTAAGCTCGGCGTGGTTTATCAGCAGATGAACTCATTCCTGAAACCACTGCTAATAAATTAGTTCTGGGACTCGAGTTCGAGCGAAATGAGGCACACAAACACAATTCTTGTGCAAATCCAAGTCCTTCCAACCTAGGGTTTTTTTCTACAGGCACATTTCATAACGGAATCAAGGATCAAGCGGCTTCTCGGCAATCACGGAGTAGGATTGTGCCCGCAGTGCTGGGTGTCATCATTTTGTTAAGACATGGTGGCTTAGTGGTTAACACGTTCGCCTCGCACCTTCATGGATGGGGGGCTCGAATCCTGTTTCCACCCCTTGTAAGCTTATTGTCATTTCTAAATTGTCTGTAGTGTGTGAACGCGTGTGCGATTGTGCTTGGTCATGGGTTAGAAGAAGCCTTTTATTTGAGCAGAGAGGGTTAAGGGCTTTGCTCAAGGCCCCAACATTGGCAGGTTGGCAGTGCTGGGGCTTTAACCCCTGACCTTCTGATCAGTATCCCAGAGCCTTAACCGTTGAGCCCCCATCCAGGGTGTCCTCCCGTCTCGTACCCCAAGTTCCCTCGGATAGGCTCCAGGCTCTCCGTGACCCCGTGTAAGATAAGCGGTACAGAAAATGGATGGTTGGATGCCTAAGAAACCATTTAGAACCTTTTCTGCATAGTGTTGATAAATATGATTCCAGGACTGCAAAAGCTTCAACTCCCCCTGAAAGATTTTAGGATGTCTTATACTCCAGAACTTCATGGATAAAATGACATGTCACTGCAAGACACAGATAAAGTCGCATTACACCGTACAGAATTTACATGAAACCCCCCCCAAACCAGGCATTTCTGTTATATATCTTCACATTATAGCCCACTGTTTCCACTTGTACTATGTGGGTGGGTCTTTATGGTGCTGAACATCTGAGGATAACATGAAGAGACTTCCTGACCATACAGCGCACTGTTAAAATGAGTAGTAAAACGTATTTATTCACAGTTGAGACTCAAAAAAACATGTTTGGTTTTTTTTTGATTGCTTCAGCGCATCAGAAAGGTACTCCAGATGCGGTGCAGAATGACTGTTCAGAAAGGTCAAGCCCTGAAACGGAAGCTTCCAAACTGCTCGTTCACCTCCTTAGTGTTACATGTGAATGTGACGTGCTGGAATGACCGTGTCTCCTCTTCACACCTGTTTATCACAGACGTGAACCCATCCATCGTCTATACCGCTTTGTCCTTTTCAGGGTCACGGGGAACCTGGAGTCTATCCCAGGGAGCATGGGGCACAAGGCGGGGTACACCCTGGACAGGGTGCCAATCCATCGCAGGGCACAATCACATACACACTCACACACCCATTCATACACTACAGAGGCCGTGCGCCCTTGGTAGTGAATCTCTGACTTTAATCCCGAGGAGGAAGTGTAGCTTCTAAATGAACGTTGAAATCAATAATTCAATAAACAATCCTTGAAATAACCAATTAAACATTTCTTCTTTGGTAAGTGCTTTATCTTGATTAGAGTTGCAGTGGGTCCCGAGCCTATCCTGGGAATTTCTGTGGGAATACACCATGAATGGTACACCATCCATCCATCTTCTACCGCTTATTCCGTCTTCAGTGTTGCGGGGAACCTGGAGCCTATCCCAGGAAGCATCGGGCACAAGGTGAGCGGAGGTGAGCGGAAGCCAGAGAACTCTGAGGAAACTTACACGGACATGTGGAGAACATGTGAAACTCCACACCCAAGCTCAGGATCATAGCAGGGACCCAGGAGTTGTTCTGGCCCTCAGTTAAATACGTTTCATTTGTGGTTTTATTTGACTTCTTTAATGAATTGATTATACGACCTTTACGCCATTTTATTGAACGAATACAACGTGCTTCCATTCAGTCTGTAACCACCCGTTGTTCCTGAGTAACTTCAATAAACTTCAATCACGAATTCACTAACCGCTTCCAAAACACGCCCCTAGTCTCCCGGCTCAACAGACTTGATTTACACATTTGGGTTTGTTTAATTCGAAACATCAGGATCTACAGCCTTTTGCGATGCTACTGCTCGTCACCGATGTTTATTTATTGAGTAGGCAGGATACAGTCGTGTCCAATCTCTCCACTCCCTCACATTCTCTGCTGTTGTTTGTGGATCTGAAATCCTCCGTGTCCACTCCCCTGCTAATGCAGGAACTTCCAGGACTTCTGACGTCCATGTGTGTGTGGTCAGGATGAGATTTCACAAAGACAATACTGAGGAGTGGATTATCTGTCTGAGTCAAAAGAGGAAGCGCTTAATCAAAGTCCATCACCTCCTCCTCCTCCTCCTCCTCCTCCTCCCACGATCCGGTGAGTGGGTGTCTACTGGCACGCTAGGTCCTGAATCCCGTTAGAAACGAACGGATCAGATTTTGTCTAAAGATGGAAACAGCCACAACATTAAATAGACACGTCGATATACAAATAAACAGGAGATGCACGACGGGAATGTACTCCCTAAACAAAACACAGCATGGCTATTTTGTCCTTGTTTGGGCTCAACAGCTTGTATCTGCATACCTGACAAAATAAAAAGAAGTGTCGTTTATTCCAACTAGGCATTCGATGTTTTCCGTTTCACAGACTTTTCCTTCATTCTCACAGGTAACAAAAACGCTCAAGATATTATTAGCGAGCGATTAGAGGCGACTTAATCTCGGTTTAACAACAAACACAGTCCTGTCTCATTGGTCAGAAGGTGTTGATTTATCTTTCTTTAACAGCAGCTCTGACGATCGTTATGTCTAAGAAAAAATCGCAGGTTTAACGTTGATGCATTTGTTCTAATTCGTTATTGTTTCTATAGTAACAGTTACGCAGGGATTTATACGGTGGATGTTCCATATAATTGATGATTAATAAAAAAAAAAGACATTATTTAACGAATAAAGACGTACAATCGTAATGGGGAAGTTCTATATACAGACATTTGACACTCCAGTGGTTTGCACGTTCGAATCACACCTCCAGGGTCGGGGGTTCGATTCCCACCGTGGCCATGTGTGTGTGGAGTTCGCATGTTCTCCCCGTGCTGCGGGGGTTTCCTCCGGGTACTCCGGTTTCCTCCCCCAGACCAAAGACATGCATGGTAGTCTGATGGGCGTGTCTAAAGTGTCCGTAGTGTATGAATGGGTGTGTGAGTGTGTATGTGATTGTGTCCTGTGATGGACTGGCACCCTGTCCAGGGTGTACCCCGCCTTGTGCCCCATGCTCCTTGGGATAGACTCCAGGTTTCCCGTGACCCTGAAAAGGATAAGTAGTATAGAAGATGGATGCATGGATGGTAAATTATTATAAGAGGAATAAATCACTTTCTGTTGTGCTGCTGTTGGAAAAGAATCAACTTCGGGGTGGTATCTGTAACACTGCTTCATTTTGGGCCGTCATTGAATATATATATATATATAACAGCCTGCTTTATTTCTTACGCATCTTCAAATCAGGTCTGATGACTTTTTTACGCATCTTATTTTTGTTAAAGCAGCAAGACCTTTTCGTAAAGCAGTAACGTTTTTCGATAGATCGAAATAAATCGTGTTACATTTAAAACTTGTTTTTTTTTTCCTTCCGTAATATCCCGAGAGTTTCTAGACCTCCTGTGTGGTCTTGGACGTCTCACCTCGAGTCAAACCAAAAGACTATGTCCAAGCGCGTTTGTCTCCCGCCCGTCAACGAGCCGAGAACCGAACGTCTTAGTTTGTCTCCTTTTGTCCATTCCACATTGCAGAAATATTTTCCTACACAAACGAATTGTTCTAGTGCGCTTAACACTCGAGGGAAGGGGCCTGCATTCCTTACTCATCAAAATGAATTGCACTCATTCAGCCCGAGTGGCTTTCACAGAATAGCGGAATGCGTTCAGGCACTTTATTCTTCCCGGTGTTGTTTTACGCTGCTTGGCTTAGGAATCTTTTGCGTGTCTCACAATGCTGCTGTTCTCAGAGGCTTTAATAAGTCATCTACGTATTCCGCATTCAGCAGGGAAGACGGAGTAGAATCGCATCCGTCATCCAAACATAGACATTCCATCAATCTGTGTGTGGACTCCACAGACCCTTGCGTTTATCGTTATTTAGTCTCATCGTCTTAAGGGCCCTCTCAGCCTAGGGGCCCTAGCTAGTCCGTTCTACTTGCATCCAAAGCGTCACTTCAATGCGACTGAGATGGTTAGCTTTAGGCTTGGATTAAATCCAGTAGAATAAATCACCAAATGAAGAATTAAGAAGTAGTGACTCATTAATAAACCCGATCTGATCTCGCACATGAATCTGTGTTTATTCCTGGCTGCTGATATACACACCAAAGAGGTGTAAGGCAACAACTTCAGCCTGGGATTAATCATCCGATCGCTTTTCATCTCCAAAGACGGGCCCTGTAGTAATACGAGTTGTGCAACCTTCCTATTTGTCGTAAGCAACTTTAATTGCGCCGATTTGTTTTGGTTGTTACGAAATTCCACAAGCTTCCATCAATCACCGTCTCAATTCAAGTAAAGTGATGTCACACGCGGAATCTGCGCAGTCCTATCAATCTTTCTTTCTAAGGAAATCAGACATGGAAAGTGGGGCGGGGGGGGGGGGTAGCTGATGAAGTAAATAAACGAACGTATGTTTATAATACGCCGATAGCAGAGTGTAAGAAATCGTCAGCCGACAAAGTGTTTGCTTACGTCTTCCGCATCGAGCCGTCTTTTAAAAACACAGAAGGGCTGCTGATGCAAACAGTCGATAAGCTGCACGCTTTGAAGTGACGGAAGGCCCCGGTGGGTTTCTGTAACACAGATCTCTCCATCTCCGACCAAATGTAATTGAACTCTACCCCGGCTCTTACGGAGGAACAATAACTCTCTTCTCTTTCAGCCAGAGCCAGATTGAGTCTACTCGTCTCGCTGGGACGCTGGTACACGGGACGGTGAGATTGCTTCTCGGCAGCTTTGGATTCTGGGAAGTTGTGGACGTTGCCTTACAAGTGTGGTCTTCTTACATCTGATTTGACGGGCGAAATGAAAGAAACACTGTTTCTCCTGCCCCACAGCTGAGTGAACTATTTCAGCTTTAATTCAAGTATAAAAAATAATCCTGCTCTTTTGTGGATTGTAAAACAGGTGGAAAATGCTATCTACCCCCTTCTACATACAAGACCTCACAGATGCGTATGATTGGCTAGCATTACTGTGAGGTACAGGATCACCGGGTTCGAATCCCACCAACCCCGCTAACTTCGCATGTTCTCCCTGTGTTTCGAAGGTTTCCTCCAGGTACTCCGGTTTCCTTCCCTGGTCCAAAGATTTGGATTGGCATTTCCGAACTGTCTGTAGTGTGTGTGTGTGTGTGTGTGTGTGTGTGAGCGATTGTGCCCTGCGATGGGTTGGCACTCAATCCTGGCTGTCCCCCACCTTGTACCCCTAGTGCTTTAGGATAGGCTCCAGGCTCCCCGACAACCTTGTGTAGGATAAAGAATTAAGGAAGATGGATGGATGGATGGATGGATGGATTGATTCCCAGGCCACAGATGACCGTAGCATCAACCAGATTTGACCTCATGACCTCCGGACGATTTGCAGCCTCTGTTGCGCCACTCGGGGGCCTGGAATGGAAATTTAAATGCCGTTTTCTCTACGCAAAAGACATTGTGACAACAATACATGCTGTAGTTCAGTTGAGGAAAGCCTGAAAGCTTTCTTTACTACATAATAGTCAAAAACATAGCAAATCATCTGTGAAATAAACATTTCTTTGCATTCCTGATCTGTCTCACGTTTTCTTCTGGACCAGATTGGAAAGATGTTTTAAAATCTAACAAATTTTTAATGCACCGTATAACCCAGATTAATTTGTTCTTCTCTCTCTCTCTCTCTCTCTCTCTCTCTCTCTCTCTCTCTCTCTCTCTCTCTCTCCTTTTACTAGATTTAGTGGCTCACTCTTAGAGCGGCAGTTTCTGGATTTCAGCAACACTAAACAGGGTTCCTATAAAAGTGCTTTTGTCTGAAACCTGTACGAGAAGATGACAAGAAGGTCAGAGTATCGCCGCACTAATTTGAACCATCTGCGAACCCGGTGCAGTTACTAAGCCTTTCGAAGGTTATCCCTTTCAACGCACACAAACCCTTTCTTTTGTTCCTTCACTACTTTGTAATCTGGCAT
Organism: Ameiurus melas; assembly: GCA_012411365.1. Lineage (NCBI taxonomy): Eukaryota > Metazoa > Chordata > Actinopteri > Siluriformes > Ictaluridae > Ameiurus > Ameiurus melas. The sequence goes on along the minus strand of CM022759.1, from coordinate 32,515,954 downwards.
CAGGCAGGACATATACACTGGCACTGCAGTGTTTACATGTGAAGTGGGCATTTATCATTCATGTTTATTCACAGGAGATCAGCAGCATGGTGTTTATATCGTCTTTAAGCCAAACACCACGATAAAAGGACGGCTTTTCGCCATATTTGTCCATCCAGTCCACTGTACCTGATGTGGGTTCGTTGGATTTTATAGATGACAATAACAGAGCCAAGCTCATATCTCACTGTTATAAGGTGCTGGCTTTAAAAATCGCTCCATCCAGCGTCTGGATAGTGTTTATTCCTCTGTAATAAACTTCCATACTGCATCATTATTGTTAAATCTTTCCCCGTGTGCACATCCCTGCGCGGACCAAGTACCTGAGGTGCTTAATGAGGCCTAGAATAGAGCCCGTAGGTAAATAAACTTAAATATAATAAAACGAAATGAGGTGAAACGGTCTTCTTAGACAGTTTTGTATTACTCTGCAGAATGACTCAGCCAACAGGCACCAAAATAGCCATCATGGAGGAATTACAATCGCCACAAGTGCATGCTGTGAATGGCAGCCCGACCTCAAAGTAATATAGCAGACGTTACACAACCTTGACTTTCCATTAAACTGCCTTCTAATCTAAAATGAAGTAATACGCCTCTGTCAACGTTGATGGGCATATAGCTAGCGCTCTGTGTGAATGTTCAAGATAGAGATTTTTTTTTTTTTTTTTTATAAATAAGTGAGGAATTGCTTGGTATTGGAAATATTGACTCTGTGGGACGGTAAAACGATGCCGTGGATAACCCGAGTTGGTTTAGAATGAAAACCGGTCAGGTGAACACAGCTTCCTGATGCTGATGTGTGCATATCGGTCTTGTGGACGTAGGGGGTTCGAATGTTCAAGTCAACAAAGTAAGAAAAGTGGGAGATTGTCGTGATTTTTTAAGAGAATTTTGTTTTCTAAAATGTTGCGTTGTGTTGTCAGAAAAGGAAATGTGTTCATAAGCACCCCCCCCCCCTCCCCCAATCGAATCGGATAACTTTCTAAGTAAACAGAAGATGGTTGTGGTTGCAGGCACACAGGATTGATACGTGGTCTTTGCATTATTTCATCTGTCATTTCATCTCATCAAGTAGCTAACTATCATATCAAGGAAGTTGGCTTGCTAACAGGAGCACTATCGTGCTGGAACAGGTTTTTAACCCTTTAGTCCCGGTAATGCTACAGAATACAAAGACGGCTGTTGGGCGGCTGTGGATCAGGTGGTAGAGCGGGTTGTCCACTAATCGTAGGGTTGGCGGTTCGATTCCCGGTCCACGTGACTCCACATACCGAAGTGTCCTTGGGCAAGACACTGAACTCCAAGTTGCTCTGACAAGTTAGCACCTTGCATGGCAGCTCTGCTACCGTTGGTGTGTTTGTGTGTGTGTGTGAGTGGGTGAATGAGACACAATGTAAAGCACTTTGGATAAAAGCGCTATCTAAGTGCAGACCATTCACCATTTACCAAGACAGCATAGACAATAGTGAGCTTCCAACATTGTGGCAACAGTTTAAGGAAGAACCGCGTATGGGTTTGATGGTCTGGTGTAAACAAACTATTGGCCTATTATTAAACTATTACATGCGTTGACTCTTCTACTGTAAGAAACCATAAATATCCATCCATCCATCCATCCATCTTCAACCGTTTATCCTTTTCAGGGTCACGGGGAACCTGGAGCCCATCCCAAGGAGCATCAGGCACAAGGCGGGGTACACCCTGGACAGGGTTCCAGTCCATTGCAGGCCACAATGAAACCATAAATATATTTCACCAAATCAATATGGAGGGGTTTTTATGGACTTTATTTCCTTGACTATCTCCATGCTGAGATCGTGTTGTGTAATGAAACGCCAGTCAGTCTTCCTAAACAGGGCTACAACCTCCCTAGCAATTTCTTCTTGGTCATGTGGTTTGATAGCTATGCGCGGTAGGAAAAGGACGTACGCCTTCCTAATCAATTTAGTTTGTAATGAGATGCCGACCATCAAAATGTCTCCTGCTCCTGCACCGCAGTTTCAAAATATCTTCAGAATATTTCGTAGACCATACCAATGCTATACTAATCTAAGCATTGCGCTCTTATAAAGCAGCATAAAATCGAAAAGGTGATGTTATACGAGCAAATCTGCAGTGGAAACGACTCTGCGATGATGACAAAGACGTCTTGATATGTCTAAACGCTCCCAATCCCGACCATTAAACGGTCCCAATCCCGACCATTAATACATCACAGCGAATCTATAAGTTCTGAGAGTTTACGAGAGCTCAGTCGGTCCCTGTTCCAGCTGTTCTCAGCCATATTGGCTACATATGGTCCTGTGATAGATCTCTCTAATCAGCGTTACCACTGGGCTAACGGTAAACACTCCCAATGTGACATTTATCTTTGCGTGTTTTGTGTCTCGCGCTAGTTTTTCTGGCAGCCGTTCCACACGAGTGAGTCAGATCTAAAAACGCTCTGCTTTTCCAGGTTGGTGCGCAGATACTGTTACTGTATCGGGCTTGGGGATAAAAAATAGCCTGGCTGGATATTGTTTAGCGTAAGAGATTTCATCTTTACGGCATAAGTGTCCTTTCGTTTTGACGAAAATATGACCGTGCTGTATATTTCTTCGGTCTATTCTTACTAGATCAACATGCATGGATAATTCTCACAACCTCCACGACCATAATCGTCGGTCGAGTCACCTGTTCTGTTCTGAATGGTGACGTCACTGTATTCCTCTATAGATCCTTTTATCGAAAGTCATAAAACGCTGATGTGTGAACGTTTTACTCTCAAACACAAATGCGTGTTGGCCTGGGAAAACCTTCACACGGGCAAAGTCGGACGTTTTCTCCACAGCTCTTTCCTGGACGGAAATGTGTTTCTCGACCACAGTAAACTCCTGGCATTTTAAAATCGCGTCTAAAAGCATCGATTTATTGATTCTCTTTACATTTCTTTTTTATTTCTTCAATGACACGTTTACTATGGGAAAAGTGAGTAATGGGATACTTTGAGTATCAGCATCATCCACATCCGTCTCTCAACATTTCCCGTGGTTTTTTTTTGGGTCATTCAAGCATCATCGAGCATTTCTCTGTAGCCATCTGTATAGAGTGTGTACGCGCTCTTCTCTGTTTTGATGATGACGAGATCGTCGCAGACATTTTGACAGCTGGTGTAATCAAAGCATGACGCTCACACGACCTTTTACAGCTATTTAGGTATGGTCAGGTTGTGTATAAAAAAAAAATAAAAATAAAAAAAAGTATAGTATTACTTAGTATTCTTGAGCCATCAAACCCCGTTATAGGTCATTATAAAGAAGTGGACTGTAACTGGGAATTTTCTGGCGCTCAGTGACCTCATTCCTTTAATCGCTTCGTATTAAGTGTCATTTAACCCAAGACTAATAAATACTGATCCACTTGCAGGGTTAGTTTACATTTACTGGATATTATACTAGGCTTTTTCTATACATTAATCTACTCAAAAGACTTTACATATTGTATAATTAAACGTAAACAGACAGATGCAGGTAAATGATGATCAGGCACATGATTCATGAGTCTTAAACGGAGATTTTTTTCCACGTATGACTTTCCCTTTTCTGTTTTTTTTTCCTCTTTCTCTTTCCTCACTTCTCGTCACTGTCGGTCAGATCTCTGTTACAGGATGAGAATCCTTAGTAAATTCTTCTTCTTCTTTTTTCTTCTTCTTCTTCTTCTTCCCCTGCCCTTTCACGTCTTCATGAAGACATTGTTTATACTCAATTTCCTTTCCATGCTTCCATCTTACCCCCCCAAAACACCACTTCTATAAATAAGCCCTCCTGTATATTTTTCCGAGAAAGCGTCATCTCCTGTCCTAATACCCTAATGTGTGTCTCGTTCGTGAATTCCGTGTCCGCTGCGTCTTCTTGATCCCAAAACTAAATAACGAAAAAGAAATGGTTACCAGATACGCAGGCGTATTCGAATAGCTCGAGCAGCTGGTCACGATTTCAGCAGTTTCACTTCAAGCGGGGAAAAAGAAAAAATAAATGCTCCTTTAATTCTTCTCATTTTCCTCGCCTCCTGTATATCGGTTCCCTTTTCGATATTTGAATAAAATGTGCGTAACGCCGCGCAGAATGAACTCCCTGTGTCCGCGAACTGCAAGATAAAATCCTCATCGACTGCAAAGATTCTAAATAGAGTCAGTTTTATCTAATGTTCCTCATTAGATGAATTATTTTCCTATAACAGCATGATATGGTGTGTAACTTCTATATTATATGGTATTCCCCCCTCCTCAGGACTCAGGAGATCTTGTATCTAAAAACCGAGACTGTTCTATTGGGGTGAGACTCTCACCCATGACTATAGAATTTGAATTTAAGCACCTATTGTAGCCTCAGATTCCTCTTCTTGGCTGACCGGAGTGGAGCCTGATGTGGTCTTCTGCTTTTGTAACTCCCTCGCCTCAAGGTCTGATGTTCATCTACATTCCGAGATGCCTTTCCGCTCAACACGGGTGCAATGAGTGGCTATTTGATTTGATTTATCGTAGCCTTCCAGTCAGCTGAGTCCAGTGTGGCCATTGTTCTCTGCACTCACGCTACCACACACTGGGTGTTTTTTTGTTTTCCGCACCAATTCGACGAGGCGTCAAATTGTCCAACTGAGCTGAGAAACTTCGCTGGAAGTGCGTCGTCTAGTTCTGGTGTCCTTGACTAAACTTACAATGACATTTACAGGAAACGATCAGAGAAAACTATACAACACAGTGCGATTGCCAGACCAGGTATAAAGAACGCTTCTATAATGTATACAGTCATTTTAAAGGCAGTGTAGGCGTCGTTTTGGGAATAGTTCTGCTGCACAGCACCATCATGGAACTATTGACTGGGGTCTGCTTCATATAAATACTTCAGCAGTGGTCTGCTTAAATTGATGTCAGAAGGATTTATTTGCAGACAGACAGTGATTTGCTTGCATTGTCTCTCAGGACCAACGGACCGGGGATGTAAGCCAAGGTCATGGCTTTTCTTCAGCTGCAGATGAAAGTCCGAGTGTACGCTTCCATCAGACCAGACAACTGGCAGATAGAAGGAAATGTTTAGTTACAAGCCTCCATGGCCCAAACTCACCCACTCATAGCAATCCAGGCTTCTCTGCTCTTTAAACTGTCCTCTTAGTTGTTCTTTTCTTCTAATGTTTAAAAAAAAAAAAATGAAAAGAAAGGATACCCGAATGTATAGATGACCATTGTAGTCTGGGTAAATACTTAAAGCTGCTACAGGAGGTAAGATTTTGGAAAATCGCCCTCTCTGGTAGAAAAGTGTTATTACAAGCTAGTCACTGAACAAATAAAATACAAGTATTGCAAAAAAAAAAATACAAATTTATAATAAATGATGTATAGCAACTCTAGCCAGGGATAAAATTATCGACATTAATTAGCTCAGTTATACAAAAGCGTTATGACAAAAATAATAAAAACTTAATGTCAGCGTGACTCGGTTACTGAGAACCAGTGGAAACAGTCAAATATCTCAGTTGCTTCCTCACAGTGCGCTGATAAACAAATGAACTCAATTAAACAAACGAGACAAAAAATATTTTACTTGGTCATTTATTTATTGAGGAAATTGGTCCAATAGTTCATATCTATGAATGGCAAAAGTATGTGAACCTCTGGGGATGAGAATCAGGTCTTTTATTTTTATTTAAAGGACAGGGATCGATCAAAGTCTGATCTTCACAACACATGTTCGTGGAAGTGTATCGTGGCATGAACAAAGGAGATTTCTTCATCAGGCTGGAAAAGGTTACAAAGCCATCTCTAAAGGGTTTGGACTCCACCAATCCAACGTCAGACAAATGGAGGAAATTTAAGACCATTTTTACCCTCCCCAGGAGCGCTCAACCGTCGAAGATCACTCCAAGGGCAAGACGTGTAATAGTCCAAAAGGTCACAAAGGAACCCAGGGTTACTTCTAAGCAACTTAAGCCCTCTCTCACGTTGGCTAATGTTAATGTTCATGAGTCCACCATCAGGAGAACACTGAACAACAGCGGTGTGTATGGCAGGACTGCAAGGAGAAAACCACTGCTCTCCAAAAAAACATTCGTGCCCTTCTGCAGATTGTTAAAGATCACATGGACAGACCAGGAGGCTATTGGAAAAATGTTTTGTGGACAGATGAGACCAAAATAGAACTTTTTGATTTAAGTGAGTAGCGTTATGTTTGGAGAACGGATAACACTGCATTCCAGAATAAGGACCTTATGCCATCTGTGAAACATGGTTTGGACCTGTTTTGCTGCTTCTGGGCCAGGACGACTTGCTATCATTGATGGAACAACGGATTCTGAATGATACCAGCTAATTCTACACCCGACATCGGTCTATGAACTGAATCTCAAGAGAAAGTGTACCCTAAGCACTCCAAGTCATCCTGCCGCAGAATGGTTAGATAAGAATAAACTTTTGAAATGGCCAAGTCCTGACCTTACTCGAGTAAAAATGAAGAAACCCAACAACATCCCAGAGTTGAAGCAGTTCTCTACTGAGGAACGAGCTAAAACTCCTCCAAGTCCATGTGCAGGACTGATCAACAGCTACTGGAAGCGTTTAGCTGCAGTTATTGCTGCTCAAGGGGCTCAGACCACATACTGAAAGTAAAGGTTCACATACTTTTGCCTGTCACAGATATGTAATATTGAATCGTTTTCCTCAATAAATAAGAGACCAAGTATAATATTTTTTGTCTCATTTGTTTAATTGGGTTCTCCGTATCGGCTCTTCGGATAATCGGATGATGTTTCAGGTCATATTTATACAGAAATATAGAAAATTGGATGTAGAAGTATAGAAAACCCCACTGAGTACTG
>CM022759.1:32409063-32504063 GCA_012411365.1 Ameiurus melas | reverse complement strand
TTCAGACATCGCTCTCTGGATTGAGGCGTGTGTGGAGAAGGATCTTCAAACTTCATCTCGTATTATAGACTTCATTATGGATTACAGCGAGCAGAACCTGCAGTGATCTCGGAGGGGAGAAGAGGGGAGAGGAGATTAGAGGAGAGGAGGGGAGGGGTGAGGAGGGGAGGGGAGATTAGAGGAGAGGAGTGGAGGTGAGGAGGGATGGAGGATCAGAGGAGAGGAGAGGAGGGGATGGGAGATCAGAGGAGGGGAGGGGTGAGGAGGGAGGGGAGATTAGAGGAGGAGTGGAGGGGTGAGGAGAGAGGAAGGAGGGAAGGAGGAGGGGGAGTGGAGAGGAGGGGAGGGCTGAGGAGGGAGGGAGGGGCTGAGGAGGGAGGGGAGATTAGAGGAGAGGAGGGGTATGGAGGGGAGAGGTGAGGAGGGGTGTGGAGGGAGAGAGGAAGGAGGGAAGGAGGAGGGGAGGAGGAGGAGGGAGGGAGAGGGAGAGAAAAAGGAGGAAAGGGGGAGGGATGGAGGAGGAGGGGAGGTGGAGGTGAGGAAAGAGAGGAGGGAGAGAGGAGATGAGGAGGAGAGGAGAGGAGAGGAGGGAGGAAGGAGGAGGAGGAGGAGAGGGAAGGAAGGAAGAAGGAGAAGGAGAGAGAAGGAAGGAAGAAAGAAGGAGGAAAGGAGAAAAAGGAAGAAGGAAGGAGAAAGAGAAGGAGTGAGGAGAGGAGAAAGAAAAAAGAGAAAGAAAGAGGAAAGAGAAGGAAAGGAGAGGAGGAGGAGGAGGGGGAGGAAAGAGGAAGAGGAGGAGAGAGGGGAAGAGAAGAAGGAGGAGGAGGAGAGGAGGAGGGAGGGTGGAGGGAGGGGGAGGAAGAGGAAGGAGGAGGGGAGTGAGGAGGAGGCGGTCATCAGAATGATATACAAAGTGTAAATCAGGACAAGGCATTGAATATCTCCTCTCTTCTCCTTCTCCCGCCTCATCTCTTCTCCCTCCCCTTCTCTTCTCCCTCCCCTTCTCTTCTCCCTCCTCTTCTCCTTCTCCCTCCTCCTCTCTTCTCCCTCCTCTTCTCTTCTCCCTCCTCTTCTCCTTCTCCCCCTTCTTCTCCTTCTCCCTCCTCCTCTCTTCTCCTTCCTCTTCTCCTTCTCCCTCCTCCTCTCTTCTCCTTCCTCTTCTACTTCTCCCTCCTCCTCTCTTGTCGCTTCCTCCTCTCTTCTCCCTCCTCTCTTCTCCTTCTCCCTCCTCCTCTTTTCTCGCTCCTCCTCTCTTCTCCTTCCTCTTCTCCTTCTCCCTCCTCCTCTCTTCTCCCTCCTCCTCCTCCTCCTCTCTTCTCTCCTCTTTTCCTTCTCCCTCCTCCTCTCTTCTCCTTCTCCTTCTCCCTCCTCCCTTCTCCCTCCTCTTCTCTTTCTCCCTCCTCCTCCTCTCTTCTCCATCCTCCTGCTCCCTCCTCCTCTCTTCTCCCTCCCCTACTCCTCTCTTCTCCCTCCTCTTCTCCTTCTCCCTCCTCCTCTCTTCTCCCTCCTCCTCCTCCTCTCTTCTCCTTCCTCTTCTCCTTCCTCCCTCCTCCTCTCCTCTCCTTCTCCCTCCTCCTCTCTTCTACTTCTCCCTCCTTTTCTTTCTCCTCCCTCTCCTCCTTCCTCCTCTTTTTCTCCCCTCCTCCACTCCTCCTCTCTTCTCCATCCTCCTGCTCCCTCCTCTCTCTTCTCCCTCCTCCTCTCTTCTCCTCCTTCTCCTTCTCCTCCTCCTCTCTCTTCTCCCTCCTCCTCCTCTCTTCTCCTTCCTCTTCTCCTTCTCCCTCCTCCTGTCCTCTCCTTCTCCCTCCTCCTCTCTTCTCCTTCTCCCTCCTCCTCTCTTCTCCTTCTCCCTCCTCTCTTCTCCCTCCTCTTCTCTTTCTCCCTCCTCTTCTCCTTCTCCCTCCTCCTCCTCTCCTCCTCCTTCCTCCCTCTCTTCTCCCTCCTCCTCCCTCCTCCTCTCTTCTCCCTCCTCTTCTCCTTCTCCCTCCTCCTCTCTTCTCCCTCCTCTTCTTTTTCTCCCTCCTTCTCTCTTCTCCCTCCCCCTCTCCTTCTCTCTCCTTCTCTCTTCTCCCTCCTCTTCTCCTTCTCCCTCCTTCTCTCTTCGCCTTCCTCTTCTCCTTCTCCCTCCTCCTCTCTTTTCCTTCCTCTTCTCTTTCTTCCTCCTCTTCTCCTCCCTCTTCCTCTCTTCTCCTTCCTCTTCTCCTTCTCCCTCCTCCTCTTTTCTCTCTCCTCCTCTCTTCTCCTTCCTCTTCTCCTTCTCCCTCCTTCTCCCTCCTCCTCTCTTCTCCTTCTCCTCCTCTCTTCTCCTTCTCTCTCCTCTTCTCTTCCTCCCTCTTCCTCCCTCCTCCTCCCTCCTCTCCTTCTCCCTCCTCCTCCTCCTCTCCTCTCCCTCCTCCTCCTCTTCTCCTCCTCTCTTCTCCCTCCTCCTACTCCTCTTTTCTCCCTCCTCTTCTCCTTCTCCCTCCTCTCCTCCTCTTCTCCTCCTCCCTCCTCTTCTCCTCCTCCCTCCTCTTCTCTCTTCTCCTCCTTCCTCTTCTCTTCTCCTCCTCCCTCCCCTTCTTCTCCTCCTTCCTCCTCTCTTCTCCTCCTCCCTCCTCTTCATCTCCTCCCTCCTCTTCTTTTCCTCCCTCCTCTTCTCCTTCTCCTTCCTCTTCTCCTCCTCCCTTCTTTCCTCCTCCTCTCTTCTCCCTCCTCTTCTCTTCTTCTCCTCCCTCCTCTTCTCCTCCTCCCTCCTCCTCCCTCCTCTTCTCCTTCTCCCTCCTCTTCTCCTTCCTCTTCTCTTCTCTTCTCTTCTCTTCTCTTCTCTTCTCTTCTCTTCTCCTTCCTCTTTTTTTTGTTGTTGTTGTTCTTCTTCTTCCCCAAAAGCTGGATATTTCCGAGTGAGAGGTGTAGAGGTGTTGTGAAGTCTGAACAATTTTTCTAATTTTTTTCCTCCTACAAAAAAACTGCATGTACTCAAAGTGCACTCGATGTGTTCTGACCATTTTTTTCCCTCTTCTTCTGTTTTTTTTTTTTTTGCCCTATATATTTTTCTTTCAAATCTAGATGTTTGAGAGTTAATTGCATGCAGGAGCACTGTGCATTCTGACCACTTCTTCTCCGTTTCCTTTTTTCTCCCCATGCTCCTCTTTCTTCATTTTCCCCCCAAAACAGTTCCGTTTTTTGAGAGTGCAGCTCTACGGTGTAGTCTGGTCATCTGTTCTTCTCTCTTACAATTCCAACAACAACAAAAAAACAAACTGGATGTTTGATCTGGTGATGAATTGTATACAGGAGCACTGTGTAGCCTTATAAATCCCTTCCTCTATTGTTCTTCACTGAAGAACACTCTGACATTTTATTTTTTTTTTGTGAATTGCATGCAGGAGTCCTATTTATTTATTTAATTTTGTCCCCTGGAAGCCGTGTGCCTGAGTGTGAACTGCTGCCAGTTTAAGTAGCACAGTGTACACACGAACAGTGTAGGACTTTCTACCTCCAAATGCCACGCTTGGTGATTCTGCTAAAACCGGGTTACAGTATGGATAAGAGAATATTTCATCTCTTGCTGGACTCGTTTACCCCGAGCTCTGCTCTCCGCCGCTCGCACCAGTGCGTTTTTGGAAATGGGAGTATTTTTAGCGAAGCCACCCACCACAAGGAACCGCACACATGTGGATTAACAGCGGCTGAGCTCTAATTCCGTTTCTATCACAGCCGTCATGCCTGTGCATATATATTAGCCCCCTCTTCCTCCAATCCATTTTTCATATTTTTCACGAAATTTCCATCTTTTGTTTGCGTTTGTTTGAGGCTCCTTCGCACCACATTCCCGATCGTCCTCCGAGGGTTACCATAATTAATATTCATTACAGTAGCAGCACCGTGCCTGTGCACCAGGAGTGTGTTTTCTTTAGCTAATGAATTCTGGTTACTATACCTCCAGTGTCTCATTGAGAAAGTTGACGGTTGGTCCCGCACTGCTCATGACTTGGCTACTGTTTCCTCAGTACTGTTTTTTTTTTTTTTTTTTTCTTGGCTCACTAGAAAAAGGCAGTACAACCCAATTCCCCCCTTGCAACCTTAGATCATTTGTCAAATGCCAAGCATTTACTCACTTGTTTTTCGCCCTGTGATTCACACAGCCTGCGTGTCATACCCCGTTTGATTTGCGTTACTACTTCTCCATACAAGTGAGAAACAAAGAGTCGTTCGCCTGATGATCTTTCAGGGAGAACCGAATGTTCGATTCCAGAGAGCAGATCGCAGCAAATCAATCGGTAAATCTTAACTCTTGGAGGAGACGGGGAAAAAAATAAAAAATATGTTGGTTCAGCAGAGGGTGCCAAATTGACGGGAAGGAGTTTAAAGTTTGAGACATTTTTTATTAGTTACCGGATTTGAGCAAAATTTATAGAGTTTACAAAGAAAACAGGCGAAGAATGGATGCTCTGAGTCGAAGCTGGGCTTTCAAGGCAATCCAGAGATTATGTCAGTAGACACTCTTCCCTGTGGAGTAGTAATTCACTCCTCAACGTTTTGCCTTAGGTGAACTGAGTTCTGTTAGAGCAATGAAAAAAAAAAGTCATTATAACCCCTTTCAAAACTTTACATCTCTCTGGATTTCATTCTTTTAGCTCGGAGCTGGTACCTCGCTGACGGACACATGATCTTCCCCAGTCTTTGCTTTGCAACATGTCGCTCCAGGAAATATAATGTCATCATCATCACCATCGTCATACCTTGTGAAGTCTTTCCAAAACGGTTATCAGAGAAACGTTTGCGTGTTCTCTGGATTAGGGATGTCACGAGAACCGATCCTTCGGTACCAAGTCGGTACCAACATTCTGAAAACGTCACGGTACTTGTTTTTCCGCACATCGTTGGGACCGATTCTAATGGAGCTAGCCGGGTTGCGATTCTTCCGGACCTGATGGGGGCAGCACATACGCGCGAGTGTTTCAGTCGGCCCACGAGTGGTGAAGAAGAAGAACGCCTACAAGCACACGGGAAACAGTACAGAAGTTTAGCTCCGCCCCGACTCGTTGAGAGGAACGCTAGTATCGGTTTCCGGTGTGTAACCGACGCTATCGTTCATTTCAAACAAAGCGAGGAATTTGGCGAAGCGCCTGAAAGACGGTCCTATATTATGTTTGTTTGAGGCAGCTGCATTGTAACCGTGAAACCAGCTAACGTTACGCTCCATGTAATGTTTGCGATAGCCGGGTATTTGTGAACGACGCTAACGCATTGCGATGTTATAAACTACCTCCTAATGTTCCACCGTGCATCGCAATTCAGTCCTGTCAGCTAAATGTAGCCTAATGTCACTAATAATTATTCACGTGTTCATGCTTTTAATAAATCTGTTTGCCCTGAAACCATATCAGGGAATTTAAACTAATGCTTGCATTCAGAGTTTAAGGGGTGTGTGTGTGCGTGTGTTTAGGAGTGCACCTCCACTCATTGTCAGTGTTTGATATCTAATATACCCCACCCCCACCCCCCACTCTCTCTCTCTCTCTCTCTCTCTCTCTCTCTCTCTCTTTGCCATTGTCACCCAGATGAGGATGTCCTCCAGGAGAGTTTTGTTTCATTTTATTTTTATGCCATCGACTTTGGTATGGAGTATCGTGTGCTTTTGGTGGTATCGGTACCGACTACTAGATTTTTGGTATCGTGACATCCCTACACTGGATACCAGATGGCCCCGAGTTTCTCATTTAACTCTACCTGTGCAGATATTTTACTTCCATACTGAACTTGGGGCCATTTTTCTACCCAGCCACTGGCATTTCATCGTCCCAGCGTCGTCATCGTTCGTCTTGTTCCCCCGACTGAGACTGAGACCCGGGGGCCGTTTCCTCTGCCGACTTCTTGTTCTGCAATAAATCAAGATCAATCTTGGTGTACGTGTATTTCTGGAGACGGTAAAGCGCAACAAAGATATGCTCCCAGGTGATAAAGAACATAAATGCGATCGCTATCAAAGCAGAGTGCGTGCTAATTGTTTCCCTCGTGTCCCGAGGCACAGGCCCAAGAACAGGAACAAATGAAAACATGTTTCTACTCACACACCGTTTTGATTTATTAGCAGTAGGTGCAAGTATTGGAAAGTCCAGCTCGCCATATGGTTTGGGAGATAGCAGAAACGATACATCCTATAGATACGACGAGCGACTCGGCTGTGTTCCATTAAAATCGCGCGCGGTGAACTCCGTTAACTCTGGACTGAACTCTTTCGCTCTGAGCCGCCAGATGTTTCCAATCGGTACAGCGTAACTGAAGCTGTGTCAGCCGGTGTCATGTTCAAAGGCCCCTGCAGCACGCGTAGTGCCTTGTTTTTTTTCCAGCCTTCCTCCATAAACAGCTCAACAAACACACACACGCCGGGGCTGCGGCTGTGGGAAAGAGCCGATCACCGACCGGTGGATAAACCATGAAGAGAAGCGTTGTTATTTATTATTTTTTTCCCCCGTGCGCGTTAGGGTGTGTTGTAACACAAGAGTACTGGTGTGTTTTTCTTTTTCCTGCCAGCCTTATCGGCTCCTGTGGCTCTCCAGCCATTTATCAAGCTTATCTCATCTGCAGGAAGGCATCTTCCCAGTGATGACATATTACTCAGTCTAGAGCACTATCACCGTTAAATACTACATTGTGTTGGATACGAGAATGTTTTCAACTAGCTGAAATCCCAGGGCTGTGATTGTGACGTCCTGCACCAGCCGAGCTCGTAGATGAAGTGAGTGCAGGTGTTTGTGGATCCTCCTGACGCTCCATTCGCGTCGCTTAAGTGAGGAATAAATTGCTCCGGGGGCGTGTTATTATAGTCAAATAATCAACAACACAGTGATGTGAGTCACTTTACCACCCAAAGTGATATTCTTTTCTAATAACAGCACATCCTAAAGTGTTTTATTACTAATATAAAATAAAATCTTATAAAATTCATACACTAGACCAGCGGTTCTCAACCTTTTGTGAGCTCTGGACCCCTCGCATATTTCGAACAATCCACAAGCACCCCCTTACTCCACAAACAATTATAGGCGTATCTATTAAACAGTCATTTCTATATATGTTGCTTCAGTTTTATTAATATTTAACATGAATAATATTAACATTAAAATCGAAACAAAACATTTCAAGATTACCGCAATTACACCAATCCCTGCAATCACACCACTGACCACTAGGGGTCCGCAGACCCCGGTTGAGAATCACCGATTCGTCGACAACGATTTTCATAATCGATTATTATCGATTAGTTGTTGCAGCTCTACACCGAAGTGTAGTAAGGTTGGTTACTACACCTACTACAGGCTGTCAGTCAGTCTTAGTTACCATGGCAACGCGAAAACACTCTAGCCAGCTGTGGCTTCTTTGGGAACTATTTCCGCAAGCAGTCGTGCTGATATTCAGTATAACGGCAGTATAATCTTGACCCTGCGATATTGCTTAAATATAAAGGGCTGACACTGGAGGCTCCTTCCATCAATGTCAAATAAGCATAAATAAACTTCACCGTTCTGCATGGAACTTCACCAATAGTAAAACACTAGAACAATAGACAACAACAGAACTTTTCCCAAAAATGACAAACTGAAAGGGTTTAGATGTAGATTGACCTTTTAAAATAATAAATAAATAAGTGTACGGCTATACTACAATATACAATGAATACACTAACGCAATCCCCGAATGCTGGCTAAGTGCTTAGCACATGTACCTCGCTCCTCCAGGAGTCGGGGGTGTGAATCCCGCCTTCGCCCTGTGTCTGTGCTTGTGTCTGCACGTTCTCGCCGTGCTTCGGGGGTTTCCTCTGTGTACTCCGGTTTCCTCCTCCACTCCAAAGACATGCGCCGTAGCCTGATTGGCATTTCCAGATGTTCCGAAGTGTGTGAACGTGTGTGCGATTGTGCTCTGCGATTGGTTGGTACCCATGTCCAGGGTGTCCCCCGCCTCGTGCGTCGAGTTCCGTGTTCCCCTGCGACCCCGTGTAGGATCCGCGGTATCGGAAATGGATGGAAGGATTGTTGTGGTTTTATGGAATGCTTTTTACAATAAGTCCAAAAAAACGTAACCCTATATGAAATACTTTAATCTGCCATATATGGGTAAAAGTGATGTAAATATAACAATAGGACTCCACACCGAACTCGACGAACCCTATTTGTGGCCTGGATGGAACATACTTTGGCAAACATATTGCCTTTTCCTCATTTAGCCTTTCGAATAAATGAACCTCGGAGTAATGTAAACTTATAAGTAGATTGTGATTGGCTCTGCGCTCGGACGTTTAAACATAATCTCTAGTGTTGATAGTCGAGGTGTTTGTGAGGTGATGCTGAACATGCGCCGGTGGGAAGATGACATCCTGAACGTAAGAGAGAGAATGCAGTTGCGCAGGCCAGCTGTGGTTGTTTTCACTTTGGCAGAGGGGTAACCGTGTTTGACGGCAATCTTTGTTTGGGCTTGTTTAGATTACATTTTTTTTTCTTCTCCTTTGTCAGCTCTTTGGCCCAATTCTGTGAAATAGAACTACTGGCTGAGCGCACCAAGGCATCAGGAGAGATAGAAAGAGTGTAAGAGTTCACGTGTTGTTTAAGCACCATTACAGGACTGCTAAAAAAAACAAATCCCCCTGAGGATTTAGGGGTCAGTGGGAATTAAAAAATGACCATTACGTGTTATCGGGGCATGCTTTTTAAGCAAATAAGGCGGGTCTGTTTCCATTTTAGTACTGTCAGACCCCATCACGCAGATCTCGCGGAATTTACACAGTGAACGGTTTTCTTTTTCCTTCAACTGGGCCGTTTGCTATAATTAGGGACCACGTGCGCTTTGTCATCTTGGCTGTGGGGGTCAACCATGTGACCTAAAGGTGGAGCTAGGACGGAAGGATGAAAACCTTGTCCCGATTACCCTGCCAGATTTTTGTCGTAACACCAGGAACGTATAACTTTAAACGACGTTATAAAGCCAACATCCTGAGGCTGTGTGCCTGTAAGCCGTTTCCTTAGTCATTATATACATTGTGTACAAGACCGCAGAGAGAGAGAGAGAGAGAGAGAGAGACAGAGAAAGAGAGAGAGAATGAGATAGATAGGGAAGGAGAGAGAGAGAGAATGGGATAGATAGGGAAGGCGAGAGAGAGAGAGAGAGAGAGAGAATGAGATAGATTGGGGAGGTGAGAGAGAGAGAGAGAGTGAGAGAGAGAGAGAATGAGATAGATTGGGGAGGTGAGAGAGAGAGAATGAGCGAGATTGAGGAGAGAGAGAGAGAATTAGATAGATAGGGAAGCCATGGAGAGAATGAGAGATTGGGAAGGTGAGAGGGAGAGAGAGGAGCGGAGAGAGAATGAGATAGATAGGGAAGAAAAAAAAAAAAAAAAGAGAGAGAGAGAGAGAATGGGATAGATAGGAAGGCGAGAGAAGAGAGAGAGAGAGAATGAGATAGATTGGGGAGGTGAGAGAGAGAGAGAGGTAGAGAGAGAGAATGAGATAGATTGGGGAGGTGAGAGAGAGAATGAGCGAGATTGGGGAGGTGAGAGAGAGAGAGAGAGAGAGAGAGAGAGAGAGAGAGAGAGAGAATTGGATGAATAGGGAAGCCATGAGAGAGAATGAGAGATTGGGGAGGTGAGAGAGGGAGAGAGAGAGAGAGAGAGAGAATGAGATAGATAGGGAAGGAGAGAGAGAGAGGAAGAGAGGAAGAGAGAGAGAGAGAGAGAGAGAGAGAGAGAGAGAGAGAGAGAATGAGATAGATAGGGAAGAAAAAAGAGAGAGAGAGAGAGAGAGAGAATGGGATAGATAGGGAAGCCGAGAGAGAGAATGAGAGATTGGGGAGGTGAGAGAGAGAGAGAGAGTGAATGAGAGAGATTGGGGTGGTGAGAGAGAGAGAGAGAGAGAGAGAAGGAGATAGATAGGGAAGGCGAGAGAGAGAGGTGGACCAAGAAAGATAGAGGGAAAACAGAGAAAGAACTGATACAGACAGAAAGAGAGAGAGAGAGAGAGAATGAGATAGATAGGGAAGGCAAAAGCCAGAAAGAGAGAGACAGATGGACCGAGAAAGATAGAGGGAAAACAGAGAAAGAGCTGATACAGAGAGAGAGCGCGAAGGATTGAGAGATAGGGAAGGCAAAAGACAGAAAGATAGAGAAAGAGACAGACAGACAGATGGACACAAAGATAGAGGGAAAACAGAAAGAATTGATACAATAGAGCGAGAGAGAGAATGAGAAAAAAGAGAGAGAGAGACAGATGGACAGAAAAAGATACGTTGAGGTATTTCATCCTTTGATTTTGATTTTTGGCGTGGTTTTATTTATTTATTTATTTTTCTTCTTTGTTTTGTTTTATTTGATTGATTATTTCTTTAAGACAGGGTCCTGTACGTGCATGGATCACTTTTTTTTTTTTTTTTTTGCATGAGAAAACAAATGCTCGTGGATCACAAGCATTTTTTTTAACAATGGGACATTTCCCAGAAGGACAGGAATCAGTTGATCCAGTTATAGTGTTTCGCGTTGTTATGTCATCGGGATGGGATTTTCCCGGTATTCAAATCGGAATGATCTCGCTCCAGAGACCAGAGCGTACACCAATAGAAACGTAGCCATGTTTTCAACAGCTTTGCTAATGGTGACATTTCTAGCATCGAAGATTGTGGACCCTTCACTGATGGGAAAAACACTCTGTAGGGTTCCACGTCGAACCTTTCCTCCCGGAAAGACGGACCGAATGGATGAACCTCAACAGGTCGTGCCATCAGGACGGGCTTTTCTCTCTATCTTCAAAGTGTATATTTTGAGAAACCTTGGCAGCAGTATGCGCAGCTTTCTTTTTCTTAAGCGTCGGGAACTCCCTCGGAGAGGGTAAAAAAAAATAAATAAATAATAAAACACCCCCACTTTGATCAGTCTGGTTGTGTGGTGTGTTCTAGCCTCCACACTTTGGAAGCGAACCAGCCGTCGACTCCTCCATATCGTATATTTTAACTAGGTATTAAACGCAAGAATAAGAAAGATATCTTGGACGGAGAGAACCGTAGTGGTCTAGCTTCGTTTGACACGGGGTACGTCTAGTGTGGCCTGTGGAGGTCTGTTATACCCATTAGGTAGAGGGCCAAAATCTCTACAGACCCCCCCTTTTCCTTTCCAGGGGCAGTCACTGGAGGTACGACCTCTCGGTTCTTTTCATCTTTCGCTAATAGCTGTTTCATTTGAGCTAGTTTATGATATTTGATATCGGGGCTTTGCAAATTATGCACATTGAATCGAAATATGTGCATGACTCGAGCTTTAAAAGATTTTCCTTTTCGGCGCTTTTTTGCATGTTTGCGCGCGCGTGTGTGTGTGTGTGTGTGTGTGTGCGCGCGTTCCTACCGTCTTATGTATGTGTGAGCGTTTCCTCGTGTGTGTAAGCGCTTCAGTCACTCCGCTGCTGACAGACTTAAATGAGGATTGGATTCCCATATGCACAGGCAGCCTTCCAGCACACCCCAATTACAATGAAGCAGAGCCAGAGAGGGTGCAGGCCAGACTGCGTGGAGCCCTCCATCCCCACTCTCTCATTCGCGCACACACACACACTCGTGCGCAGACTGTCACCACGATTGGGTAGACAGACCACCACAATCAGGCGCACGGCACACATCTGTCACTCACGCTACTTGAAACGTATACGTACTCACACGAGACTCTGTGATATGTGCACCTTTAAGCATTTTTAGTTGCTCTGAATCATGGCCATCGGAAAAAGAATGCGATCGGCTGCGTTATGCAAGTTCGGCAGATACGGAGGCTCCGCCGTGTACTGTCGAGGTGTCGCGTTTGTGATTTGTATCCTCTCAGCGTGGTGGTACGGTGGACACGAGAGATGTAGGCTTTGGTACTTTTTCAGATAGCGTGCCGAATGAAGTTCACTCGGGGGGGGGGAAGGACGGGAAAGGACGTGCTCCTGCTGGTGGTCGCTTTGGTTTCGCATTGATCTTATCTACATGCATGTGAACTTTGACCTGTGAGCCTGAGTCTTCTGAGCCAGTAGAAAACAAGTCGGCAGGACTGTGGTCTCTTTGTTGAGTAAAAAAAAAAAAAGAAGAAGAAGCTTATTATTAAGGGTAGCAGGGGGCATTCACTAAATTCCAGGGTTTTTAGTACCGTGACGTAAAAAGGGCATTTCTGGAGTTGTGGCAAAGACGCTCTATGTTCTCAGGTTTGATCCTGAGTGTTGCGTGACTATCTATATAGAATTGTGTAACTCTTCTTGTGTCTTTGTGGGTTACCTCTGGGTGCTCCAGGTTCCTTCCACCTCCCCAAATCCTACCGGTTGGTGAACTGGCCATAAATTACACAAAATTGCCCATACAATAGGTGTGAATGTGTTAATGTTCTTCTGGGTTTCCTCTGGGTTTTTCAAATCAGGGTGGTTTTCTATGGGTTCTTTAATCCAGGGTGGTTTTCTCTGGGTTCTTTAATCCAGGGTGGTTTTCTATGGGTTCTTTAATCGAGGTTGGTTTTCTCTGGGTTTTTCAATCCAGGGTGGTTTTCTCTGGGTTTTTCAATCCAGGGTGGTTTTCTATGGGTTCTTTAATACAGGGTGGTTCCTCTGGGTTCTTTAATCCAGGGTGGTTTTCTCTGGGTTCTTTAATCCATGGTGGTTTTCTCTGGGTTCTTTAATCCATGGTGGTTTTCTCTGGGTTCTTTAATCCAGGGTGGTTTTCTCTGGGTTCTTTAATCCAGGGTGGTTTCTCTGGGTTCTTTAATCCAGGGTGGTTTTCTCTGGGTTCTTTAATCCAGGGTGGTTTTCTCTGGGTTCTTTAATCCAGGGTGGTTTCTCTGGGTTTTTCAATCCAGGGTGGTTTTCTATGGGTTCTATAATACAGGGTGGTTCCTCTGGGTTCTTTAATCCAGGGTGGTTTTCTCTGGGTTCTTTAATCCATGGTGGTTTTCTCTGGGTTCTTTAATCCATGGTAGTTTTCTCTGGGTTCTTTAATCCATGGTGGTTTCTCTGGGTTCTTTAATCCATGGTAGTTTTTCTGGGTTCTTTAATCCATGGTGGTAGTTTCTCTGGGTTCTTTAATCCATGGTTGTTTTCTCTGGGTTCTTTAATCCATGGTAGTTTTCTCTGGGTTCTTTAATCCATGGTAGTTTTCTCTGGGTTCTTTAATCCATGGTGGTTTCTCTGGGTTCTTCAATCCATGGTAGTTTTCTATGGGTTCTTTAATACAGGGTGGTTCCTCTGGGTTCTTTAATCCAGGGTGGTTTTCTCTGGGTTCTTTAATCCATGGTGGTTTTCTCTGGGTTCTTTAATCCATGGTAGTTTTCTCTGGGTTCTTTAATCCATGGTGGTTTCTCTGGGTTCTTTAATCCATGGTAGTTTTCTCTGGGTTCTTTAATCCATGGTAGTTTTCTCTGGGTTCTTTAATCCATGGTAGTTTTCTCTGGGTTCTTTAATCCATGGTAGTTTTCTCTGGGTTCTTTAATCCATGGTGGTTTCTCTGGGTTCTTCAATCCAGGGTGGTTTCTCTGGGTTCTTCAATCCAGGGTGTATTTCCACCTCATGCCCGGAATAGATTGCAACTCCATCTCTTACTGAAAATGAATGAATGAATGCATTCTTATTGTTAAGTAGTGGATGTTTGTGGTAAAATTCAGTTTTATTGTTTGTTTTTGTTTTTCTCTTTTTCCTGCTTGGATTTTCTTGTTCGCAGTGTTGGCAGCTCTGTACCCGTGATCATTAAACCTGTTCCTGGAGATCAGTTATCCTACAGAATTAAATTCCAGTCCTAATCCAGGAGAGCTGATCCCGGCTAATCAAGTAGACCGATTATCTGTAAGCTGGACGTAGCTTGTGTTTCAGCTTTTGTTTTGTTTTCAACTGTCTGACATTTTCCCTTTCAGGATGCCTTTCAGGATCTTTGTGGTCCTGCAGAGTGTTCAATATAAACTAAACATTCATGAACATTTTAAAGAAGGCATTAAAGGTATGCACATTGTTGAGTCGTTTATTTTCAGCAGCTCTTACACCTCATTAACTGAAAGGAAAACACGTAATTCATTCTTATTTAGGTAGTAAAAAAAAAAAAAATCCATATTATATTCCATATTGTATATTATAATAGTCCATATTGCATTTCCATAGCAAATGTCTCTGCTAGAGATTGGAAAATGTTACATCTAACAACCATGTACTGTATAAATACTGAATCACCTGTCTTATTTAGTGTTTATAACACGTTTGGTAGCATATTGGATCATGGAATTATCTGAAAAGAGTTCAATTCAGACATCGAGGGTCTCCGTCATTATCACACGGTTGTAAGTCCGCAAGGCACATTTTTAAAATTTGCAATACTAAAGATTTTGCAAGCACCAAGAGTGCACTTGAGAGTAAACCTCTGTTTCTGTCAGTTCCCATTTTAGTGGCTTGATTACTATCCGATGCATTATCTTTGCCGTTCATTTACCGTTTACAGCCGTTACGCTTCGATGACCCCGCCTTGTTTTCGGTACTTCTGTTCGGGACCCAAGGAGGAAAAAAAAAAAAAAAGAAAAGATGTTTTTCCCTTGCAAAGCAGCACTTTCTGGTTACGATCATGGTCTGCGCGAAATGGCTAGTACAAGAGGACATTCTTCAAGTTAACGCTCCAAAAGGAATGGCTGCAGAGGGAGTATTCAATACTGCAAAGGCTCTTTTAGACTCTCGATATCAAGGCTCACACCCTGCTAGTGAGTGTGTGTCAACATTCTCTCAGGTCCCGAAGTCTCCATTACACCCACTAACTCTGTATACTCATGTACTATTGGGTACTGTTACACGTCAAGCACGATGAAGCTGTATTGGCCAGTAGCATAGGTCCCATGCTTATTCAATTTTAAAAGAAGGTAAAAGCAATAAAATAGGCCTGTGTTGTCTTTTTTCTGGACGTGTTCACTGGACCGGTGGTTTCTGCTCCTCTTGGCGAGAAGAACAAGGTGTTGACTTATTAAGTGAGGATAATTGACATAAACCTGTGTCCACTGTGCAGTTAGGAGCTAGGCCTGTAGCAAATGTGGAAATCTTCTTAATTATTCCTGGCTTAACCTTAGCAAATCCTTTAGAACAATAACTGTCTGTTTATAAAAAAGTTCTTTTCTATTGTTTGGAAGGCAGAATAGATGAATGTGAAGTCTTTCTCAAGCTAATCGCTTCATATTTTGTCCTCATAGGTTTTGTAAGAAGCAGCTAAAATGAAGAAAGTGCTAACTGGAGTTGGAAGCACAGTAATGGACCAAATCCATCAACACAGGACATGGGATAGCAGGCTGCTTGTGCTCTTCTGTGTGGCTCTTCAATTCTTCACGGCTCACTCCTCTATGGTACCTGGTACACTGGAGCTCCAGCTAGATGAAGAGCAACCAGCAGGTACTGTGGTTGGAGACATTAGTGCGGGCCTGCCCCCAGGTGTTACGGCGTCTCTTTACTTCATCTCAGATCATGAGGGAACAGGTGTTGGGACGGACTTGGACATTGACGAGAGCACGGGCATCATAAGGACAGCAAAAGTCTTGGACCGGGAAATACGAGACCACTACAATTTCATAGCGGTTACCATGACAGCTGAGACGGTGGAGGTGACCATTTTAGTCAATGACATCAACGACCATGCTCCAGTATTCCCCAGAAAACGGGCCTCTTTTAAAATCCCGGAACAGACCACCATAGGTACTAAATTCCCCCTGGAACCTGCCTTGGATGCAGACAAGGACCAGCTAACAACTCAAGGTTACATTATAACAGATGGAAATGTGGGCCAGGCGTTTCTTCTTGAAACAAGAAGAGGCTCCAATCAAGTACTTTATCTGGATTTGGTAGTCAATGCCATTTTAGACAGGGAGAAAAGATCATCCTATACTCTCGTCTTGGAGGCCTTTGATGGCGGATCTCCTAAGAAGACTGGACGGATGGTCCTGGACGTGACCGTGCAGGACATCAATGACAATGCCCCGGTGTTTAACCAGAGCAGGTATCATGCCATGATCTCTGAAAACCTGCAGCCAGGCAACAACATACTGCAAGTGTTTGCTTCGGATGCTGACGAGGGTGACAATGGCCTGGTGCTTTATGAGATTAACAGGAGACAGAGTGACCCCGATCGCTACTTTGTCATTAACTCCCAGACTGGGATAATAACTCTGAATAAGCCTTTGGACTATGAGATGAGGAAAGTTCATGAGCTGGTCGTTCAGGCAAGGGACAATGCTACACAGTCCGAGGTCACCAATGCCTTTGTGACCATACATGTGCGGGACTATAATGACAACCAGCCCACCATGACCATCATCTTCCTTAGTGAAGATGGCTCACCACGCATATCTGAAGGTGCACAACCTGGCCAGTATGTAGCACGGATCTCTGTCACAGACCCCGATTATGGGGAGTACTCCAATGTCAATGTGTCTTTAGAGGGTGGAGATGGAAAATTTGCTCTCACCACTAAAGATAATATCATCTACCTCATGTGTGTAGATGAGATCCTCGATCGTGAAGAACGGGACCAATATGAACTGAGGGTCATGGCCACAGACTCTGGAACCCCTCCTTTACGAGCCGAGTCTTCATTTACCATCCAGGTTACAGATGTCAATGACAACCCACCTTTATTTGTCCAACAAGAATACACCCAGGTAATCCCAGAAGTAATCTTTCCAGGGAGCTTTGTGCTACAGGTCACAGCACGAGACAAGGACCAGGGCCCTAACGGAGATGTACAGTATAGTATCCTGCAGAATCTTGAGACTCATTCCGACTGGTTCAGCATTGATGCCGTCACTGGCATCATCACTACGCTCACTCAGCTGGATTATGAGACGGACCCTACTCCTAGTTTGATCGTTGTGGCTATGGACAGGGGAAGGCCTCCTCTGTCCTCCACTGCTGTAGTCAAAGTCATCCTTCAGGATATTAATGACAATGAACCTGTTTTTGGAAGCAAGTTCTACAACGCATCCCTTAAGGAGAACACTGCAGCAGGGACATGCTTCTTAGAGGTAGGACTACTACTTCTTTATTTGCAGTGGCCTGCTCATCCATCCACCTATCTATCCATCTATCCATCTGTCTGTCTGTCTGTCTGTAAAATCCAGTTTGTTATTTGCATTTAATAACGCTAACCATTCTTGAACATACTGTAAATCCGAACAGATGTTTTCGAAACTTCACTTAAACACTCCAGCTGAAAGGGATTTGGACAGTTGGGACAGTTTAGTGAAAAGCTGTGTTTAAATTGGCGTCCTTGCGTTATTAGTTACCTGCTGTCCTCTGGCTGAAAGGGTTTTTGCTCTTTATTGGCTGTCCTCATCTTCACCTCACAAAGGTTTCCAGGGTACCGAAGAGGGTATGGCAGAGCTTATTTTAAAAACAGCGGGCTCTGCCTCTAAATTAGACACAGTCAAGATTTTAACAGCACTTACAGTTTGTTCCAATCTCGAGCTGCTTTGTATGATGAATGGGCTTTAATTTTGACTAAATGGCCTTTTGTCTGACTGTGAAAAATGTGGTGGCGCACAAAAAAATAAATGAGAGAAAAGGGCTCGAGTGGCTGGCTGTGATTTCATCTCATTTGTGCCCGTTGTATTTCTAAAGTTATTCTTTCCTTTTCTGTTTCGGAGTGACCAGTAGAGGAGCGTTCAACCGAAGAACTCCTGAACGTATCGTCACAGAATAATCCAAATGACACTTCAGTTGAGTGTAACGTGATTTTAAATGGACAGAGGGGCCAGCAGATGGGAAGACAGTAGGACATGGGTTCTAAAACGAATGAATTATTTGCTTTAAAACAGGGGGGGAGGGGGGAGGTGTGAAGAGTTATCCCAAGGGATTTTATTGCATCTACTAACCTGAAAGCAGTTCAATATGAGATTACGACACACATGAAGTTAGACAGATCGGTGTGTCTTGGCCCCTTTTGAACAGTTCTGCTTCTTCTTTCTCATAATGTACACCATATTTATATAGTGCATAGGAATAAAAGTCACAAGAAAAGCTACACCAGCTTACCCAAACCCCTTACCTTATCTATTCACAACTTTTCTGACAAATTGAGTCATACAGATTCCTATGAATTAGTAATTGTGAGACCATGTTGCTTGGGTTAGCATACTTAGTATGCTTGCCAAGGCCAGGGTCCAAAGCAAGCTGTCTCTCACGCTCTGCCATAACTGGATGCAGTTGATGGGAGCTGGTTTACAGCTCAAGAGCAGTCGGGAGCAAGATGATACACAGACGGTGCAAATCGCTGCCAAATCCACATCCAAGCATTGCCGCAATGCTCTTGATGAGCGCCTTCTCCCCATAACAGAGCATTGTAGAAGAAGTTCCCACCACCTTTATGCTCACCCATACAGATCTAAAGTCCGAATGGAATCAGAATAAGCGTATTGTGATTTAAAAGTGAATGATTTTATCTCGTCTTCAGTGTCTATTACCTTCAGTGGCAAGACGCAATACGTTCAATTTAGATCAAGTGTTACAGTTTCACAATATTATGGATATATTTACCAATACAGGTTTTTTTTTTTTACGATATATTTTACTGTCAATTAACATTTTCTGGTTTCATTATTTCATTGTTAACTTCATTAACTCCTAAGGTTGTTATAACCAACAAAATATTCCCCCAAAATTAAGTGATCTTTTATTTTTCGATTTTCCTAGAAGTCCAAGCAGTCCTATTCGTTTGGACATGCGTAAGTTCGTTAGTGATCATTTTAAATAAAGCACCACCGAGATATTGCATACGCGTTAAAAACGGTGTAATTTGACTTAGTTAATGCTGCGTAATTAAAACAGCACACTCTCCATCAGTTGGATTGTCATCGAGGAAAGATGGCTGAATAGGTTGTACACGGTAAATGACTGAGACAGATGTAGACCAAGCTGCTGTTGTGTATCTTGTGCTAGAACACTTTACCATCTACAATTAACTGTGCCCTCCAACTGTGGCCTTGTCCTTGTCCAGCATTTGGAGTGATAAGAGTTTTTCATCCTGACCATGTGAAACGGCCGCATAATTGGTACATTTAGTTAAGACTCCCTTTTCTTAACAAATTGAATAAAGAGGACCATGAACGAGATGGAGTGTGGTTGCGCTGCAGGTTTCTGCTTCACAGTGAGCCAAGAAGGGCCTTTGTCCCATTCAGATTGATTGAGTACCCTACACAATTGCCTGTTAGCATGGGCTTGTTAGCGGTACACTTTATTTCCTTACCCCTTTACATTGCTTTATGCTTGAGACACTCACCACTTACACTTGTCTGTGTCTGGTACCTTGATGGAATCTTGATAACGGTTCCCACATGGTAGGCTTCATCTTAGTTGTGCTGGTGGAATAAAGCTGAGAGGGTGGGGAAGGAGGTACAATTACCCCAGTGTGTGCATGGCTGATTGTAGATTATGGTGGCTCCAGTGGAAAAATGAGAGGAGACCCCAGACAGCTGAAGTGTGGAAATGAATGATGACAAGCTCCTGCCCCGAGATGGAAGTGACCAGGATTTGACAGGCCTTTTATCTTTGGGTCTCCTGAGCTGTTATCTGATCGCACTTCATAAATCATTAGGATAGTGTGAGAACAAATCTTTAGTGTTACGTTTCTTCAGACAGCACTTATCATTTCCAGGGGCCCCATTGCTACTTGAGAAGATACTGGATGTTTGTAAGCTAAAGTGATATATTGGCATGGTCATTATGGAGAGGGAAACGTTCAGTTTTCCATGTAGGCTTGGAGATGTTTCCTGTCTGCCTTGGTAAACCTGTGGTGCAGGGACCTCTATGTTTGTGCAGTCCTTGAAAAGAAATCGCTAATACCGCATTTCATTTCAGTCTCACAGCCGCAGTCATTGGGCAATGGACTCGAAGTGCTCTCTTGGTGGGAGAATATAATACATCTATGAACCTTATTGGCAATGGGGTATCTTTGTTCAGGGCAATTTAGAGTATACTGTATCGTTCATATCACTGCAGGTGACGCTAAGCTGTGCTAGCACTTCTTCTAAAAAGAGCAGCTATAGTGTGGGAAAGAGCAGAGAGGAAAAACTTGTGAAGACCGACTGTGTTTGGACATAAACAGGGACGATAATTGCTCAGGCGGTAATAAAATAGAATTCTAACGCCTTTAAGCCGTTTGTTTTAGTGCTACACTACCCTTATATATCAATTTTCAAAGACAAAATGTGTTCGTGGGCAAAAAGTCTTATTTCCCAGAACCCCGAAATGCATCGTGGGGCTTTTCGAGTGTGGCCTGTATGGTAATGATTCACTCGAGTGTGCAGTTAAAAGAAATGTGTGTGTTGTAATGCACATTCAGAACAGCGCTAGGCTGTTCACTTCAACTTCCTAGATTGTGTTTCCTTAAACTCCAAAGCAACATGCTCTTTGGGAGGCCTTTTGTAAAACTGGAATTTCTTTGGAGTCCTAAAAACCTTTTATAAGCCCACGTTCTCATAAGCTAGCAAATGATCCCGCAGACATGGGAATATCTTTTTCGGAAACTGTAAATTAGCGGTCGTTGGATTCCCGTTGTATAGTGTGTTTCGAACGAGGAATTTATTTTGTGGTTTCGAAGAGCTGTGAAATATATGCGTATGAAAATATGGATTTTTCCTTCTCGCTACCCAGGCTTTTGTTGGATTTCATACAGACAAAGTTGTAAAGGAAGAAACTTGACTATAGCCGCAACCTTTCTCGCGTTTCAAAGTTGAAGCGTTTGGTGCTTTTTATACGAGTCGAATCGAACGGGTCCTTAATGTCATAAAACGCTTTGATTGACACATAGTGGTAGTTCTTCCTCTAATGCCAGGTTGATGTTGACGTCTCAGCTATGTTATCAGGTACAGGAAGACCTCAGCGGGCTTCCCGTGTGGACTGGTTGCCAGGTCAGGAATACAGTGGAAGTCTGTATGCCTCATTAAGCAGCAAACACACTACCACATGGCTGTTTGTTTATGGTCAGATGTCTATTCCTTTCTTCATTCAGTATTTTCATCAAATGCTGTTCTCCTCTGTGAGCAAACTGGCATTGTCTTGATATGAAATGACTTGGTCACACTCACACACACAATTTTTTTTCTTTTTGTGTTTAATGCCAGGCAATTCTGCATAGTGACAAATGTCTGCATTCTCACCGCTTTCCACAGCAGCTCAGATAAATTGAGCTTGGAAGTGGTTTGTGATGAATTCTTCTGGGATAGGAAGTGGGGAATTAAAAAAAAAAAGAAAAAAGAAAAAAAAGAAAGGTTGCCCAGACATTTGAACATTGGCTCTTTTCTGCTTCGGGATGAAAATGAGACCTTGTGAATTATAAGGTTCTACCTACCAGAGTCGTAGCTTTGATTTCCAATTGGTTTCCCAGTTTTCTGGTTTTGTCGAGGGGGGAAAAACATTTCTTTGGTCTACAGACAGATATCAGATACGTAGATGTTTCTTTATTACTGCATGAAGATTCAAAATTCCACTTGGAACAAAATTCCAGTTGGAATATTATAAACGGTATGATTACAAAGCATACCGGCACAAGATAAACGACAAATGTTGCTAAGGAATAGAAAACGAATACGATGTAATAATGAAGGTCAGCTGCAGGGATATGCAGAGGTTTTGCTGCTTTTGAAACAAAAGAACACAACTCTCCAGCAAAATGGCTCCATAGAGTCTTCCCTTTGGAAAACGATGCCCCGGTTAATATTAAGAGCTTTCTGAAATAGCTAAAATGACTACTTTAGGTTAGTGCTCTTTTACTGAAACCATGTAATCAAGGTAACCACCAGCTCTTACTCATTATGAGTGCTGAAAAACAGAAAATGTATAGCTACATCAGGGGCAGACTGCTGTCTTCTGCCCCTGTGAGCCCTTATTAC
Organism: Ameiurus melas; assembly: GCA_012411365.1. Taxonomy (NCBI): domain Eukaryota; kingdom Metazoa; phylum Chordata; class Actinopteri; order Siluriformes; family Ictaluridae; genus Ameiurus; species Ameiurus melas. The sequence continues at coordinate 32,482,195 of CM022759.1, read as the reverse complement.
TTATTTCGGCAGGTTGGTTTTAGGGTTTTTTTTTTTTTTCTTTTCTTTTCATTCCGCTTAACTGCCATGCCTTCATGTTCCCCTCAGCTCTGTGGTTAAAGCACACTGTTTACACAGAGCAGGCAAATTGCAGGAAATGAGACATACAGCTTAATGTGTTAGCAAATATAATGCTTCCTCAGGCACTTATGGTGAAGGCAAATAGTGGCATTGAAGTTGGCCTAAACATGGACTCACATATGGGCAGTCTGGGGATGTCCAGGTATGTATGCTTGCAATCACTACCGGTTGTTCATCTCAGTCGCTTCATTCAGAAGCTTCTGGCAGCTCTAACATTCAATCATCGAGGTGCGAGTGAAAACACTAGCGGGTACAGTACTCAGTAATGACATATTTAGGACTCTCGAGAGTAGTTGGAGAACACAATGGGAAGAGAGAGAGGAAAGACTTACGCACAGTCAGTGGTTTTGACGCCGGAACTTTTTAAGAGCAGTCATCAGCTCTTATTTGCATGCATTACATCTACATTTATTCATTTTGGCAGGTCGTTTTATCCAAACTGATGTACAGTTGAGGCAGAATGCAATCCATGCATACACTCTTACAGGGACAAAAAAAAAAAAAGACTCCCCAAGGGTTCTTTGGATAGGTAAGAATTCTAAGCTTTCGACAGAGGTTTTGCTTGGAACCATCTCAATTAAGGGAAATATTGTTGTACATTTCTACGTTTAAGATTTGAAGACAAATTGAAAAATTCTTAAGGGTTCGAGGAAGTTTAAGAACCCAACAACTGACCGGAAGCAAGCCGAAGATAATAATGAAAGTAAGTAGTATGGTATGGATAACGGCAAAGTACATTGGTTTAAAAAGTAGTTGCATCTACGCATGCGTCCTCCCAGGAATATTAGGTGCAAGGCGAGAATATACCACGGATGGGAGAACGATCCATTACGATCCACACATTCACACCCTGGGGGCAAGTTACTGCTGGCAATCCGTCTACTGACATGCTTTTGAGAGATTGGAGGATACCCACGTGGGCGAGGGGAGAACATTTGAATATGCGAGACAGTATCCAGAGCTCAGGATTGAACCAGGTATCCTGGGGCAGTGATGTGGCAACACTACCCACTGCACCACCATGGTTTCCTTAAAAGGTACTTACAAGGCAACGAGAGAAACACACCTGTACATCAAGAGCACACATCTGAATTGGGATTATGAATTGATGTGCGTGGTTAGAAGCACTTTGCGTGACGATGGGAATATGTGAATATGTGGAACCATGAGTGCGAAGTCTGGATTTAGACTTGTATTACACTGTAAGGGTATCACCAAACGCCATTCTGTTGTACACCATTGCAATCATGATGATCCATAGACCTTGACATGTGACTCTATATGCATGACATTCAACGGGTTAAATTATATACTCGCATCTCCATGCTGGTTAATGAACAACAGCACGATTAGTCATCGACAGCATGAGTAGAAAGGCTGGCAGGAAACATGAAGGTGGTGCAGTGGGTAACGCCTAACAACCCCATAGTCTGTGGTTCAATCCTGAGCTCGGCTTACTGTTTATGTAAGGTTTTGCAAGTTCTCCCCATGTCCTCTGGGGAGCCTGGTTTCCTTCCACATCGTTGCTGGTAGGCGGATCAGTTAGTCTAAGTTGCCCCTAGGTGTGCAGAAATGTGTCTATGTTTGTGTGTGTGCACTGCCCTGTGATCGACTGCTGTCCCTTCTAATGTGTATTCCTACTTTGTGCTGAGTGTACGTGGATCCTCCGTAACCCTGACCCAGCAGTTACTGATGATGAATGAATGAATGCTTGTTCTGATTGGAATTATTTGATGTTCTGCCTGCAGCAACTGTGACTGTTCAGGATGCCTCAGTTATGTTTCGTTCACACTCTCAACGGGGCAGCCATTTTATACAATTTGATATGTTGCCTCTGGGCTATAAGAACTAACCGGCTGATGGCTGCTAGAAGACAAGCACTTGTTGAGAGGTTTTGTTCTTCCATCTGGTGCTCAGTAACAGTGAAAGTCACATCGATATGCACAATGAAGGATCCCAAACTGCATGCGTCATCCTTGGTGAGCCTTAGGACTGCGATTGCAAACAGTTTTGCAGCCATGGCTCCATCACTGAACAGTTGATAACTACAACGAAACAGACTTCGAGTTAAAAACGATGTAATGAATTGATGCTCATCTTCATAAGTTGCTTATAAGCTCATACGTGCAGTTTTTTTTAATCGAAATCTGGCTTACCCATTAGGGGGGACAGTCGATTCACTGCACGCTTTTCAATATATCATTTTTCATCTTTGGTTTTGAAAATGTATCAAGTCTTTCCAAGCCAAAGCGCTCGAGTCCAAGTGAAATCACGAAATCACTGACGTCAACGGTAAGTCGCAAGTTTTTAAAGTTGAGTCAAAAGGCAGCAAATTTGTAACTCAGGTCTAAGTCAGGTCCAAGTCACGAGTCCACGACACTGGCTTTAACGATGTCTTCTGAAACGATTATATGAAGAGCCGAGGCAGCGGGTAGCATCACCACCTCACAGGGGCCCCTGATTAGATCCTGAACCCAGGTTTACTCTCCATCGCAAGTTATCGCGATGTCTATGAGAGTTCCCTCATCCCAAAAAACATGCCCATAGGTGGTTCGGGTCTAGGTGTGAATGAATGTGTGAAGGTATTATGTGCCGTGCGACTGACTGGCGTCCTATCGAGGGTATGTTCCCACGTCGTGCCCAGTGTCCTCTGTGTACAGTAGGTTTTGTATTCACTGCTCCACTGACAGGATGAAGTGATAAGTGAAGATGAATGAAATGTGAACATTTGGCCATTTTAGGTTCAGTAGCCTTGTAGCAAAACTAAAGAGGCAGTTGTCAGAGACCGAATGTGTTTTGGCTGGGGTAAGCGGAAAATTGCGTAAATTGGATATTTCGCTGAACCCTTCCGTTAAGCTGTAGAACTCTCAGGCATCATCAGAAAAGCGATATTTGTTTTGTCTTTTATTTTTTTATTTTTTTTTGCATGAAAGCACAAATATTTCCTGAAAGCTGATTGTTTTGCTTTGGTCTATTTAATTTGCTGTCTGCAGCAACTGTTATCAAATGTTTTCAGAGATGGAGATTAAACAAACAATTAATGTTTACAGCGAGCCACATGACTGCAAATGCTGAAAAGCGCTGGCTGTGTCTCTGGCTCTGCCTTGCACCCATTGCTAGCATGAAACTTTTGAATTGTACAATCAGTGTCATTCACAGGAGTAAACAGTTGCGTTTCTGTGCTTCGGACCGAGCGGTCTATGAGGAAAAAGGCTCTGCCGGGGCTTCCGAAGCGGCGTACGTTGGGATTGGGAATGTTTGGGAATGTGATTAGCGTGCGTTCAGACATTAGCTGTGGTCTACTCACCAGGCTGTCCATTGCAGGTGAGTAGAGGTTCAGCAACTCGCTGCCAAGAGTCTGTGGGAGTGTGTAAGCTTGGTGATAGATGAGAGGGTAAGAGGGAAGGAAAACATGAGTGTTGTCTCCAGAGGGGGCAGCTGGAGCTGGTTGAGGATGAGTCCCTCTGCTCTCGTTTTGTCTGCTGTCTCTGTGTTGTCTCTTTGTTCTGCTTTTCTGTGCGTCTTTTTTTTCTTCTTCTTCTCGTTTCTCACACACTCGAACCACTTATCTCTTTTGCCTGGCTTCCTTTTCCCCCCAACTTTACACAGTCCCTTTGTCCCTCTGGTAAAGTCGTTGTCTGGATTCCGCAGCGTTCGGTGAAAGTGTCTGCAGCGAACTGCGTTCATTTAGCACGTTGCGTTAGCGCGATCCAGTTACGTTCTCTTACAAACACGTAATGTATGCATTCTACTTTGTAATTGCAGCTCCTCGTCCCTTTACGTCTCCGGATAAAACCATTCAAAAGTTTTGCACTCGTGAAATTTGCTAAATACAATTTTCTCAGAGTGATTAGTTTGCCTGAAGCTAGTTTTACGCTGTGCTGTTTTAAGATTATTACACGTCCTGGTGTACAAGATAATCCCGAGGAAATACAGTCCAAATTCTGCAGCTTCTATGGCAGATTATGTGATGAAGAACCTAATGATAGACTTGTGATTAAACGAGACGAATACATCCTGCTTACGTCATCAACCAGCGCAGTCTGGCCTCATGCAGAAAACAGACACATTCTTCAAAGTGAACGTGAGGTAATAAAGGTCTGTTTGTCTATTCATAACCATGTTATATTTACATTCCAATCAGCCTACCTCAGCATGCATGTCTTTGGACTCGGGGGGGAGGAAACCGGAGTACCCGAAGGAAACCCCCGCAGCACAGGGAGAACATGCAGACTCCACACACACACACACACACAGGGCAACGGTGGGCCATGATGCCCCACTGTGTTTTATTCCTTACTGAGTGGTCTCAGTAGTAATGGCAAAGCTCAAGTACTGTCTGTGTTTGGAAGAACAACAAATCTAATGAGTATGCTTAAAATGTTTTATAACGTTAGCACATTTAACTCTTAACTTCCCAAACCTGAGTAGTCATCATTATACGTGGCTCTAAGCAATAACAATCAGATCTGCGTTTTGCCCATCCAGAAATCAAATAACCCCTCGGTCATACTTTCATGAAAATGCAATTTGTAATCGTTCTAGACTGCTTCCATGTCTTTTGGCCGAAGCGTCATAACCGCCAAGAGAACTCTCTCAACAGCCAGAGCTCTTTTAAGAAAGCATCCCCGCAGCCTGCCAGCAGTCTCGGCTCTCCGATTAGACTCTGCCAGTCGCAATAATGAGCGAGGCAGTATATTCCACAGTGCTGACAGTGCTGGGGAGCAGAAGTGAGGTCCATAGCCACTGACTGCGGTCAGATTATCCCATTTTATGTTTTGAATCGATTTGTTTGGAATTGGTTCGGATGGCTAATGGGGCGCGTGAAGGTGGCTGAGTGTAATTGGGTTTGACGGCATTTCATTCGAAATAGATGAGTGTATTATGAACCTCGAACAAATGAAGTGTGCTGGTGCTTACTCGGTCGAAACACAGCGAGTAAATGACGGTCGTGGTTGTTGATGTTGATTCAAAGACACATATGTGCTTCAAGCAGGACACCCAGGAGGTGAGGAGAAAGAGGGAGGAATAGAAGAGAGAAATGGTTGGACGAGAACCTTTCCGAACTCTTAGTGAGTGCTGTAATGGTCAAGACAACTGATGGCTGGTCATTTGGAAAACAGTGGTGTAGGGTTCAACAATGGCGTGTTTTGCATCAGGTATGGAAGCTAACAGCTCTCTGATCTGTGCTGTATGTAACGCGATTGGTTCGATTTCCTGTTTCAAGTTACTTCCTGTTTCAAGTTTCGCGATGGCAGGGGAAGGAGATAAAATATCAAATCAGTCATTCATTGGACTGGGGCACTCTATAGAGCTCACCTTCATGGTGTAGAACTGCAGAAAACTCCCATGCTAGCCTTCATGAGAAAAAATCGACAGGATCGGCTCCTCATTCGCAGGTAGTCCTGCATGATGGCGTGCTGTGAATCCAAAAAAAGCACTGTTCTATGCTGCGTGAGTGTTGGTACCAACGGAAAATATTAAACAGCAGTAAACAGACGAACCCAGCGCCTACCATTTTGCAAACCATTTTGGATCTAATATTTTAGAAGGAATTCTGTGTGAGAGCAAACCTGCGATTATGAGCCCCTCCACCAAACGACCCCAGGATCGGTTCCAAGTGCAGACTAAATTATTCAGGCCAAAGTGTGAAAACGCTACGGTTCTACACTTGAAAGTCTGTTTTGGTCTCAAACGTACAGTTGGTAGATCCTTCAGTTCTTTCATTTCTCAAAGCTGTAAACAGCCACCATCTTTGGCATACGCACCCCCCCGTGTGGAACTTTTAAGCTCCTAGATCAGCTTCGCAGGTCTCTCCGATGCGTTTTAATGAACAAGAATGTGCACATTTCGAGTCCTGTTATAAATCATGGTAACTATTTGTCTGGTGGGGCTCTTCGTTAGACCGTCATAAACTCGTTGTGTGTGAAGGTGGAAAGTTGTGCAGCAATCGCTACCGTATATTTCGCTCCAGATCAGCACAAAAATGCACCTGCGGGACTCGAATGAGCACCTGCAGGAATGCAGGAGGAAGACAGGATTTACGATAGACGAGAACCTTCTCATATGTCTCATGCGTAACTCATACCAAGGAAACAGATTTTTAGTGAATCCCTCCAAAGCGGTGACACCATCCATCACACTCTTTCCTTATGGTATATAAATACGAGGGGTATTAAACTGTCCATCTCGAGGAAGGAGGAAAGACCTTTTGGACCTTCTCGCTAAACGTGAATGGAAAGACAGTAACCTATGGCTTGACCTCTCATGCTTTTTACTAGCTGTTTGCCTAGCTGCTTTAACTTTTCCCCTATTAAAGAGTAATTCGCTGAGTCTCAAAGGACATACCAGGAACACTTCGAGATGGATTGCCCAGGAAAGTACTAAATGACAACGCCTTCGTTCTGTTCAATGAATTTTCGGTCCTATAAAAAAGAGCTTTCTGTAGAGCGGTAGCACAGATGATCACGATACAAGAGTGTTAGGAGATTGACGATGATCTGCAAAAAAAACCAACCAGGCGCCGTTGTGGAGGAATGAGGTTTGGACATCTGTTTCCTGCTATGACTCGAGCCGAGATCGAGCGCTAGAAAGGGTGGACGAAAAGGTGTCTAATGCAGTCGTTATGCGACTGGAATATAAGACTCAGATCTCTGCTCCAGATCTGTCATGCTAGATCATCTGCAAAGGGACCTGGCTCTGGGGAGAAAACTCGAACTGAGGTTTGGTTCTCCAACTGGCGCATTCTTCATAGGTAAAGCGTTCTCTCTGAGACGGAGACTGAGAGTACCTCCAAGATGCCAGGCTTTGTGCTTCAGTTCAGAGATTGTTTTCTGATATAAAGAATTCTTGTAGATGGGATCGTAGAAAGCTTCCTTGGATTTGCTCCTGCGCTTATCTTCAGGGCAAAATCACCGGCGCTGTTCTTTCATCAGCTCCTATTTATACCGATTGACCTGAAAGCGGATGAAGTGTGTAACGCATGACGTGAGCTCTGCTCCAAGTCTGACTCTAGTGCAAATGCGTACTTTTATCAAAGCCCATCAACATCACAGTGCGCTACGTTTTTATAATGGTGGGTACTTAGTCTGTTAGCTTCTCCAAAAGCTTTAAAAAAATAGAATGCACGGATAGTTCACATCTACCATCTCAATCACTGCTGATGACGTGTTATGGAGGCTTAAATAGATTAGCCTTAATGGATGCTAAATATCGATGGCATTTCACAACGGCTATGTTTTTACCATTGGATTGGCTTTGCACTGGCTGCACTCTATTTGTCTATTGTTGTTGATTATAGATGTTTTCTATTCCGATTGGGTTGAGTTTTAAAGGCTTATTAAATCAGGTGGGTCTTGAAAGGATTATTAGGCTGCGTGTGAATGTGTACACACTGTGTTAGACACAGTGGTCAGTGAGAAGCTGCGTGAATCTATAGCCTGCGTCAGAGATCAGCCACAGCCTCTACTGATTTATACGTGCGTTTTGTTTTGTTTTCTCTCGTGGCTTTTAGTGGTGGTGTGTCATATCACAGCAAACCAGTGACTACATTTCCCATCCTGCACGGCGGCCTACAAACAAGGCCGCCCTGGACTGCGATTCCCAGAACACTCGCCTTCATTCTAATCACGTCCACCTGCATCCGATCTCGCACACGGTCACGCCACAGTTGAAAAGGACTTTCACTCTTTGCGAAGTATTGAGCGTTATCACCGTACCAAGCGTTTGTACCCTGTTCCTCGTTTGGTTTCATGTGCATTGATGTTCCTCGCTCTAGATTCCTGCCTTGCCCAGTTCATCCTTGTTTACAGATCGTGACATGGTGGTGTTTTTTCGGTTTCACCAAAAAAGTCAATCTAGATCCACTCCAACCCATTTGTTACCAACAAGGATAACAGTGTTTATGCCAAAAAGTCACCCTGATATTTATATTTCTTTATTTCTCTCTGATAAAAGGGAGCGCTGAGCCTCTTTAGGCTATTCACACCAGTCAGCTCTGGCAAGCGTTATCCACAGGGTTGATAAACTCTCCTGAAGACCTCACTGATCATTGTATAACCATATAAAACTTTGCTCCATTTTGTTCCTCATATGCCTATTCAGAATTTTTGGACTGTTTCATGCTGTGGTGAATATTGTTCCAAGCAAAAATAGCACTGATTTGTAACTCAAGTAATGCATCCCAGAGTTAATACACTGAGTGTCAACATTTGGAAACCTGCAAAAGCCCAGAAAAAAAAAAAAACAGTGGTTTGTTTTGGACTGGAAAGGTACCCACCGCAGAAAGCCATTTTTATTAACCCAGAGCAATGCAGGGGTTTTGGACATTTTATTGCAGGTAAATTGTTTTAGTTTGTCTGAGTCAGCGTGCCATAAATCACTAGCGGAGTCAGCATCGACTTTCAGCCTCTGTCGCCATTGCTGTCAGCACTGCTTACACGCACTTCATTATTTATAAGCCTCTCTTCTGGTGGTGTTCCACAGTGTGCAGAGTTCAGTGTCCCGATGAATCTGTACCAAGGCAATTAGTTTTAGTGTAGATCCAAGAAGAAGAAGTCCTTAAATGGCTCCCTTGATTGCTGGACAGGCGAAGTTCATGCTATTCCAAAACCCAGAGCTTTGATGAGAGCCATTTTATGAGTGTGTGTTTTTTTTGTTGCCATTTTTTGTTTGCCTGATTGCGTTGCCATTGATACTCGTTTCTGAAACAATTCTTCATCTTCAGATGAAATCATACCACTGAGACACTCATTATTCGACCTCATATCACCGCGTTGTTGAATTCTCAAATCTGATTGGGCAGACGTTGATTAATTATGCATGAATTCATTTCTGAAGCGAATCACAGGTTTGTGTTATTGTGCCGGTTCTAATGCGTTGTCGTTTCGAGAGTAACAGTTCATTCACTGGGACTTCGGAGACTAATAATAACCAATCAAGACACAAAGTGTTGATTCTATGTAGCATTCAGTACGTTTTCCACCATGGAAAAGTCTTAAACGAACGGAATTTAAACATTATAACGGTCGGCATGTCACTGTAGTGTAAAAGGAATAAAACCCCACTCCGAATAAATCTCCACTTCGTCGCAGGATACGTCCCATCATCCTAGGTCATGTTTTATTCCTTGTTCCTTCTTAGTATAAGGGTATTTTAGTCTCTGATTCAACTTTTTAAATCTTGACCCTACCATCAGGTCTCGTGTCTTTTTACGGAAAGCTAATTATTTGAACAGCAACATTTTTGTTTTGTTCACCGAGTTAGAGATCCTGAGGTGTCTTTGTTGGAATTTGAAGCTGAAGCAGAAGAAGCTGTGATCTGCAGTCCCACAAATATGGCTTTAAGAATGATCATGATTTAACCAGCGGGGGCAGTGGTGGCTTTGATGGTTAAGGCTCTGGGTTAGTGATCAGAAGGTCCAGGGTTCGAGCTGCCACTGAGCCCTTGAGGCCCTTGAGCAACGTCCTTAACACTCTCTGCTCCAGGGGGCGCTGTATCATGGCTGACCCTGCACTCTGACCCCGACTTCCTAACATGCTGGGGTATGCGAAGAAAACAATTTCACTGTGTTCACTATGTGTGATCAATAAAAAAAGACTCATTATTTACATCAGTATTCCATTGATAAAATAATATTTAGCGCACACACACACACACACGATTAGACACTTCCTTGGCACCATGGCTCCTTGGAGTGGTCACTCCAGAACAAGAGAACAAAAAGAAAAAAAATGTAATGCAAAGCGTCCGGATGGAGACTCTTAAGAGCTCACAGGAGGAAACAGGAAGAAATTATGACGGACATACTGGGGAGAGGGGCCCGCATAGACAAGGGGGTGATATGACTGAAAGGCTGGATGAGTGGAGGATGGACAGGAGAGAATGAGAGAGAGAGAGAGAGAGAGCATAAAGGAACTTTCTTAGCTTTGTAAGTGTGAAGGCGCATTGAACTGAAACAACTACAGGGAGGGATGGTGTCTGATTGAAACGCGGATACAGTCTTGCAAGTCCATCTTCTATATATCTCCAGAGAATCTGGGTGTTTTTGTCACTCAGTATAGCCAAGAGCCACCTACCTTCACAGGAAGGGGCTACAGCATAAACAGGCTGGTGTGCAACTACCTGGAAACAGCATGGCTTAATATAGTCTTGCAATCCAGACTTCAGACTTCTAGAGTGTCTGAGAGCGAGCCGTGAATCCTGCCATTTTTTTTTTCTCCCTCACTCCAGTGAAATGTCACAGTATTCACGATTGTCTAACGTGATGAAGCTAGGACCTTCATGTTTTGTGCTCAGATCTTCCTATTTTTCCATTGATTGCCGTCACCTCTGCATCAGTGATCGGTCTTCTTCCTTCCCTGTTGGGAAACAGAACATCCCATTTCTTTTTGTGTTTATCAGCGACCTTCGAGGCCAGACGTACCCTCTTACCCAGCAAAGGTTAATGCAGCACTGTGAATGAGATTGTGATTAATGAACGTGGTATCACAGCGACAGAGTTTATTCAAAGAAATAAGAGCAACCTTGGTGTAAAGGTCATACACCGCTTTTATCAGGCGGGGGCTTTTTTTATTTCTTTTCCCCCACAAAATAAGCCACTGCTCCTGGGGCCCAGTGTGTTTATCTAGTGTGTGTGATGTATACAGAGCTAACACTGGCAGCATGACAGCCTAGGAAGCACACGCATCCTCCCCCTGTGTTTCTTTTATTATGTGCTTTCTCCTTTGGTTCTGGTTTGTGTCTGGCTGGAAGACTTTCTCTGTCTGGACCGTGTGTCCGCCCGGCTTCTGATAGACGATCAAGGCGGTCCACTGAAGTGCCAGCGTGATTAGATTGACTTTACCATCCATTTTCCGTCAGACAGTTAAATAGAGAAGGGCTATCGGAGTAGAAAAGGCAGCGCCTCAGTATCCCACACCTACACAATGCACTTTATCGAACCATCGAGCAGCCGAGACACGTTGAACGGTATTACACCGCGAGTGCAGAATGATTACACGCGTCTCCGGATGTCCATTATGACTTACCTCGATCCGTTAAACGATCTTGTCATTTGTCCATTTTAAGTCCTGGCTCGACGTGATATGGTCATTAAATATTTCCCATTTTTTCAGCCATCTTTCCTACATCCTTGAAAATGTGCGTTGAAAACTTTGGCCGAGTTCTAAAGGTTTCATTGAAGTCTGATAAATAAGCCTTGATCGTTTAAAAACAATATTTGAAATCATGTACCACATGTACAGCATATATATTATCACAGATACTGTATATGTTTGATTTTTTATTATAAAGTTGTCAGTATGTGAGGAGTAAAACACTTGGGGGCATGTTGTTATAGGAAAATAATCAGTGATGGAATGGTGGGATACAGCGTAGCGCATAGCGTAGTTACTGTTACCACCTCTAAGTTGATTGTTTTCCTGTAACAGCACGTCCCAAAGTGTGTTATTCCTTTACACCACGCCATTTGCCAGTGCTAACAATTTTCCATACGTCTATCCTCGACCTCTTATCCGTTATAGGGTCGCGGGGGCAGCAGCTCAAGCAGGGGACTCCAAACTTCCCTTTCCCGAGCCACATTAACCAGCTCTGACTGGGGGATCCCGAGGCGTTCCCAGGCCAGTGTGGAGATATAATCTCTCCACCTAGTCCTGGGTCTTCCCCGAGGTCTCCTCCGAGCTGGACGTGGCTGGAACACCTCCCTAGGGAAGCGCCCAGGGGGCATCTTTATCAGGTGCCGGAACCACCTCGACTGGCTCCTTTAACGCAAAGGAGCAGTGGCTTTACTCCGAGTTCCTCTCGGATAGCCGATCTTCTCACCCTATCTCTAAGGGAGAAGCCGGCCATCCTCCTGAGAAAACCCATTTTGGCCGCTTGTACCTGCGATCTAGTCTTTTCGGTCCTTTATGATGCACTACATGCATTGTATGTTTTATTTGGTTATAGTTTCTGTCGTCACTTATCGTGTTAAAAGAGCCATAATTGGCGTGCCGGTCCTCTGTTCTTGTGTAAGACGGTTTGCGAAACTGGTGCAGGATTTTGGCGTTTTCCTTGCTGCAAATGAGTAGTGTTTAAAAGATTGGCCAAAACACACAAGCGCAAAGGAGTTTTGGCACAAAGCACACTAAGACGCAGCGTTAAGCCGAGGCAGAGCCAGAGGCAGCAACTGCTGAGATCTTAGTTAACTTTCAGCAGGACTCGTGTGAAATGAAAAGGATAAGCTTAGGTGATTGGATTGTGTGGAATCCTGCTGCTTCACAAGCTCTTGGATTTAGACCTGATGATGCGCCACCAGGCGGGCCAGCCTTGACTTCCCTGATCCAATTCTGACAAGCCAAACTCATCTGTTCGCCACATAGTGGACCAGCAGCATGCTTATCACTTTCCTACATGTTGGACTTGGATCAAAGAAACGAAGCAGACTGCTTTTCGGCAAGCAATCCATCAGAACGGATGACTTTATGGTGTGGAAAATAAGAAATATCTTTCATCGGGTAGTTCAACATTATTATTATTATTACCTCGATCAGTATTGTTGTGGAAAGAAAATGTTTTTGTCATACAATCTGAATATTTTTTTTACACTAATGTATGAATGATTTTTTATTTTATTGCCGGCTTGAGAGCCAGGTTTACCTTACAGCCAATAGCGTTTGAGATACTCTACATCGAACACTCTTGACGGTAGCTTAGCCAACTAGCTAAACAGTGAGGACTTTACAAAGAGCTTTTTGTCAACAGTGTAGCTCGTTCACTTCAGCAAGGACGATATTCTAGACGTAGAGAGGCCATGTTTTTTTTCCGAGTTACGACATGACGTGATGTTTGAGCCAAGGTCAAGCTTCAGCGGCGCCGATGGTGACAGAGTTGACAGGTTAGTTAAATAAAGTCCTAATGGTGTGTAACAACTGTATCTCATTTTCGATCAGCCTGGGGTAGAGCAACGTTCTGGTTCTGAACAGTCCCAGGTTTGTAAAACACTCCGAAAAGAGCCTGTAACACCACTGTTAACTAGCACCCTCTAAATTCCACCTTCTTACAAATGAAGAAATTCCAACCATTTCTTCTCAAACAAGCTTTACAGAAACATATAAACACAGGATAGAGATTTTAAGTGTGTGAGTATATCTCTATTGGGCGTGACGGTGGTGAGGAAAAACTCTTTTAGATGATATGAGGAAGAAACCTTGAGAGGAACCGGACTCAGAAGGGAACCCGTCCTCATCTGGGTAACGACGGATCGTGTGGAAGTAAAAGAAAGTACATTATGGTTTTATATGAAGTCTGTTTGGCCTTAGAAGCAACCGTAGTCCCAGCAATCTGGAACTGGAGTAGTTGAGAGCTCCATCCAGAGGTAGGGCATCCGATCAAGCAGGTCTGGAGCCCAGAAACGATCAGGATCTCTAGTAACCCTGTAAAATCGTGTATGGCTCCAAGCGTAATCGTGGCCGCCTGACCATCTAAACACTTAGTCGATCAAGAAGTTCTTAACGCAAACAGATGTGTCCGATTTTGCTTGGAGATGAAACCTGCAGGTAGCTCGATCTCAAGGAAGAGTGTTGGTGACCACAGCTCTAGAGAGCATTTAATTGGAGAAAAACAGGATGAGTCATCAAAAAATCACATTTTTTTAGTTTTCCCAAAAGTGACAGACGATCAAATAAAAACGAGAATATAAACACATGCATTCTTATCACAATATTCTCCTAAGTGAGGTCATAGTCTCAAGCAACCATGTGAACAGAATCCTCTCATTAAACTGTCTACAACATAAGTGGAAGGGACTGACTCAATGTTTAAGCCTCCTGTTAGACTTTTCCTTACTGCGAATGCTCCCTGATGTCTTCATCAGCCTCAGAGGCTCCTGGTAACACTTCACACTCGCTCGTAACTGTTGGGGACTTTGATCTAACTAGTGGCGATGGAGGTTCTTTATTCCCGCAATACAAGCCCCTGGTTTTTTCCACAGCGCAGTTCATCATAGGCTCATATAATGAGCCTCATTAAAAGTGGTCACCGATGTAGGCCCCTCAGCGTTGGGGATTTGGTGTGGTCTCTCGAAAAAAGGCTTGGGTGGCTATGAGCGTGTGAAGTCTTTTAGTGGAAAGAGTTGCGTATTGATTTCATGTTGCTCGCCCAAGCACAGACGTGTTCCTCAGAAGAGTTTCGGAATTAGCGCTACTAACGAGTCGGCATTGCTAATACTATCACAGTTTTTCCTGCGTGTCCCTCACGTTCTGTTTTCCTCCTGTTCTCAACTCAAATATGGACGTTAGAATCGAATTGAAGTTGTTTACACCGGGTGAACATGAACATGTTCATGAACATGAACATGAAGAAGACTTCTTCTTCGCCTAAAGATACTATTAACATATTTCATTCCATACAGATGCTTTGGATCACAACATGACGAACCCAAAGTGGCAAGTGTTATTCAAATGAATTCTGACTAGTCAACAAACACCCTTTCTGTGTCTCCTCTTTGTCAATCTCTCTGAGAAAAGCGAGGCTGTCGGGGTGAGGTTCTCATGGAAACGGGGGCTTGACGAGGGGTAAATGCTGGACTCGGAATGCGGTTCTTTTTGTCTCTCTACTTTTTTGTCTTTTGGGGAAATAATATGGACGCAGTGGTTTTGTAACAACAACAACAACAACAACAACAACAACAACAACAAAAAAGCAGAAAACCTATTATAGAAAGTTTTACAGTTTTGCAGTCATGAATGGTTTGATAGGTGATGATATGATGGAGGATTTTGTGCAGGTATTTTTGGAGCGTTACAAATGGCAGGCAAACCAACCCCGCGTTCTCTTAGTTCCCCGTGGGCTAGCTTATGGAGCGTGTCCCAGATTTTCCACGTAAACTTTCTTGTTGCTCTGTGATCCAATGCAGCCTGAACGTCATGCTTATTGCCCTCTGTTTAAAAACTAAGCACATTTTCCCCTTCATCACCATACCAAATAAAAGCCAAGCATGATAGATGATAACGTTTCCCTGAATAAATGCAAAAACAATTCATAACTAGCTATTTTTAACGATTATTATTTTTTTTTGGTCCATATAGCAATTATATCTGCCAGAGCTTTCTTACAATTGAGTGTTCTCAGTTTCTTTTAACCAAAACAACTTTCCCCTCAAACTGCTACCATTTTAAATGTGTGACTTGACATCGCATGACAGAGAGCGCCCACTACAGAAATGGTCGTGGTTTAACATTACACCGCTAATTCCCGAAGCGTACAGCGTGCACTGAACCCGGCAGAACACAATAGGGTGTGTTTACCCACAGACTCCCCCACCACAGGGACTGGGTAACCATGCTCAGTGATCGTAATGCCTTAGAAGGAACTTCAGAGAAAACTTTTGTATACTTTATTCAAATTAATATTGTTAGCCATGCTTGGGAGCGCATGTGGAACAGAGCATTGTACCATGGATGATTGTATTGGGAAGAGATCTAGGAGGGACCAAGTACTGTTTATGTGAATGATGTTTGGTCATGAATGAAACAATGTGCAAATTTGACGAAAGGCATTGCTAAGAAGGTCAGTAGTGTTAGGATAGGGACTACAAGTGAAGCAGTACAAATTACAAGACATGTAATACAAGAGCACATTTTTGGCATGTCAGTTATTTATTGCTCAAACCTACCATTAATCTGCTCTCCTTTATCGTTAAGATAACTAATAGTTTTTTTCTCTAGAACACTGTAGAAAGGTCTAGGGTCTAAGGCCTGTTTTCTCAGGCATGGATTCCTCAGATTATTACAAGGCTAAATTACATTGAGTGTCTTGGGTGTATGCATCCATCCATCCATCCATCTTCTACCGCTTACTCCTTTTCAGGGTCACGGGGGAACCTGGAGTCTATCCCAGGGAGCATGGGGTACAAGGCGGGGTACACCCTGGACAGGGTGCCAGTCCATCGCAGGACACAATCACATACACACTCACACACCCATTCATACACTACGGACACTTTAGACACGCCCATCAGTCTACCATGCATGTGTTTGGACTGGGGGAGGAAACCGGAGTACCCGGAGGAAACCCCCGCAGAAAACGGAGAGAACATGCAAACTCCACACACACACACACAGGGCCACGGTGGGAATGGAAGCCCCGACCCTGGAGGTGTGAGACGAACGTCCTAACCACTAAGAACGTTCTCACCTGTGGACAAGTCATAAAGTCATTATCTAGTCCACTGGGTAAGAGTACAAACTCTAATACCTACCTGGAAACCTAACTGACCAGGCTAAAACGTGGTAGCTAAGGTAATATAATAAAGTATGGCCGGCTACTTAACAAGTTAAGTGAAAATAGCGAGAGAATAATGAGCCTGTGATTGTCCGACCCATCGGCTGGTGTGTAGTGCAGCGGGTGTTGGGACTTTGAATGAGTAGTGAGATCTGTAGTTATAGCATCGAAGGATGTAGCTTATTACGAATACAAAACTAACAGCCCGGACATGAAACCTGATTATACCACCCCCGTGACCAGCCACTGAACATCACTTTACAGTGTGATCTAGACTCAGTGTCTTGAAAGCTCATTTAAGTCCACCAGGTCCCAACAGGGTATAAAAAGCTTGTGCACTCTACACTTTCTGCCTATTTTTGTAATATCCTGAAACACACTAAAGGACTGCAAATCACATACTACTGTGTGTGTGTGACACGTTTCCCAACTTCAGTTACTGAACCGAACTGAAAACACCATACAGAAACATTAGCCTTCCTGTTGCTATGGGATGCTGATAGCAAAACAAACATGGAGGTCTCAGACAACTGCTTCAAGGCTTTGGCCATGGCAGAGAGCATTTTTATTTTTTTCCCCTCTCTGTGCGGTCTGTGTGGTTGTGGTAGGTCTTCAGCATTTTCTCCGGTAGTGTTCCTGCCATATCTTAATGATTTTCTCTGCCACTGAGAGGCTGTACTTCAGTACTAGGCTGGAAATGAGTGTTTGTATCACGTCTTCTAATAATAATATTCTGTGCCAACCGTTGACTCTGATCACCACAAGAATCTACAGACTACCTCTGACCAGCCCATGACTATAATTCGGTTAAAAGGTGTACTCTCTAACCCCTACATGAGATACTCATGCATTGAAATGCAGTATACAGCGCCAATGAAGCATTGGCATCAGCATTTGCCTGTGTGTCCCAGAAGCATTGTGATGCTAATGATGCCATCGAAAAAGCAGAAGCCCTGATCCGGGGTCATACACGTAGCCGTGTTGTACGTGAATTGACTCCTCATGTCAGATTAGCTGGTTAAACACCATGATCCCTTCCTGGGATCCATAATTGTGACATTTAGAGCTTTTGAATGCCAGTGGAGCCCTTTTCAGCGTCCATGCTCTCTCTCTTTCTCTCACTATGCACTGTTTGCTGTGACAGTCACTCCAGCGTACTTGGCAACCGTGAAAGGTTTTTTACTTAAAAGGCTCCTCGCGGAAGTATCAAGACGTCTCTCAGACGTCAGACTTGTTTAGATTTCGGGCTGTTGTGAATGCACACTGGTGTCGGTCCGGGCCGGTATAGATGCTGGGAAAACAAGTTGAGGAGATGTCATCTCATGCAGCGTGGCTCAGCTTGGTAAAATCTATGCACTTTTTGGTCTTTACCGGCTGCCAAGCCAGTGGCGAGAAAGTCCCGGACGTTTCTTTGGCAAGCTGTGCAGCAAAATAAATACAAAATGAACGGTATATACAAAAAAAAAAAAAAAGGGGGATGAGAGTGAAACAGACATACTGGGATCCAAATGAGTAGCTAAGAGCCGTGCTGTATTTTTTCTTTTCTTCCCCACTTTCTCATTTTTTTCCCCCCCGTGTTTTCACTTGTCACGCACAAAGACCGATTCGCAGCTCAAAAAAAATGAAAGAAAGAGACAGCGGGAAGGAGGAATGAGTGAAAGTGGGGGGAAAGTGAAGACTAAAAAAAAAAAAAAAAGGAGTGGCGGGAGGGGTGAAGGAGAGCGGAGTAAAAATAGGTTCAGGATGGAGAAGGAGCCTCGTCGAGGGCCGCCCACTAACCTCAGAGGCGCCACGAGCGCAAAGGGGGAGACCACAAAGCCATCTGGTGGGCGATGGCTGCCCAGTTTCTCCGTTTGGGGTCCGCTGGCACGGAGACCAGCCTGTGCGGGGCTGGCATTGTGCTGCAGCCACATGAAGCCAAGGGTTCATTTTACTGTGTCACTGTTTTCTTTTTGGCTACGGCGATTCACTTTCGCCACAAATTCCCACCCCTTGCCAAAGGTCGCAAGTCAAAACACACACGAAAAGAGAAGTCATTCTGTTTCACTAAAATATAATCCAGACTATATTAAAGGCTTTGCTCACTTTTTGGCAGCGGCTATACTGGAGCGTCGATCCATCTTTACAGGAAATAGTGCTCGTGCTACTAAGTTCATGATGAAATGTAAGAGCCGTTTGACGTGTAGACCTCTGTAGACGGCGATCAGGGTGAGGTGCGTCCGTTTGATGTATTCTTTAATAATTTGTACTCTTTAATTGCAACTGATATTCACAGTAGCCACGCCTCCTTTACTGGGAATTGCACGTACAGCGGATACTGCTTCATTACAGACAGACATTGAGGCTACGCCCACTTCACTGGGAATGACGGGTACAGAGGCCGCGCCTCCTTCGTTTGAACTTGTACACACAGTAGATACGCCTCCTTTACCGGGACTAAGAGGCATACAGGACGCTCCTTATTTATTCGGACTAAACAGGTACAGAGGCCACGCCCCTTCACTCGGCCTGACCAGAAAAAGAGAGTGAGGGGAGGAAAAGGATTAACGTGAAAGTAAATCCTTTTTCAAAATGGCGCAACAGCAAGTAGCATCGCCACCTTACATCTCTAGCTCCCCTGTTTGGATCCTGAGCTGAGCTTCTCATGTTCTCCTGGTTTTGTCCGACATCCCCAAAAACATTCTGCTCGGTTGTTTGGCTAACATTAATCGCCCCTAGGCGTGAATGAGTGTGTGGGTGACACCCTCCGACGGCACCAGGGTGTATTCCTGCTCTGGATGCACGGCAACCCTGACCAGGATATAGCGGTCACTAAAGATCGATCCGCCGATCACAACTTCCTGTACCACCAGTTGCGAGAAGACGCATTGAGACCATAATAACTCAAACAAATCTCACGATTGGCACCAAGCTAGTTTCCGAAATACAATAGCTGTGTTTTAAACGAGCAGAAATCGAAAGTTGACGAACGTCTAATCCGCGCATGATGAATTGTGGTAAACACGTTGTTAAGCGCGTGTGCGTCATGGTAACGCGTGAGGAAAGCGCAAACATTCCTTATATGTTCCATTATTTATTTATTTATATTTTTTTTTTGGGGGTGGATTTCATGGAAAAATATTTTTCTTTTGGAAATCTTTAGATTTTAAATGGACTATGCAGTCTGTACACAGCCTCCCCCTCCCCCTCCCCCCTCCCCCGCCTCTTTTTCAGGGATACATCTGGATCACGTTAGATATGTTTTGTAGACAGTAATTCATTTCTCTGCATATGTCATCTTGACATTGTTCTCCTTCCTTATACTGCTTGTCTTTCTCTCTGAACGACTCTCTCTCTCTCTCTCTCTCTCTCTCTCTCTTTCTCTCTTTCCAACTCACTCTCTTCTTTCCTGACCACGAGTGAGGTTTTGATTTTTCAGGGGGTGGATTTTTCTGTTTGGCATAAAAAAAAAAAAAAAAGTTGGTGTGTTTTTATCTTGTTTTTCTTTAATCTTTCTTCCGAAAATAAGGAGAATATAAATAGATGGTGGAGACTCGAGACATGTAGTTATCTAACCCGCAGAGAATGTGCTATAGTGCGCTGTTGGTCCTGTGGAAAACAAGCTCATGGGACCTCCTTTGGTCTCGGTGAACAAACAGGCAGGCGCTCTTTTACGTTCGTTTTGTTAACGCGCTTGGCTCGGTACACGGACCGAACCGCAGGATGATAATGGGGGTATTTTTGTCTTCGTGCTTTCTCAGATTGCACTAGTACGTATACTTCTCTTCCGAAGAGGACAGTATTTACATTCGGTCTCAGCATGAGGTGCAATCTGATACACCCCATATGCTTACAGCTGATTAAGGGGAATACGTGTGTGTGTGTGTGTGTGTGTGTGTGTGTGTGTGTGTGTGCGTGTCTAAATGTGTGCACATACCCTAAAATATGACTTCTCTTCCATAGCTGTTCTCTTCCTGTAAAAGTAAGTCCCATTACTCATGAGGAGATTAGCTCAGCTTGTTCCAGGCACTCAAAGGCACTCGCTCTATTATAAAAATTCCAGACTTAATAACCAGAACCTCGGGTCTTCTCTTTTCCCCGACTCCCTCAAAAGTCATCCGTTACAAAGTTACAGGCATCTGCCACCTCTTTCCGTCTCTGCAGACCCCCTTATAAAGTCAAACTTTTTTTTGTTCTCCATAAGATTCTCTCTTTAACAGTTCATTACATCTCGCACAGCCACGATCTGTTTCATTACAATAAGCCTTATGAATACTCGGGACCCTGTAGTACGTAGACCGCATGATGTGTGTCTCCGGCGTCCTGGCTAGGCTCGCAGAACAGACGTGGCTTCTCCAGGATGGGGTTTTTTTGTTGTTTTTTTTAGTTTGGACAACTGTTTCATTTTCTACATCCTCACTGCTGACTTTGGATTCTGTTCATATTAATCTAAGTTCAGGGAGGGAGGTTTTTTTTTTTTCTTCTTTTTTTTTAATTTCCAGGAGTCTACCATCATATTGAGTGAAGGGGGGTTGAGGGGTTAGAGGAGGAGGAGGAGGAGGAGGAGCGTGGTGGGGGTGCATGGGAGTTTACCATCACTCTCATCAAAGCGAAGGGAAAATGGGGGTCTAGCATCAGAAATGAGGAGACAGCGATGAAGGTCTTCTCATCTGGTAGCAATCTCCTTCCAAGCCTGCTTCAGCCACCAAAAACCCAATCCATCAACAACTGTCATCCATCCCTCTGCAAATTGGAAAGTGGGGAGGGGGCCGAACGTAAACGTGGCGATGAATAGACGATCTTTTCAAATGGAAAAAAATACCAACGAAACCGTCCCATTTGCACGTAATTGCTCTTGGGCGAGGCTGACGGACGACTGAGCTCTCTCACGCCGAGCATTTATTTTTGCAACAAGCTCGGTCTCTTTAATGACACGCCAATCCTTTGGTCCCTGGTTACTGTCTGCTCATTAGCCCCGTTCTAGCACTGAAGTGGTGCTGAATTTAGTTCCCCCCACCACGCAGTGTGTGGATGGATGATTAGGGTGGTCTTTTTTCATGTTCTCCAGATTGTCCCTGAACTATGTTTAGGTAGAGTTGAGTGAAATGGGCTACAGATTGCAAAGGAGACTGTGTACATTCAGTGATGGATGACGGTGGCACGATCAACCATGCGCCTGTTTAATTTAAAAAGAAAACACAGCACTGCTTTATTTTATTTTTTTTTGGTTGCCCATCACGCCATCCATCAGTGATATTTTGGTTAATATGGCAGGGAATTGCTTCTAGCGATAAAAATGAATGTGGGATCTGCGGAGGTTACCATCATGAAACAAAATAACTATGCGATCTAGGTTTATAGCAGAGAAAAATCGATTGGAAAATGACACTATGTTGCTCTGCACTTCTGCACACTGGATCTAAAATGAAGCACTTTGATTAAAGTGCAGGGTTGCACTTTCAAGGCGATTTGCATCAATTTTGGGTGAAATATATTGGATTTTTGTCCATTAAGATTATCAGCATGGACTCGTATTTGCATAAATCATTTCGCATGAAAAGTTACGAAACTTTAAGGTCAGGGACAGTTAATGCTAATGCTTCCGTCCGTCCGTTTTCCATACCGCTTATCCTACACAGGGTCACGGGAGCCTGGAGCCTATACCAGGGATCACGGGGCACAAGGCGGGGGACATCCTGGACGGGGTGCCAGCCCATCGCACGCCACACACATTGACACACTACGGAGAAGCCTACGTCGCGTGCCTTTGCACTGCGGAGAGGAAACCGGAGTACCCAGACGAAACCCAGAGAATTAGGGATAACGGGGCTAAATTAAAGTAATGTTCACAGTCTCTTAGTCACTGTCTTAATTTAAATCAACAGAGCATTAAAAAAATGAACTCCATTATATTTCTCCTAGTTACTCAAACCCTTGTTGAATTGTTACAGGCAGTTTCCACACGGTCATCGCAGAGAAGATCAATGTTTGTGTCTAATTCAGAAGTTTGTAAGTTAGACTTAGAGCTCCTTCTTTTGATCACACTTCAGCACAGGCACAGCTAATGCTCCAGGATCGAGAGTGTATCAAGCCTGTATCCCTCATAAGTGAGCCCTATCATATCCGCTTCCTCCGAATACCTAAAGCACCAGGATCCAGAGTTATATTAGCAGCTCGTCTGTGCAGATAAATCGGCAATCTCTGAACTCAATATCGCTGTCTCAGACACGCACACACAAACACACTTTAGCTGTATTTCGCTAGGAAGCTGGGAAGGTCAACGCAGGGCTGCGTCTGGGTCTTGTGGGATGCTGGATGTCTGCCCTCCCTTGTGTGCTTGAGGAGGAAATGAAGAGTGTCTCTGCACAAAGCCGCCCTAAATGAAACGGCCAAATCGTCCAGAAATGGGCTCTGTGATCCCAAGTCCATGCAAGTCAATAGCCCAGAGATAGAGCTTTCTGATTAGGCCGAGACAGGACCGGGTCTATGGCTAGGGCGCTCTTCAAAGAAGCAGCTGTCAGGGTCTGAAACTAGAGCCGAGTAGCAGATTTCTCACCGGTTATTAAATATCTCCAGGGGAAACCAGGCCAACAGTCGAGGTTAATATCCTCTACTTAGGTCCTCGATCTGGCAGTAACAGACTCTTAGGGAGATGACCGATATGTGTCGCAGAGATCTCGGAGCAGTTTGGGAAAACCTCTTCCTGTTGGAACTGGTGCCTGGAACTGACATCTGACTTCCGCAGAACCTTCCAGAGCAGTCAAAAATCCTGGAACAGGGTAGCTTCATGGCTCTTGAGTGGCCAAGATGTCATTACGCTATCCCCTGTCAATCAGAGCGACACTAGCCAGTCCTGGCTAATGCGGAAGAGGGGGAAGATAATGCTTTCCTCCAAGTGTATTACACTGTGACTTAGCATTGGCAGCGTCAACCACGTGTGTCTATCAATTTAACTAACAAAAGCTAATCACCCAGGCTGCATAAACTCTCGTCATCAGTTTCGAGGATGGTTCATGGTTCAAGACTTCTGGCAATCTATGAGTAGAAAAACTCAAATCCGACTGTTAGCTACTGGACCAGGTGGCAGATTGGTCTATTACTGTTCCGTCCATGTTAGGGTCGCTGAAAACAGGAAAGGATTGTCCCTTGTTTCACCAACAGTTTAACGTGTTTCAAATATCCTGGACCTTTAGCAGACATTAGGTGTGCAGCTGCTCCATCTCTGACTAGAAAATGTGTATGTGCTTAGTTAAGCTTTTTATGTCATCACCACGTCACCCATAGGTCCGCCCGATTCTGCCTTTGCTACATGGGTTGTTTGGTGCAGTTCATCATTCCCATGAATGGCTGTAGATGCTGATGTATAACCAAACACAGTGTCATGTCTGGCTCCAGACTCCCCAAACATATATCCAGGTCACGCCTACCCTCAGCCAGTCACAAATGAGTGTTCGACTGTGGTGACGTGCCAACCAGCAACTAAACCTCTCGGCCAGCGTCTCAGCTTTGACATCACTGCTTGGAAATCTTCTGGAAAATATATTTGTTTTTGGTTTTCTCTTAAATGTACCCTCATGCTCGACAACCTTTGCACATGGCAAGTATTCCATTCACTTGGTGCTTACAGATGAATAAGAGCATGCCTTTATCCCGTATCGCATCCTTCCCAAACAACAAATCTTTACTATTTTATAATATTTACTATTATTATTCCCTGATATATCTGGAGAATTGCTCTGTTGTTTGGTCTTCACTCATCATACAATCCTCCTCCCCAACTTCCTCCGACATCCTGGAACTTTGGCCTTTGGCTTGTTTGTGAAACGATACACAAGCCTGACTCCCCAAGGGATGAAATTGAGAAACGGGAGGTCTGCCCCCCCACCCCCCCACCCCCGTCCTCATCCCGTGGGTCCTTCTTGACTTTCCATTGGTAGGGGCAGCTGAAGAGGTGATGGGGGAAGGGGGGTCAGTGAGCTAGATGTCATGGTGAGTTAGTCCAGTTGACCGCTGTGGTCTGACTAGACCGGAGAATAATATTTTTCTAAGATTGCCCGGCAGGTTCCTCTGTCCTCTTGGCTTCCTCACATTCCTCCGGTTTGTCTCCGAATTCACTGATACACTGAACGGTCTGTGCACACTTCATATGCTGCTGATTCTAATCTCGCTACCTACCGGAGTCCTCCGTCTGCTATGAATGCAACATAAAACTGTTTATGGCCTTAGTCATAAACAGCTATTTATCTTAATGACTGCTGACCAATATTTCAAACCTAGCTAATTTCTTTATGTGATTACTGGAAGATAATGATTCATGGGGGAATCGAGTCAGCTGTTAATGCCATGTAGCCTTTTACAGTCGGTTAATGACTTGTTATTACCCCTGACATCAAAAGACCCAGAATTGCCTACATGTTTACCATCATCAGTGAATCCACATTCTGTAAATATGAAATTTGTGATACCCGTATTGTTACACATAAACTCTACAGGCAACTATAATGACAACATTTTTTTTGTATATACACATGTTTAAATCGCAGTTTTTGGCTTGCCTAAATAGGAGACATTTATATGAATGATTGGTTTCTCAAGAAGACTATATTCTGGATTGGGAGTACACGGCATCTTGTTTGTTTCGTCAGTAAACATGGCCAAGACCCACCTACTTTGACAGAAAGAAGCAATTTGACTGACGTGGAAGATAACCAACCAAATCTGCAGCTTTCGGGAAAGACGCGAGATTATCGTCGAGTCAAATAGGAAATGTTCCACATAAAGATGGAGTTCTTTGTACATTTATTAAATCCTATATGTTGTTGCAAAAATAATGCCTATTCAGAGTGTTTTGTTTCCAAATTTGTGATGCAGTTTTTTTTTTTTTTTGTTGTTTTTTTTTGGGCGAAAAACTACTTAAATTGGCAAAATTGCAATTGCGCGAAATTGTTTTCTTTCGCAGTGATGCCTGTTTGTAAATGAGACCTTTGAGCTGTACCCGTGTTCGAAGGACGTGAATCGAAGACGGCCTTGGACAAATGCGCGTTCTCATGACGTCGCATGACCCATCTCGTCCCAAATCTGAGGAAAATCAGTGGTCATTTTGGAATTACTGCGATCGCAAAATCTGGGAAATCCTAGCAGGGAATCCCTGTTGTGTCACAGTGTTCAAAAACGATTGTATTCTGTGGGCGGAGCATCTGAGGCTAGCATTAACCAATCGGATTTATTTGGTTAACGTGTTACAGGGCAAACACTGAACAGGAAATGTGTATAGAAATCGTTACAATTGTTCTTTTCTTCTAACACTGCAACTAAAGTAAGCAGTATACAGTATATAGCTACACACACACACACACACACACACAGTAGCTATATTAAGCTTACTTTAGTTGCTTTAAGTTATTTAACGTATTTTCCTGCCTGGGTGAACAATTTACACTGCATCCATTTGCTTTGTTTACCAAGTATCTCTCAGTTGTTCCAAGTAATCTTCGTCTACAGCCCCGGTCTCATTGCAGTCGTCTGCGAGTAAGTGCGGAGTCTGGAATTCACACACAGCTCTAAGGCACTTGCCGTAATAACTTCCAGTGTGCCAGCTTTATCTGTGTCCCCTGGGCTTCTGCATGGCTAATTGCTGTAAAAAGATTTCTAATGGGCCCCAGGATGGCTCACTTAGAGTTTCGTGCCAACCCCGGACTAAAATGGAGGTTCTGGATGTTGAAAAAGGAAAATCAGGGCTGGGTACTAAAAAATATGAGGGGAGGAAGTCATTAATATAAATGAAGATCATGCATGTTACGCCGATTCATTAAGCCACATGACTTACCTTGTCTGAGACTGATATATTACAGAGTGGGAGATATTTCAGTTCATATCACAGTGCTGTTCTCAAATCTGATTGGTCAGTAGCTCAGACAGTAGTTCCAGCTGTAAGGTTTATATTCATGCTCTCGTTATCAAACGTTATCGTTTCTATAGTAACAACATATTTATTTTGTATGGCGAAAGACGTATAATTCTTGATGTGGCGAGGTTTTCTACGAAGGAACGTTTATTTAACATTTATGGGAGGAGTCTCCGGTGTCAGGGCTTTCAGCGATGGGAGGGTTTTCAGCACGGAGTGGTGGTTGTTGATAAATGAGACCTTTCAGCTGGACTCGTGTTCGACGCACATGAATCGAAGAGGGTTTTGGCTGAAGGTGCGTTGTGATGACGTCACAATGATGGCGCATCGTAATGGCGCTACTTGACACGCCTTGGCCCAAACATGCGGAAAATCTGTAGTAATTTAGAAAAATCGGCGAATATCATGGAGTTTAATTACTGCGATCGCGAAAATCCTGGACGGACTACAGTGCATAGTTAAAGAGGAGACCTCCACCCATGTTAGAGCAAAATTAGCTGTCGGCTAGGCTGAGCAGGAGCTAACGCTGGATTAATGCCTCTTTAATATCCCAGCTCACTGGGCCTGTCCATGTGTTCAGCCAAAGAGTCCTATTGTTATCCATATAAAGGCGAGACAAGAGTGCAGGAATGCCTTATTTATTGCAGCCGGCGATATTTATGAAGGTTTGTGCCACAGTTTGTGCTAGAACGCATTACTGGCACCGAGCTGCGCTCTTTCCCTCAGCCGAACCGAAGTTTTAATTCTTCACTTCTTCACTGCACACGTTAGCCCTGGAAAAAGTGACTCACGCTTTGGCCAGCATGAAGTTCACCTCATCTTCAATGAATCAGCGAGATCTCTTCCCCAGAGGAGAGTTATCTCACTGTGCCTCAGATTTGTCACTAGAATAAAACTTTTCTTGGCTAAAAGTGGGCATTTGATACTCCGCGCTCCCACTTGGGCTGAGCTCATCAGTGCGCTTGCCAGATGTTTACCGTGATATACACTGTTTCACTCACTATACACATCCGCTCAGCGAGTGCGAGACTTCATTCACTTGCAGTCAAACTGAACAGCGCTGACGGATTGCAGTACAGCTTGTTAAATGATAGGCTGGTCCTGGTTGGCTACCCTACACACCCTATATTTAGAATCCCACAGCATTCATTCAGAAAATCTGAAGGAGCTGCTGCATAATTTGAGTGATAGCTTTCAGAACGTGGGCTTGCGGAAAAGGTTCACTTCAGCGCACGGTGAGCAAATTGAAGTAGTCTTGGGTTTTCTGTGTCGCACTAGCATTTCTCCTTCACTAAATCTTCCCTTTTCTTATTTCTCTCTCCATCTAGATACATTGTTGCGTCTGGGTCTGCCGCTCCGACAGCCCGCAAGGCTAATTCACTCGGTGTTAGCAGGCGTGAGAAAGGCTACAGCGTGCGATTGGATTAGCCTTTGAGCGCTATGTGGGCTAATTGATGAAAATGACCCCGGTGCAACCGAGCACAGGCATTGTCTCCTCAGCCACAAAGTCTGTGCCCGTCAACAGACTGCCTAACGGGATTTCTTCACCACGCGCCATCCATTCTTACTTTGTTGGCCTTGGAGACTGTTGAGGCCTGTTGGCAGCGAATGCCGCACTCGGAGGGATTGTCTTGAGGTTTTTTTTGGGAGGGGTTTTTTTTTTTTTTTGTAGTAAATTAATCAGCTGCTACCAGCCAGAAGTTTCCTGCAAATGTGTGATTGAAAACAAATGGCACTTTGGTTTGGCTTGGTTTGGTTTTTTTGCTTGGTCTATGGCATCGGGTTTTACACAGCAAACTTCGATTTAAACTTACGATCAAACTGGTGAAACACAAAGTGTCTAGTGGTTGATCTATAAATTATGCAAGGAATAAAACATGATGGCGTGTGTTGTTCTAGGATTAATATCCATGACGGGGTGGTGTGAAGTGGCCTAAAGAGAAGCAAAGATACAGACGGCATGTCAGGAATGTGCTTTATTCCTCTTATAGAGTAGCAGAGCAATTGGTTGGTAATTGACAGTTCTAAGCAGTCACTTTTTTCCCCGTCTTGTGATTGGTCAACACCTTCTGACCAATCAGAATCAAGAATCCAACAGCGCCGTGGTATAAATCACCTTAGTGTCCTTTTGTTTGTGCTTCCGGCGGGTAACCCTTAGTGGTAATGTTAAAAAAAAAAAAAACAACCACACGCTGTTGTTAGATCTCTTCCTTATTCACCCACGCAGATACAAAAATGCATCCTGGCGTTTGCAGTGTGCCAATAAATATTTGAAGAGTTCCGCTGATCTAAGGAGAATCGATTTCTTTGTTTCCAAAGTGTTGCCCCTGGTCTCTGTGGAATGCATTTACCTTGGATTACTTGGCTGATAGAGCTTCCTTTTTCATTTCCATCCCATGTTCAGTTAAAGTCCCTGTAAACATTGAGGAAAAGATATTTCCTGTTCCGATATATAACAGGCATAAAGCAGGGACTTGCATGCTGCCATTAAAAGATGATCCGTTTTCAATGTGTTTTGGACGTCCTAAAAGAGTCTTCCGTTTGCTCCTGAAAAACACCGTCACTGAAGATGGAAGATGAGCAACAGTTCACATCATGTGATGTATTTCATCGTGAGATATCCCATACCTTATTTTACCCTCGAACAGACCAGTGTTTCCGAATGTTATTAAAGGTATTAAACCGGTATTATGTTCTGGAAGGTATTAAACTGGCCAAATGTATTAATACTTATTCATATCATCATGATCCCATTTAAAAAAAGTGTAACCTCCTTTAGTAATAAGATCTATATAGGATTATGTCTATCAAATAAACGCTGTTTGCTTAAAATAATACATTTGGTCTGCAGTCAAAAAGCCCGTGAAACTGTTTCATTTGGGAGCTTTAGTAACTCAAGGCCTTATTGTATACTGAAAGTAAACCCTATATTGTTTGAGCGACAGATTACTCATTAAACTCCATCAAGACGTTTTCTATTTCTCGAGAGAAATCTGTGGAATCTGTTTCTGTAGTATTTCAATGAAATTAAAAAAAAAAAAAAAAAAAAAGAACAATGCCTTTCTTTGAGCTTGTTATCACAGGTTCAGGCCACTCTGTGTACACTCTGTGGAGCCATCTCCATGACAACTGGAACTGAATGCTGAACACATTCAGCAGTCATTTAAGTAAAATTCATAATCACATGGTCACCCTCTGACCTTTTGCTCTTCGTCAGTCTTTTTCTCCTGCAATCATACTGGCTCTGGCATTCTCCAGTTACTCACAGAAGCAACCCAAATGGATTATAGTTCAGCGTTTTAGCAGCTTATTGCGCTTGCACACCTGTCCAATTTTTGACTGTCAGTCATTGTAGACTCACACACACTCAGCCTAATGTTCCATCCTACTGTTTTCTGTCAGGTGGATGGGTATGATGGCTGAATGGATGGATGGATGGATGGACAAAGAAATTAATGGCTGAGTGGGTTGGAGGGTGGATGATGGATGGATGGATCAATGAATGGACTCATGGACAGATGAATGTGTAGGTGGGTGGGTGCATGGTTGTATCAATAAATATGTGGATGCGTGGATGGATGGATGGAAAAAATGAACAGGTGGGTGGGTGGATCTACGGTTCACTGGATATGTGAGAGAAGGAAAGATGGATGGATTGATGGACAGATAGGTGGGTGGGTGGAGGGATAAGTGGATATAGGGATGGTTGGCTTGAAGGATGATGGATGGATGGTTGGCTGGATCAATAAATAGATGGAGAGACAGATGGATCGATGGATAGAGGGGTGGGGGTTGGACAGGTGGGTGGGTGGACAGATGGACAGGCAGACAGATGGATAGATGGGTTGCTAAGTGGATGGATGGATGGATGGATGGATGGATAGATGGCCAAAGAACTTGGAACACTTAACATAGTGTAACTTTTTGTACAAATCAGTAAACCACAGTTACAATAATCTCAGTATTTGGTTGGAAGGAAAATCATTTATGTGGTTTTCCTTCGCTGCAGTCAAATCTGCATTTTATTGTCCTTTCTTTGAGAAGGCTTGTTGCAAAGTTTCAGCATAAAGTTATGCCACATTCTCCTGGGCATTGACGCCAACAGTTTTTTTTTTTGGGGGTTGTCATCCATTTTCACTTACCAAAATCAAGGCTTTTGCCAAGCATTTTAATGAGGTCTTTTGGGATTATCCAATTCATTTGAGAAACTAATTCAGCCTGTTGGAGGAACAAATGTACCAGCCTAGTAAAAAAAAAAAAAAAAGCTTACCTAAATTTTTTGAATCAGTGAATTCTATATGTTTAATTTTAGCTTGTGTTTAACGTTGATGTTCTGTTAATCTGGCTGAAATGTCCATGTGACTAGTGTTAGAAACATTTGTAATGACCCTTCCTTTTAAGACGATGAATGAATCCAAATCATTCCAACCAACCAGACCCACTGGACTGTTTCGACCACAATTTCCAACCCTACGTACTGAGATCATTTCCAGAAATCTAGCCGCAGTGTTTTCCTTCAGTAATATGATCATGGCAATGCCACGGGTTTAAGAACTTCAGGGTTTTTAGGCCACAGCCATGGTTCTGTTAAAACATAGTGTGCAGATCGCTAGTTTGAATCTTACCATCGTCATACTCCTCTATAGGGGTTCAAGGGAGAGTAATTTGGTTTACTCGCTAAGTGGCAAGGATAGGACTCCTCTTTTCCATGTTAGTCAAGTCAATAAGGCAATATCCGATTGTGGACATCTGTTGGCTCATGTATACAGAATGGGACAGCTAGTGCTCTCCTCCAAGCGTCTATAGCTGGCGTATGACCAGCTACGCCTACAAACAGTACAGTCGTCATATGTGTCTGGGGAAGCACAGTGTTAACCTTCAGTCTTACAGTAGAGTGATCACTATTGGGGGATATGGAAGAAGTGGCTGCACTCTTTTAGGTAAAATGAGTTAGCACCTTACCTTGTTGCCTGGTTTGTCTTACTGATTCTATGTAGAACCCTATAGCTTACCAAGTAGACCTCCTTTAGGAAGTTAGAACCATTAACCACTTAATAAAACCCCTGAGCAACCCTTGTGAGTAAATTTTTCAGACTAAAAATGCAATTATTGAAGCTGCTTTTATGTCTCGGTTTTTGGTAATGGGAGTTACTACATAAGAACTGCTGCTACAATCATGAACTGTCCTGTACTCATCCCAGAACTCTTATTCTCAACGTGCTCACACTGAACATCTTGACTTTAGAATTGTAGAAGAGTAAAGAGAAGTAATGCCAAATCCTAATCTTCCATGTCCGCCAGAAAAGCATGGGTTCCCTTATGAGTCTGGTTCTCGAAAGGTTTCTTCCTCGTGCTGTCTCGGGGGATTTTTCCTCGCCACCTCTGTGTGTTACCTTCGGCGTGTTCATATAGGGATCTATCATTCACGTCGAGATTTCTGCGTGACGGCGTCTTTCGTTTAAAGTGTTGAACTGGATCAAACTTTGTTGGTGAAAATGTATGGAAACGGTCCTTAGTGGTGGCGTTGTCTCTCCTGTGATAACGCAGTGATGCCATCATGTGTCAGGAAGTTGATTCCTGTCAGAAGTATATAACGAGAGAAACATCTCATTTGATTTATAAATTATTACCTAGGTACTTGTCACTGGACTCAAACGATTTCCCAGACAACCGAGCTTGCATTCAATAAAATGCTAATACAGCCATCAATTTAAAACGTCACTTTTATGCTATCGGTGCTGCTATATCTTGCTGTATCTCGGTCCAATTCGACGTGCGATCTCACTCATGGCTTTACTCGGCGAGACGGTGTGGTTCGTCGATATTTGGGTGGCGTTACTAGCCTATCATGTTGTACGTGTGTGGCTGTGATGGGGGAGCGAGGATGGGAACGATGAATTCGACGAACAAAGCAACGGAACTTCGTGAAGTAAAGCATGCCTCTGTGATTTGAATTTATGCATAACATTTTCCTCTCTTCCCTGAAAAACGTCTTTGCTGGCCAAGTTTAAGTGACGGGAGCGCTGTCCTTTTTTTCAAAAATAGCATGTGTGTCTCACGATCCCGCAGTGAGGTCTAACGAAGGAGAGGTGGGTTTTTGTTTTTTTTACGCACCTTTTCTTCGAGCTTTTTGTCCGCACCAGTGGTGATGCAACCAATACTTGGGAAATATCCGTTCTCGTTCTTCTCTCCGTGACAAATTTCGAATGCTATGCGTGTGCGTGTTGCTAACACATTACTCAAATGGAAGCAGTACCCAAACACGAGCAGGACAAAACTGAAAATGTAATAAAAGATACAGATCAGCAGACTTGCACCTAATGGCTGCACATGTACCTAAACACAACCAGGTGTGCCAATACTTTAGTCTTTAGTGAAAATGTTTGCGGTGAGGTTTGAGATCGTGCTATCGGTGGTTGAGTCTCGAGGGTAGTGCTTTCCTTTTATGTTATGTCCAATGTAGTGAGCGAATGAACTGAATGTGTCGACAGAGTGATATGAAAACTTTACCATGTGTAAGAAAAAAAATTACCACTCTAAATCATGATTTTAAACCAAGCATTATGCAAAAACCAGGGTGCTAAATAGCTAGCTAGCGTGCCTAGCTGATATATGATGAACAACAAAAATAGCGGTTGTTATGGTACTCTGTATTTTGATTTTTCTGAGAATATAAATGGCGAATATAAAGAGAATATGGAGAATATAAACGTCTCTTAGTGAGTGTCCGATGCTATAGCGAGTAGCATAGTATAACCTGGGGTTGTGTTTGAGATGGCAGCAGGAAATGGAGGTCTCACATAGTTTATGAGGTGTAGAGATGTGATTATGCATTTTGAGTAGTTTGTTGGGCAATAACTATATTGCAGATGTATTATTCAGCGTGTATTATGTTTAAAATAGTTTACAACTCTGCATTCTGGGGTACTTTGACGTTCACGTGTCTAAATATTTTCTCAGTTTGAATGCAGGGGATTCTTCAGTCAGGGCCAGCTAGTTAGCCCCTTGAGGAAGGCTCTTTTCAGCCTTTCTTTGCGTACCATCTGGAGAATCGATGAAGCCAAAGACAGCTGGAGCTCCTCTCCCTGAGCTCGGCCAACTCGGAAACTAAAGTTCAAAGCCTGGCCATTCGGCTGTAATTACCAGCGAAACTAGCCTCCGTGTTTTCAGGGAACTATAGTCTAATTTTACCAAACTTTTATGGCTTTGTGGGTTTCACGCACGGTCACATGTTGGGATGGCTGGCCTGATATCGGAAAAAAGTTTCCATCCTGGACGTATCCAGCATGGCATCATAACAAACCTTTGCAAAATGGTTGCAGTAGACATGAAAATTAGTCCGAAGTGTCGTCTTCATGCACGTCTATCCTCTTTCCCGCCTACCGATGAGCGAAAACGATAACTTTTTTTGCAGGTTCCTTTGAAAGAAGCTTCCTTTTTGGCCTCCCGATTCATTTATGGCGCATCCTGAGTCCTCTAGAGACTGTATTTCCATTCACACTGGCCTTATTTCGAACATGAATCACAAACAGTGCACGACTCCCTGAACGTGGAGTGAACTCACTGTCAGGTCACCGTGTTCATGGCCTTGTCCCAAGTTTTTATGAAAGGCATGTGCACGCAACTATAGGCTCTGATGCATTACAGAGTATACATCTTCCTTACGCACGGCGCTGATTGCAGTTAAGTGCTCGTTTGTCTCGTTCCAGTACGGACGCTTGCATGAGGTCATCACATTTTCCGAATGGGTTTTTGGAGATAAAAGTGTCTCTTTGTTGAATAGTCGGAGGAAAGACGGTCCAAATCGGGCTTGAATGTATTGGATTTTTATTGTTTGTGCCTGGGTGATAAGAGTCACGCTTGAGTTCACGCGGAGAACGTTTTCAAGGTAAACGGCTCTCTCTGGGCCTCCCTAGTGCGAGTATAACTTTAGCTGTAAAGTCTCGTGGTTCACATGTGACATCCGCAAGAACATAATTAACCATGCTATAAACACGATCACATTAAGACCTATACAGAATTAAGGTGTCCTTAACTAACATTATGCCACAGCACTGTTGAATTCTCTAATCTGATTGGTCAGAAGGTGTTTCTGTAACCAGTGGCTCTGACAGTAGTTCGGTACGCGAGAATAAATCACAAGACCATTTCAGTGCATTTATTCTAATAAGCTGTTGGTTTTATAGTAACTTCTACAGAGATTTGAATTGTAGAGGTATTGCTCATAAACAGATGGAAGGTGTAACTGTTCACACGGTGGAGTTTTCTGTGAAGAGATTTCGGAAGGAGTCTCCAGTGTCAGTGCTTTGTAACAGTCAGAGGTCAAAGCTGCGATAGGATGGAGGGTTTTCTCGGTAGCACGACAAGATGTATTTATTTTGTTGTTGTTGTTGTTGTAACCCCGAGAGAAAGAGAGAGAGAGAGAGAGAGAGAGTCTGATGATGGAATGAGTGTTTATAGCTGTTATAACACAAGTGATGATGATAACAGGAACTACCTTGTTTCACGAAGCTCAACAACATTAAATGCAACTGTAAACAGATACACGTGTTATGTTGTTTTTTTAATGATTTTTTTTATTTTTATTTAAATTGTTAGCATTAGCATCGCATCACACTAATCCGCCGTTGATTATTATTCCCGTAACAGCATGGTATCGTTCCTAGATAGACCCTCGTCGACAGATTATTCATCCCATGACCAAAAATACGCCCGAATCAGCAAATATTCAATGACAGCGTGCAAATTGCGACGTGTTATTAATACAATGTACTGAACTCTGGTCTCCAGGTGTAAGTATTGGAACATGCTTCTGAATTTGAACAGTTATTAACCCCAAAAACATGCTCACTGAGGTGTCGTTCATTGTGCTAAGTGATACTATGAGCATCGCTCAATGCCGGTGTTGATTGTTTGGCTACAAAAACAGCAATGAATACAAGTGTTAATGTCACTGATGATGTATTAGTGCTGAAGTTCATGTTAAATAACATGTGTTAATGGAACCTTATCCGATAACGCTGTGAAATAGTATTGGATAAAGCAACATGGGACAGTCTGAGCCGTGATATACTGTAGGCGCGTTAGTCAGCTTTAACACTCTATCACACTGTGATGTTGATGGTCATGGACGGTCAACCTTCCATATTTTGGCATTGAACAGAAAAACACAGCACTTCCATCAAAGATTTCTAGGAATGTCCATTCAGTCCAACTTTCCTCTGGTTCACCCACTGCAAAGCAAAACAACGTGACGACGACCGAGTCTCTCGCTAGTCGAGGAAAACGGCTTAAGTCGGCTAATAACACAAGAATGTAACGCCTCGCAATGTGTGAAGTTTGTTTTACAGCTGCGTTAATCTCTGAACCGTTGCCTACGTTTGCTTGGAAACATCGGTGTATCTCGTAGCTCAAAAAAAACATCTGACATCCAATACAAATGCTCAGGAATGCGACGTTGATATGATTAAACTGGAAAGACCTACTGTACACTGTCCTGAGGGAACTACGGTTAGCGCTCCACTTGTAGATGCTGCATGTGCCAAGGATTTTTCTCTCTCTCTCTCTCTCTCTCTCTCTTTTTTTTTTTTTTTGGCCACTCCACAGAGGCGAAACGTTTGTCTGAGGATTTTGCATTAAGTGCAGTTGCACGTTTCTTAACAACTCCCCTAATGCTACTTTGTTCGGTTTCAAATCCAAGAAAGACACAGGAATGTCTCCGCCAGCAGTATTTCACCGCAACAGGTATCGCATTCTTTCTCAGGAGGTAACCAAAGAATTAAAAACGAACTTAATGGAAAATCTTTTATTCAGATGGTCGTCCAGTCTTGGAATAGGACACTCCATGCGTATACTTTAGTTACTGTAAATATGCTGTGTTATGGGAGATGAATCGCAAACACACCGTGATGTATCGCATGGACTAATGAATTCCGAGTCAAGCCGAAGCTCGGAGTGGTCTTCAGCGACCTACCCTGAGGTGTTCTATAAAATCTCTAAAAGTCAGTCCATGCTGGATTTCGCGGATTTCGTTTTTTGTGATCGTTGCGGCCAAAAATGCTAGATTTTTTGCTGCGGATTTTTTCTATTTTCTTTGTGCTTTTCTGCAGAAAACGACTCGAATTGGCAACATCGCAATTGCACAAGATAGTTTTCACGGATTTTCGGAGTGACCGTTTCGCTGTACTCATATTCGACGACCGTGAACCAAAGAGGGTTTGGCTGGATGCTCGTTGTGATGTCACATGACGTGTGCCCAAATCTGTGGAAAATCTGCGGTCGTTTTGAAAAAATCGCACCTCCGAATATCGTGGAGTTTGCTTGAATTTTGCGTTCTGAAAGCGCAAAAAAAAAGTCACTAAAATCCTGAAGGGACTGAAAACTCTAGTTAATTGCTTACGTAGGTCAGGATAAGCAGCTAGCATGACTGAATGTCAACAACAGTTACCTTATAAGATAAGGATTCGTTTATGGCCATCACCGAGTATGTCTTTGTTTCGTAGTCCCATGTAACATTTCCTCTTTTGTGGAACAGATGAGACGCGTCTATTTTGAGTTTGACACTGGCTGAATAAACACATACTTATCTATCCATTCATCTTTAAACATTCTGGGGGTTTTTTTTTGGGTCATCTTTTTCTAAAACAAGCCGTGTCATTAGTTTGCTAATCTGCGACAGGATTCGGGCTGGTTCATGTTTAGAAAAACTAGATGACTCAGTATAATCTGCTGAAATTCTTTGTTGGCGTAACAAAACAAGTGAGTCAAAAACGAGACAAAAATGATAATGGACAGAAGTAATGGGAAGAACATAACTGGATGTATAATGAAGTACAAAGTGTGGGTCTTTAGAGTAATAACCGAAATAAATAAGCATTAAAACCTACTATCACAAGTAAAGTTCATTTGAAAAGCTGCTTGCGTTTTGTTTTTGTATTTTGCTTGTATTTTCTCATTTGTTAGTGAATAAAAGTGAATGTAAGTCGTTCATGTAAACGTCATGAAATAAATTGTGTCTGTTACTAAAGTGACTATCGTTTAGCGTGTGCATGTGTTGTGTAGCGCTACGTTAATAATTGTTAGCTAAAGAACCTCCTCAGTTTTCTCCCCAACAATCAGCTAGGTTGGTTGACCTTGTCGATTCAATTCTTTGTTCCGTGGAATTCAGAACGGCGAATACGGTGACTACAAAACAAATTCAATCAAAACTAGAGGCCGTCACAGCCTTGAGCGGATACGGCGAGTGCACGGGATACTGCGGGTCACGTTGTATTTTGGAATAAAATGGAAAAAAATTGTTAAAAAAATTATTATTATTATTATTATTATTATTATTATTTCAAATGCAAAAAATTCTGATGTTTAAAATATATTATAAGAGATAAGATTATCCGCTTAAAAGGAAAGACTGTATCGGTATGAATAGGGAGTAACTGCTGTGTACTTCAGTAATAGATGTAATAAAAGTCTCCCGAACAGAGAACGTATGAAATCAGCTATGCTAGCAAAGAGCTCATTCTCGTGCTCAGTGCTGTGTTCTGCTGGACTACATACTTCTGCAAAAATAAAAAAAAATAAATAAATAAAATTGTGCCTTCTAAGCAAGAACAGAACATTGTGGATTGGTTTCGTCTTCAGGCGATAACCCAATATATAACTGCCGAAAAGCTTCCAAAGCTGGAAGTTTGAGTGCGCGTCATCGACTAGAAACTCTCTGCTCAAAGGATAAAAATGAGATTTTCAGGAATCGATATATGAAGTCATCCATTATATCCGTGGATTGAACTTCTCCCCGAGTTACACTTCTGCTGACCATATGGCTTTATAATATCCTCCGTCACATTCCGTGTGATCTCATCATCGCTTGCACAGTTAGCATGAGATTAGCCATGTGTCACAGAGCCTGGCGTTCATGTTAAATCACGTCTCACCCCTGAGATATAACCAGCAGTCGTCCACTCAGTCTTGGTTTATTTTGACACTCTCGGCCGAACAGCGGTATCTTATGTTAGAAGTCGGCGGTGCCGTGTTTAAGCCTGCACATGGTGGTCTTGCTTGCACGCACCCCTCCACCAAATGACATATAATCCCCTTGAATAGTCGCTGATCTCCTTATCATACATCCACTTGCTGCCTTCTAAACCGCTTTAGACTTTTGCTGGAGGATCATGTGACGACGGAATCGTCAGCCCATCAAACGAGCTTAATTTTTTTTTTAACAAAGTTCACAAGATCCCATGATTTGCCTTTTAATCCTGTCCTTATTGTCTTTTCCTTCTTACTTTCAGTCTTATAATACACAACTGTTCTTTGTTTTTATACTATTAGCACTACCGGGGTTTTCAAAAGTTTTAGCATGAGCATACGGTAATCCATTATCTGCCTCAATCCTGGAGGTTGTCTAGGGAGCGGGATTACGATCTGCTTGCGTTCAGCTGTTTAGTCCTAGTTAAGGAAGAAAACCTGATGGGTTTCATTTAGAACAAATTGATATGACTGGCCTGTCGATTCATTTACGATAAGAGTACATCCTGAAGTGTTTTATTTCTCATACGCCACAGAAATTCTCCAATGCTATCAATGTTTTGGTTAGTTCGGGCCTTGGGGGTAGCTAAAAATGATACTTAATACGTTGTATCCGTTCATATTTGCATTTAATCTTGTACAATGTCCGTGATAGAAGTGTGTTCCTGTTATCACTTACCACATAGCAGCTATAAACAGTAGTTCCCTTAGCTAACGCTTGCCATATTATCACATCACCTGGAAGTTCGAACCTCGGCCATGTCAGAAAGTTATAGACGCTTCCAAAAGCGCTGACACTGGAGACTCCTCCCAAAAATGCAAAATAAAAATCTCCTTAAAGACATAGTCACCATATGCACCCCAGTTACATAACGTATTACGACGATATTACAACGATGTATTAAGGTTCTTTTAATATAAACCGGTGATATGCAGATGGGACGACTATCAGGGCTTCTCTTCTAGAAAATTCAGCGATACATTATGTAGTAATGTAATAATATTAGTGACGTTATATCGTAATAACGGGACATTTCTGCAACATTTCTGTCGGTTGTAATATAGTAACAATTGTTTTTTTTTTGTCAAGTCTCATTGAAATTATTCTCAAGCTCAGATCCCTTTATTTTTAATTTTTTTTATTATTATTATTAAACTGCAAGTCATGGACGCAGCGATACAAAATGACCACCTCCCCAAATAACCAACCCTAAGCTTTAAATCTCCAGGCTTTCTTTTGTGAGGGTACACTAGATTACAGCGTGTCAAAAGTAACCGAACGCTCGTTAAAATCACTAAAGAGCTACTTTAGAATCAGTGTTGAATGATGTTTCCTTCATGTTGTTTTATGTGGCTCTATTTCCAAAACCAGCCTCGGTGCCTCATCAGCAGATTTCCCCTCTAATAGAAAAGCCATAATATGACCAAATTGTCTTTAAGCTGCGCTCGACATTTTCCCATCAGCCCAGTGTCTTCCTTTTGCCAGATACAACGGTGGAGAAGCAGTCTGTCTAGACAGATAGTCTTTGATGTGTTTTCGTTGAAAAATACTGTACAGTCTTTGTGTGTTATTCTGTATTTTGTTTCTCCAACCATGGGTAAGGTCCTGGGGCCTCATCCTTCAGTTCTGTATACACACACACACACACACACACACACACACACACACACGCACGCACACTCACACATGTTTGTCTTTGTTGTGAGGACCTTCCATGGACATAATTATGAATCGAATGGGTTAATGCTATACCTACGTGAAAAACTCACTCTAACCACTCTCGCTCTAAACATTTCTTAAAGCTGCAGTTTTCCTCATCGGAGACGACCCTGGTCTATATTCTTATGCTTGTGAGGACATGTGGTCCCCACCAACACGCTTTGTCCTGCACACATTAGGTCTAACGCAAATGCTGAACGAACATGCCACTTGAGCCGAAAGAATTAAAACAAGCTAAAAATTCTTGTAGTTTCCATTTACTCTACTGCAATGCTATACCAAAGTACAACATATACGAATGCTTGGATTTGTAATAAGCAGTTCAAAATTCTGTTTCATGCACAGCCCATCATGCAGCGCTCATCAACACCTCCATGCACTGTTAATGTTGCCAGAGTGAGACATAATCCCCCCCAAATAATGATACTATATTTTCCTTAAGCCAAAAAAGAAAATAGCCTTGGAACGGAGGTTGTAATTTGTCGAAGTGAGATTTCAGGGCTGATTTACAGTGAACTGGGGTGAGTTTGCAGCCGCAATTTGGACTGGAAACAGTGCATCCAATCTGGCAAGAACGTATTGAACTTATTGAACTTCTCGTCGACGAGTCACTATACACTCTCATGGAATCGGATGCTAAATAAACTATGTTATTGCCTGTTGCTGGAGTAGACATTCAATTCGGTACAATTTTATTCGTGTAACACTCTCAACAGTACACATTGTCACAATTCAGAGGGGGGTCCTAAAGGAGAATGTCCGGTCTGGAGTTCTGTCAATTGAAACTCGAGTGCAACTGGATTATTCAGCAAGACACTCAGTACGTTTACATGGACAACAATAATCCGATATGAACCTGATTAAGACGATACTCTGATTAAGAAACTAGCATGTAAATGACCTTAATCTGATTAAAGTCATACTCGAAGTAAACACAAATATAATGAAGACGTGCGGAATATTCCTGTTTGAGTCGCATTATCGACGTGCGTTACAGACACGTACACACCTTAATCACACTGTTAACGTCGTGTGAGAGTTTTAACCGCAGTGTGCGACGTTACACGCTCACACACGGCAGCGCTCGACCGTTTAACGGCAAACAAGAGAGCACGGCTGAGTCCCAAACCGCGTACTTACCTACTATAGGCCCGTAGTAGGAGATATACATGTATCTCGGCTACTATATAGACGGTAAGTACGCGGTTTGGGACGCAGCCCACGGCTTCAAGCAGTCGTCTATTTGCATGTACAGCACGATAAAGAATTAACCGCACTTGAAGCGTTCGTAAAATATTTTAATAAAACCACCCAAAACTATATATACGGTCCCATAACGAAGACTAACTGTTTGTTGCTAGGTGAAATTCTAGAGGGACGTCGGACGGCGTGGCGCGGTGACGTAATGACGTCTGATGTTAATCCATCTATGTTCTAGAACATGTCAGACCCGAACATGAAAGGAATATCCTAAAAGCGACTCATGTAAATACCTTAATCACATTATTGTCTTATTCAGAATAAGATCAATAATTAGATTAGTGCTGTCCATGTAAACGCAGTCAGTGATCCAAAGCATAGAAGTAAATGCACATCTGAATGGTTCAAAAAAGGCAAAATGAAAGTTTTTGTAGTAGCCTAGACAAAGTCCTAATTTGGACCAATTGAGATGCTCGAAAACCCTCCAATATGGCTGAACGAGAGCAGTTCTACAAAGAGTGGGCCAAAATTCCACCACAGCGCTGTGAAAGACTGATCTCATTATCGGAAGAGTTTCGTTGCATTATTGCTGCTAAAGCTGACACAAACGTGTCCCTTTTATGTTGTATTTCAGGTTGAAGATCTAAAACTAGTTAGTATGTGAGATACACAAAAACAGAAGAAATCAGGATGAGAGACTTTTTCACCGCACTGTAGCACGTCAGGATGAATCCTCAGGTCCAGTCTTTTCTACTTTCTGCGTGTACTCCAGAAGACACACATCACACATATTTTGTACCATTTGTACCTCTCGTCTGAAACACTGCACTTAAAAAGATCATGAGGTACACTGTTGTACAAATCAGCAACACCTTTATAAAGTTTACATACCATACATATATCCATCCATCTTCTATAGACACACTCACACACACCCATTCATACACTACGGACACTTTAGACACGCCCATCAGACTACCATGCATGTGTTTGGACTGGGGGAGGAAACCGGAGTACCCGGAGGAAACCCCCGCTGCACGGGGAGAACATGCAAACTCCACACACACACAGGACCACGGTGGGAATCGAACCCCCGACCCTGGAGGTGTGAGGCGAACGTACTAACCGCTAAGCTAGGATAACGGATAGAGTGACCAGACTGTGGTGTACAGATCATTGGTCCGTAGAACAGAACAGTCAACTATAATCCAACATCTAGTCTTTTAAAATGTTGAATTGATATTGTACTGATTGTAATCGAACCCCAGACCCTGGAGGTGTGAGGAGCACGTACTAACCACTAAGCCCGTTTACATACCATTGTCTATGATTTCTATTCATATCATTATTATTAGTCGTGATAATTTCAGTAGTAGTATTATTTCATGATAC
This sequence comes from Ameiurus melas, assembly GCA_012411365.1. NCBI lineage: Eukaryota > Metazoa > Chordata > Actinopteri > Siluriformes > Ictaluridae > Ameiurus > Ameiurus melas. The sequence continues at coordinate 32,439,596 of CM022759.1, read as the reverse complement.
TACTATGCAAATAACTGTCTATGGATTGTTTGTCATTACACGTTTTTGTTTTCTTTTTTCTTTTTCAATCGGGTTTTTATAGAATTCAACAAACGGATATACTTTTCTGCCAGTTTCAGCCACCTTGAATCTAGTTGTATGCACCACTGATTATTATTATTTTTTTAATCTCACTATTGTGCAGCTTACTTTAACCACTAAAGGACTTAACGACCCTCTCGTTCAGCGTCGTATAACCAAATCTGACAGGGAGGCGTTTCATCTCGTCATGGACCGCCGACCAACCCTGCTCCTCTAATGAAATATCAGCGTGGACACCAGTTCCCCTCCATGCCCTTGTCTTTATGAGACCCTTGCATTGTTCTTCCACGGAAGCATCTGGTCGAAAGAAATGCACTGACCGTTTTATACAGAGACGTGGCAGAACTGTTTGGAGGCATATCCGATGAAGCGTCTGTGAAACGCACTCAGACGAGGCTGTGTTTCGTGTCACAGGTGCTTTCGAAGTCTTGCCTAATACGAAAACGCGAAAAAAAATCTTTTGATAGCGTTCGATAGATACACCATATGTGACTTGACACGGCTGATGGAGACGCATCGATGATGAATCTCGTTCTGTCACACGATTTCATTAACCTCCGTGTAGAGCGGGTTTTGACATGTTCCTGAGATGAAACATATTTCACCATGTTGCATAACCCTGCAGTGAGACAATGTAGGTGGAGATGAAAAAGAGAGGGGGGGTGATCTCGGAGGAATGCGCCCTGAGCTTTAACATTTTAACGTTGAGGAACAGCACCTGGTCAGCGCTGAATCTCTGGTAAGGTAACACGATTCAAGGTCACCTTTACATGAAACCGTGAATAAATGCTGTATAATGTACATCAATCCCAAGAAATCGTTCAAATAGATTTAGTAATAAAAGTTCGCTTCTACTTAGAGTTGCTCGACTTACACGAGTCATTTGCTTTGAATACGCTAAGAGATTCGTTCAGATTCATTTACTGATTCGTTTAGTTCTGACTTCTGATTTGTCCGAATTTGATACGCAGCCTGAAAATGCCCCAAAACAGATATAAATTGTATTCGTTGATGTCTATTTTTATTATTATTATTATTATTATTATTATTAACCTTTATAATTAATTTTTTTCTGTGTACAGCGCTTGGAGAAGCTGCTTTTAAAGGCACTTTATAAAATAAAGCTTAAAAATAATAATAATCATCATTTTAAAAAAATTTATCATTGCAATTTTATGTTATTCTATAGTATGTCCTACATGTCCATGTTTACAGAAAGACCAGCAGTGTTTAAGAATATATATATATATATATATTTGCTTTAAATATTTCTTTTTGAACTCTGTGTTGCAATTTTCTTATATTGTTCAGCTCTTATTTATTTATTATTATTATTAATAGTAGTAGTAGTAGTATTTTTTTTTTTTTTACAGTCCAGGAAAAAGCATCTTGCTGTCCATAATGTTATTTTACTATGAATAACCAGTACAAGAGGTTTTAAATGAGGGGCCATCATCCTTAAGAGAGAAAAACAACAATAACAAATGATTCACTGATTCAGACAATGACTCACTGACCACTCAGTGAGGACTGAAGGAGGGCTGAATTATTTTAGAGGCACACCAAATTGCAAATACAACTCGCACAGTTCAAAAATGTTCCATAAACACCGGCAGATAAGCTTTCCAGGCGAAAGCGAGCGATTACACATGGCACTGATTCTTATGATATTGATTCACTTTAGTTAGTCGTTCGAGTCTGAATTGTTTGCGAGCGAATCTCGACGTACCACGAGTCTCCCGAGCGATGGATTTGCCTTTGTGTTGGTGTAAAGGTTGTTTAGTGCTTGGTTATCGCATCTTGAGCCAATGAAACAGATTGTAAATTGCTATGTCAAGTAACAGGTCAAGTCTCCGAAGAGCCACAAGGAGCCGTTTGTGTGTGATAGTGGGCTGGATAGAATAAACATGACAGGTCCTCAGGATGTACAGATGTGCAGATCATCCACATCAGTTTATTTACGTTAACAATACAAACACATTCAGGGCTTTTCTTCCGAAATACTGCAAAAAAAATCCCTCGATTTATGGGTTTTTTTTTCGTTACACTTCATAAACCGTGCTCAATGAGCCTGAAAAAGAATCATTATTTATCTCATTATTTTTATTTATTTATTTTTGGGGGATTATTTGTTAAACAATCAGTGAACCTTCTCTTTATTTCTGCATTCTAATGAAGAAAAACCCCCCTGAATCATCTGATATACATATTACAGTGGACGCAGTGTCTGACGGGGGTTAGCGAACAGAACTTGAAGTCGGGCCTACCATTAAAATAAAAGACTCTATACGCTAGAACGGCGTTGACAAACTAGACCCTAGTCATTTTATTTTAGACTGACATTTCTCTTTAGAAGGTTGAATCGAGACCAACACCCCGTGTTGTGCAGGGAAACGTCAGCCGAAAATGACAATCTCGGCTTAATAGACTGAACTTTAACGCTGACCAGCAGGGCCTGGTTTGGCAACGCTGTCGCAACTAAAAGCTCACGCATCGTGAACTGGAATCCATTGGAAATCAAAGACGCGGACTTTGCCCTGTTAATGTTCTTGTCATCAGTTTCATATGGCTGAGCTGTTTTATGTAAAAAAAAATAAAATGTTCTGGGGATGATGAGATATTCCCTGGCAGTTAAAATGTCAGCTGATCCCAGCTAAAGACTTCTATTGTGGTAATATCTGCGCCGTTGTGACCCATGTGAAGCTGCAGGGAAACACACTGTGCATGTACTTCGCGTGTATTTAGCGCTGCCGAGTCCTCCGATCTGATTGGTCAAAAGGTATGGATGGTGGGGTTTTTCTGTTGGTTGGTTTGTTTTCTCTAATAACGGCAGCTCTGACGGTAGTTTCGTCTGTAGGTCAACTCACCGGTTCTTGCATGGTGTTGTTTCCATAGTAACAGCTGATTTGCTGGGACTTGGGTCGCACATGAATGAATTTGGTAGGAATATGACCGCGCTAATGGAATGTATCAGTTCAATCATATATGAATCAAAAATATGTTTATTTAGCAAAAGAAAACCTATCATCGTTGATATGTTGAAGCTTTCTGTAAGGAGATGTTTATGTAAGATTCGTGGAAGGAGTCTCCAGTGTCAGTCAGGCAGTTTTCCATCATCGGAAAGTCTGAAGAATAGTAAAAGCTTCTTAACAAAGAATTTTAATATCTGACGTGCACAAGATGTTGCTGATTTATCAAAAAAACAAACAAACAAACAAACAAACAACAAAACAACACATTTACCAGATCAGGATCTCAGATATACAGACACGCCAAGGCGCTTTATTATCCTGTGAGAGTAAGATACTGTACCCCAGTCTTAAAGTCACCCCAGAGAAATGGTGTGGCATCCGTGGTACAGAAAACTGACTCGTCGCCCAGTCTGGGTTAGGGCTGTGCGGTTGAGATGATCTTTATGATATCAGCATTCTTTTCTTCAGGCTCCACCATAGGATTAAACTTCAACTGGCGCGGTCTCGTCGTTAAAGCGCAGACATGCGATTTTTGCACTCGCTGAAAACTTTCCGTCTTCGAGCTTCGCTTTTAATAACGACTTTAGTTCGTGTGGGCTTTCAGAAGAAGGCTTCTATGGCTAAGAGCTACCTAAATATGACGTGTTTCTAATTCTAGAGAAAGACGTATGTATTATGGATTTAAAAATAACACATGGCCTTGAAAGACAAAGACTTTGGTGGAAATATCTATATATAAATATGGCTGTTAGTGTTCAGGACTAAATCTGGGCTCTGGATTAAATTTGATGTTAGATTTGCTCTTAGGATCGTCATTCACGTCCATTTTTAGATTTTACTCCATGTTGCGGTCGGCCTTGTTTTGGTGCTGTAATTGGAGGCTTCATTTTCTATACTGAGTGTGTGTTCCAACACACTGATGCATCGTGTTACCACTTCCCACGTCCATATGTCCTTTCCTGTCCATTAGAAATGACCGGTGATGTCCTGGAGCAGTTTTACATTGACGTACATACAGCTAACCATTCACTTATATGTGAGACACGGCTGGGACATGAATTTAAAAAAAAACTGAAAAGATGAGGGTGGGGTGAAAGGTCATGACGGAGCAGCTGGCCATGTGAATGACCCATGACCGTGAAGCTTACGTGGAATCCCTACCCAGTGATTGATTTAATTTTTGACACTTGTTCTGGGGTCTGTCTAAGATCCAGCATGTGGACCATTAATCCTGGTTGTCTTACAGTGATTTATATCCGAGCACTGTTGAATTCTAAAATCTGACTAGTTGAATGATTTCCTATAACAGCAGCTCTGACAGTAGTTCTGGCTGCAAGGGGAATTACAGGTTTATATTAATGCACTCATTCATTTCTAATGGAATAGTTCATTCACAGGGACTTGGCATGGCAGGAATGAACGGGTTACACGGCTATTACTCAGCATTAACTGGAACTATAAATGGAAAAAAAAAAAAAAACTACTACGATGTGTCATTCTTTTAATAATAAAAAATTGGCATTGACAAATTTGATTGTCAACGCCAGTACCGTTTTATTTGATTAGTTTTATCGTAACGACTTGATAATGAAAAAAGTTTATCGCTCTACACTAATAGACCCCATATTTCTTATTTTACAGAAATACTAGCACTGTGTATACATGTCTTTCGTCTATAAGCTTCACAGCTTTACTCTCCAAGCGCACCTGCCTTTATTGACGCGCTCGTTTCAAGTCTCAGAAGGATTTTGACCGCCTGCAGTTAATAAGTTCCCCAAAGATTTAGCTGTCATTATTATTTCAATTACCGTTCTGTATAATACAATCTTCTGTATAATAAAGCAAGAAAAATCCGGCGGTTCAAAACTTTTTATAAAGAACTTTTATCATTTAACTGGCTGACATACATTTTAAACTTGACGTTTAATCTCAATGAGGAGTAGAGACGGGGCTAGGAAATGGAAATAGCTTCGTAAGTGCATATAGAAAATGGTTTATTGATCATATAGGCATGTCAGGCAACTGGTAGTTAACAACTATAGTGCTCTGTATTATCTACAGGGTGTCCCAAAAGTCTCCATACATTAGGGGACTTATTAACCCTTGTCTTTCAAAAATTTTTCTCATATATATATATATATATATATATATATATATATATATATATATGTGTATATATATATGTATGTGATATATATGTATAAGATATATGTATAAGCTAAACATATTATATATATATAGGGTCAGAGGTGGCTTGGCAGTTAAGACTCTGGTTTGTTGATCAGAAGGTCGGGGGTTCAAGCCCCAGCACTGCCACTGTTGGGCCCTTGAGCAAGGCTTTTAACCCTCTCTGCTCCAGGGGGCGCTGTATCATGGCTGACCCTGTGCTCTGACCCCGACCTAACATGCTGAGGTATGCAAAGAAAAATAATTGCACTGTGCTGTAATGTACAGTATGTGACCAATAAAGACTCATTTATATACACACATATATATATATATATATATATATATATGTGCTTAGCTCTTATATACATCAAGCTTTTATATATTTATATATAAACTAAGTATGAAAAAGTTTGAACGACATTTTGCTAATAAAATGACAGAAGAAGAGTATTGAAGAATCGTTCTCATGGCTGGAGGAAGGTTGCGATGGACGTGAATTGGAAAATGTCAAACCTACTGAACCAAATTATAAAAATTCAAACAGACAGTAGCATAGATGTGAAAACGGGGGGGGGAGGGGGAAAAATTGGATATTTGACATCTAAAATGGCATCTAGACTTACAAACGTGATTCCAATATCCTGTCTTTTACCAAACCTGCTAAATGATGAGATCATAACAAAAAGTCCAGTAGTGTGAAAGATGCTAAACATCTGTTGTGCAGTGGTCCAGCCTCATGCCAAACAATACCACAGTTCTGGCTCGAGTTCTCTGTGCCGACAGTAATCACCCACCTGGAAGGGCTCTGTGATCAAATGAGCTGTGCTGCCTTATCAGCTGATCTGTGATAACCATGAATTAAGAATGAGGCCCAGTTGTGCTGTGGGTCCACTGACCTCGTCTCCCCTACATAATCTTTTGTTCTACCATAAACAGTGCAGAACCCCACAAATACTTCAAGACTTTGTGTGAAAGGTTGTTGTAAGAGCAGAACCTCATGGGTGAACCACCCAAATGGACTGTAGAGGAAATGTTCAGATTGCAATATGGACAGTTCTTATAACACTTGCTGGCATAAATTCAAACTTCTATCTGTGATCGTCTCAGATATCACAGCATGTGATGTTTTTATTTATTTATTTTTTTGCAGTTTGTTACATGAGCAAAGCTTTCATAGAGTGCTGGGAAAGTTTTGACATGATACATGAACCAGCATCGAAAATTATGTGTATACTAGGGCAGAACTCCAGCACTCCATCTCAGACATTACTGGGGAGAAAATTGAACCCAATGACTGTTGCAAAGTTTGGAGTGGCAGTCCCGATCTAAAAAAGACGTCGTAGCTTCTGGCTCGACACTTGATTCTGATGAACTGGAAATCGTTCATGACGTCAGTACACGTCGGATAAGGGACGTGCTTTAGTTTCTTCGCTTGGAAATAAAATCTTTAACAAGCTCAACAAATTCTCTAGAATGTTGCGATGACTTTTCTATGTATTTTTACCATCCAAAATATAACATATAACCATGAAATCTCACTATTTTATTCGTTTCAGATTTCTGAAGTCGTTTGGGGGGAAAGAGAAAAATCTTGATCGGTGAGCTTCAGTATAAACATTATCACGCAGCAGCAACTGCTTCTTTCATTTTACAAGGCAGTTGTATGAAGTGGAATTTAAAGATCACTTTCTGGAAGATAAAGTCTAATGCGATCATTGGACAAGAAAGTTAAACAGATTCATGACCTGAGACGGCCATCCGATACAGGTTAATTGCACCATATCAGCGTGATTTTCACCGAAGTCTTTGGAACCTTAATCCATCCATCCATCTTCTATACCGCTTATCATTTTCAGGGTCACGGGGAACCTGGAGGCACAAGGCGGGGTACACCCTGGACAGGGTGCCAGTCCATCACAGGACACAATCACATACACACTCACACACCCATTCATACACTACGGACACTTTAGACACGCCCATCAGACTACCATGCATGTGTTTGGACTGGGGGAGGAAACCGGAGTACCCGGAGGAAACCCCCGCAGCACGGGGAGAACATGTAAACTCCACACACACACACAGGGCCGCGGTGGGACTCGAACCCCCGACCCTGGAGATGTGAGGCAAACGTGCTAACCGCTAAGTCAACTATAATCCAACATCTAGTCTTTTAAAATGTTGAATTGATGTTGTGCTGATTGTTCAGGCTGACCGGAAGCTCAAATAACCACACTTTACAAACGTGTCAGAAGGGCATCTCACGGTGCAAAACAAATTGTACTTTACGGCAGATGGGCTACTACCGCAGAAGATCGCACTGGGATCTCTTCCTGTCAGCAAAGAACAGGAATCTGAGACTACAATGGGCACAAATTTAACGAAAACCGGATAGCTAAAGATCGTAATAGCATCACCTGTTTGTTTGTTTCTTTTTCCAATCGTTCAATTTCAATTTCTGTGCTCTCTCTAGCACATCCCCGGGTGTCTTCCTCCTTACCTCATACCACGAACGCTACTAATTAAGACTAGATCAAGATGCACAAGATAACCAGAGCTTATTTTAAGATGTCCAGGATTGCTAAAAGGAAAGGTTCGTTTGTGTTGATACGCAGTATGGAGGTATGACCGATCGTACTTCTGTTCTTTTGTTTTCATTCATGTCGGACTTGGTGAAACATCCACGAGACGTTTATTACTGTAATTCACAGCCTTCACGTGTTTTTTTTTTTTTTTTGCTTCCAGATGCATCAACTATGCTAAAAGTGGCACACAAATCACCTATGTCGAATTCTCCAGGAAGTCAACTGTCACAATAATTTATGTAACATCAGGGGGTTGTTGAGATTGTGTCCTGTTGGCAGCTGGATAAGCAGTTCACCATAAAGCATATTTGCAGAGAGCCAAGAGCTAGAATAACAAAAGTCTTAAGTGTTTTTCGCTCCGGCTTAATAACATTTTCCCCACTTAGCATGCAGACTAAGCTAATTTGTTGCTGTATGATTACGCGCTAGCTGCTAAGTCTGCAGTTAGCTCTCTGTGTCCTGCTCTGATTTCGATCTAGATTCGGTAATGTTTTGCCTGATTCAGCCCAGTGCATTCCAATGAATCGTTGCACAATAAATATATATATATATATATATATATATCCTCTGAAATCATTTAGTTTGCACTGGGCAGAAGCTCTGAGAACAAAATTTCATCAAAGGCCATATTTGGAGTGGCTTATTAACGAGTTTTTCCTCAAATCGGCGTTCATGATCCTTTGAAGGGAAAAAAAAAGAAGAAGAAGAAGAAGGAGAAGAAGAAAAAAAGGCCGGCATAGGAGAGTAGACATAACAGAACCGCAGAGTGCTGCACGTTTTAAATGCTAACAAGGATAATTATTGGTTTACATCCAGACTGGGTTTTAATTCATCTCGCTTTCAGACACACGCGCAGCTGCGCAGGCCGTTGCACACACGGACGTGCATTAGCCACTTCATCCATCAAAACACACGCCTGCCGCGAGTGTCCCTACACCTTATCATTATTCCGGCGTAGAACCTTTCCAAGCTTTACAGAACTGAGGGGGAAAAAAAAAATCTCTACTGAACAGCTTAATTATTCTTAAACTGTGTGCTTTTTTTTTTTTTGGTTGTTTTTGTTTTACGGACGTTTTGTTTGTATGTCTTTTAGACACGACTTTGGCATCGTTTAGCAGGATCTTAAACGGAGGAAGGAGAAAAAAAAAATAAAAAAATGTCTTCCCGGGCCCCATGTGTACGTAAGCGCTCATCTGTTTACTCACTAATGCGCCTGCCAGCGAAACTACAGCGCTGAATCTAAACACACGCCGACTGCGCCGTCTACACTGCTGGACTGCAGCAGAGGAGCAGTGACCTCCTTTCAGACAAATCTCTATCTCAGAGATATCTGTTAAAGGAGGCAGAGTGTAACCGTGTTTATGGCACGGGCCTGAAACTGTTTATGTGGAGCGTTTCAGTAAACCGAGATTATATCATTGACCCGCATGCTCTCGGTAACGAGAGACTCTTGTCTCGGTGTCCACTCCGTTCCGCGACACTCCAGAATGATTCGTTTCTGCGACGAGTGGCGCGAGAGCGTACCGAGCGTTGCAAGCTGAAGAGGTTCGAGAGCCGCTGGATGCTATAATGATGTTTGTATCATCCTTCAGATAAGAATGTGTGGGGGGTGTTGAGCTGGTGTATTGAGGGGAAACAGTCCTTGAAAATGGGATGATGATCTTTATAAGGTAAAAGTACTACGTGGCATGTAGAAGTTAGTTAACAAGGTTTTATTTTGGAGTATGAAATAAATGACGGATGCAATTGTCCAGACCAGGGTTGCCAGGTCTTCTGTGTTCTCAGAGATTTTTGTAGCTGGATGATTTTTTTTTGTTGTTGTTTTTTGGGGCATATGTCTATACATTATGAAGTAAAAAATAATAGAACTAGAGTATGTGGTTGTGTTGTTTTTTTTTTTTTGTTTACTTTAGTTTTTTGTTGTTGCAGAGACTCAATCCTGAGCTCAGGTTACTGTCTGTATGGATGTTCGCATGTTCTCCACATGTCCACGATTTCCCTTTCAGGGATATGAACTGGATCCACCGTGACCCCGGCCAGGATAAAGCAGTCACTGAAGATGAATAAATGAATGGATATTATACTACCACGCACTTTATGTGCATTATGCACGTTTAAAAAAAAAAAAATGGTTTTGGTGCTGTATCGACGCGTAAACAAGCCCCTCCAGCACGGGGTTAGCTTGATTGGATTCTTAGACTGTGTTCTATTTGTAGTAGCATGAGTATTTGTTGGAGATTAGAAGGCATTCTGGATAAGAGACTCTGCCAAATGCTTAAAAAACTAAAATTTGGTAAAAAAAAAAATAAATAAATAAATTATTGAAACTGCATAAATTCTCATTCAAAGAAATGTAATGGCACTCATGAGTTTGGAGTATAATACAGGTTTGGAAGGATGATGTTTTGTTCTCCCTTTTTTTTTTCTTTTCAGTTTTAAAGCTAGTCGTCTCGCATATCTGGCAACCCTGGCCCAGACTGCTTAGGTTCAGCATACTTGGTGTTCTTTAACATTTCTTATTAGGCATTTACTCATTCCTACTGACATCCAAACCCTCTGACTTTCCTTCTTGCTTTACACTTTACTCCTATTTATAGTTGTTGTTTTTTTTTTTTTTGGTGTTGTTTTTTCTAGAAAAAAGACCTTTCTCTCATTGCTACAAATGGAGTACCACATCGCTTTGGCTTCCCCACCATGCACAGGAGTTCCAAAATGTGTGTGGCTGGTTTTGGGAATACAGGTTCCCACAGTCCCCGTGCTGGCACAAAACTCAAACTGGCTTTTAAAACAGAAACACAGCTTGACTGGAAGCTTCTCTAGTATGAACCACTAGATTTAAATGTAGCACAGGCTCACGGAGCTGGCAGTGGCACCTCACGTTGAGCTGGAGGGATGAGATGGATTTTTTATTTATTTATTTTTTCTTCTCCCCCACAGAGACTCTGATTAAAGGCCTGATGCTGTCAGAGAACGCATTGTTGCCAAGTGCTCAAAAGGTCTAACACAGTACCTACCTATTGTCTTCTGCCTGAGGCCACACGGAGAATAGAAACGTGTGTGTGTGTGTGTGTGTGGGTGGGTGGGTTGCCAGACAGGGAACTTGGAAGGCTGTTGTGTTAACATGGTCTGATTTCTCAGCGTTGTGCAGCATTGTGAAGGAGTGTGAGGCAATGCTGTGGCACATTCTGTGTTAGGGCTGATGGTTTGTTGATGAGTTGCAGATGCAGCTCTGCACGTGAGCCAAACTTTTGTTCTGATGGAAGGAAGTCTTCATAGCTACACTTCTCTGTGGATACAGGATGGCGCCAGGTCAAAAAAAAAAAAAAATGCAGACATGTGCTAAATAATGGTAATTACCCCTTTTTGTGTCAGGACAGAGTGTGTTTGCCGAGTCAGACAGCGTGAACGTTGTCTTGTGGTGGCGTGATGGGCAAAGGATGTGCTCGACTGTCCACTCCTTCTCGATAAAAGCTCGGTGGAATATTTAACCGACGAACCGCGCTCAGAGCACGTCACACTGTTTCATTGTGATTTTGTTCCTCTCCGAAATGAACGCCGAGAACTTTCCCCATGTTGTCATGTTTATCCACCTAAAAGAGTCCTATTCAGAATTTCAACCCGCTAACCCCACACTGTCAACACACCAGAGACGGAATGTGGCTGGCGTTCTATTTGTTTGTTTCCTCAGAAATATCTGCTTTGATCCGAGTGTTATAAATTTGAAACAGCCACCAGCAAATGTGAAGAACGTGACCATGGCAACAATGTGAAGTCTACAAAACCCATGACGAGGTAAAGAGTTTAACTACGATGGCGACGATTCAAACACTGTTAAAAGCAGGTGTTTTTCCTTTTTCTTTTTCTTTTTCGCTTTTTACGTCGGCCATTTGACAACGTCGAAGCCCTTACATCTGCTGAAAATAGCGCAAAGTTGGCCTCGTTCAAGCCGTAGTCGTGTTCGGGAACGGTTCGGCCTTCGCAGCAGTGTGTTCCAGCGCTGCTCAATCATACTCCACACTTTTGACTGCCATTGTCTCTGACCCACTTTTCCATGATTACAGTTTTCACCGAGCTTAAAACCAAGTTGCAATGGAAATATACTTTCCATAAACACACTCTTCTGGCCTCTCATAAAACACCTGAAAGCATTTACGATGTTTAGTCTTTAAGGAAAGGTAAACAGTCCGAAGGGGGTGTTTAGACAACGTGTAAATTTCTTTTCTTCTGTTTTCAGTCCCTTTCCACATACATTATCTCGTGCTGAAAACAATGACGGGGAAGAAGGACGCGGCGGGAAGGTTTCGCGTCCCTTCGGACCTCGGTTTTCACATGAAGACTAGCGATGTAAGCGAATATGGACCCTTTCAGAATGATCAGATTTATGTGTTCTATGTGTGTACAGATACAAATACCAGTATGAAAAGGAGGTGTACTGTTGGTTGTGGGGTCGTTTTCTAAGACGGCGTGCCCACACAGGACATTTTATTTTCTCTTGGTGCTGAAGCAAGTAGTCAGATTTGATAACCCGATGACTCGAGACAAAAATGACCCCAGTAGCTGCGCAATGCGTTTGGCATTCATTCATTCCTCCTTGGTAACTGCCTGGTCAGGGTAGCGGTGGTTTGAACGGGTCGATCGGTTTGTTTATATTTACCGGATATAGAATCAGCTAAATTTGTTGGGGAAATATCACCAGCAGATACAAACAGAACATATTGACCCCCAGTACATCTTTAGTTGAGACCAATTGTGAACTCCGGTGATGTAGCTACGGTTGAGGAACTGTCAGTGCACAACCTCTTCATGTTTAGGCCATGGCAACATTGGGTTTAAAGCCAAGTTAAATACAGTTGTGAATATTTGGAGCACTAAACAGATGCAGATAGTATAATGAACATACCCCAGTGGAGATATTTGGTATTACGGTTTAGGAAGCAGTGACCCATCACACTACAGATGGAAATCAGTCTGCATCATAAGGGCTACTCACAATTTGACTCGTTTTAGTAGGATAGCCATTCTTAAATATCTTCCCGAAAATGGGATTTGACAGAATGTTTCTGGTCATTAAATAACCACCGATTTATTGCCTATACTTATTTTCATCCAGTCACTGTGTTCTTGTCACGTGACAGCCCGAATACGAGTTCTGATCGGTACCTTTTTTGCTGTATGTTGATAAGACGGCCATATCGAATCCGTTCCTGTTTTGGGAAAAACCCTACTGTCATACACACGCTGCACATCAAGCGAGAAATGCAGTTTACGTGGGCACTGGATTGCAGGAAGTGGTTTGTGTTTGTGCATGCCATGCTCTGTGGGCCCAGGCATTCTGTAAAACCTCGAGGAGCCAATTCAAGTAGCACAGCACTGCCATGAGCCACATCAATGCAGTCCCCACAGTGTATAGTTTATAATAGATCCTCCTCTTCCTTCTTGTTCATGTTCCCCACAGCAGCAAGCCCTAGCCCGGTCATGCTCCAGAAAAGCCTGCGCATGGTTTTACATGCAGCAGAGTGCATTAGTACAACAGGGTTTTATCAGAAATCTACTGATGTTCTGTGACCGACAGAAGTGAGATTAGTCTACATAGATTAGTCTGAGCTGTCGTGAATTAGATGTGTGCACTGGACTGTTGGTTAAATTTTTTTTTTCTGGTATAGTCCTGCAGACAAACTGGACCAATCCCACCAGCTCCCGCAGAAGGTTTGACCATTCCAAGCAGCCCCGGAAAAATGTTAGAACAATCCCGCCCACTTATGGAATAAGTTTGACAATTTCCACCCACTTCTGCAATAACTGTGATCAATTCCGCCCACTGACACAGTCAGTCCACCTGCTAAATCCACCAGTAAATTTGACTAATCCCACCTGTTCCCACTGTAAATTGACCAATTCTCCCCACTCGCACAACGTTTGATCAATCCAGGCCAGCCCTGCAGAAAATCTACCCAATCCTACCTGCTCCCACAGTAAGTGTAACCAATCCCAACCACACCCACAGTAAATTTAACCCATCCCATCCACTCCTGCAGTACGTTTGACAAATCCTGCCTGCTCCCACAGGAAGTTTATCCAAGCCCTCCCGCTCCCACTATACGATTGACCAATCCAGGCCACTCTTGCAGAAAGTTTATTGAATCCGGACTGCTCCCACAGTCATTTCAACCAATCCTGGCTGCCCATGATGAAAGCTTGACAACTTAAACAACTTAAAACGTTAAGACAACAGTCTGTATCTCTGTTATGTATAATTCAGTATTAAAATCTAATCACTTATTCGAAACAATCCACTTTTTGTGATGTGGATGGATAGATGGATGGATGGATGCAATTTATTGAAATTGGGGTGCTAGTTCTGATTGGTACTCTGCCAGGCACGCAATAGGAATAATTGTCTATCAGCCAAACAAAGCAAATAAAGGACCAATGAAGACCAGTACGTGCAGAAAGCAGCAACCAAATAAGAACATGCGGTACGTTCCAACAGTAAAAACAAACTTATAAAACCAGTGAAAACAAAATAGACACCAGCTAAAATCCTGACAAGACCCAGAGCTGTGGTAACAGACTGCCACTCTAGCAGCAGAGCAGATTCTCTCAAGGGCAAACTCCTAGTTGTGTATCCAGCGAAACTGATCCATCAGCCCAGATAGAATAAAATCAAAGCCATCATTCAGAAGAATGTAATCTCTTTTAACACATAAAAGTCTTATCCGCTGTAACATAAGTGTTGCGTTGTCTTGTTTTCAGCTACTGGGATAGATACGTTATTTAAATCCCTGCTAGTCACCCAAGTAAGATTTGCTCTGACAGCTAATTAGAAATAAAAGTGGGTATGCAAGCACTGGTGCTATCAACCCAAAGTTTCTCAACGTAGTCCCGGTCACGTATAGCACCTTGGATGGACATGGAGGAGTTGATTTGATTTGAAGCCGTTCCTTGAAACCCTGCCCCATCAAGCTGTGGAGATGAGCGCAAAGATTAGCGATTTAAACCACATGTCGGACTCTGTCGGCTATATAATAGCAAACCATTTTCACGAGCCGTGGAAATATTACACCCAGTTAGATGGCAAGCCAACCTTTCACCAGCACTCCCTCACACACACACACACACACACACACACATACTTCCATTCTTGACCCGTAATAGCGGTATCCACATCTGTTCAGGGATTTGTTATTTAAAGTGAGTGCCCTGCAAGGCCACAAATGAAACATAGCAATTTCCCCAAGAGCGCTGTTTTTTGTTTTATTCCAGCAACTAAGCCGCCGATCAGCACGCTGGTGCAAAAGAGCCAGAAATGAGTTTTTCCCTTTAACGTTTGGAAAGTAATTGGAGATGCACAGCGCGTGGTGACTTTTTATGCTGCCTCTGTCATGCTTGATGCAGTGGAAGCGCTTGTCAGCGTACCTTCCCACTGGAGCTTTTGGTTTTGGTCATATACCCTGCCAAAGGAAAGACTTTGGGAGAAATTTGTCTGTGGTGGCGGACAACTTGATGCCTGAGTTGAGCTGTATGAGTGGATTTTCTTTGGCCGGTCATTTTTAAGCTGCCCTAACTTCTTCTTTTAGGTACCCTTCGGGATGTAGCGGCCATGGCGTGTAGGTTTACGTGCGGTTTGATTTGGTGTTCTCCGTCACTGGTTTTCTTGCTCTACACCCTGCTTTTCTTTTCTTTTCTTTTCTTTTTTTAAAGAACAACAAAAAAAAAAAACACGCCCTTCCTCCACACACTGTCCAGCGTTTTAATTGGCTCCAGCTGCAGGCGCGGCTGAAAGACAAACCTCACATGAGAGGAGGACAGGCGAGAAGGAAACCCTATTCCTATGTCTGTCTGTGCTCTTCCGTGTACTTTACGTCTGGTTACGCTGAATTAGCACTCTTCTCTTCTACTGCCAAACTTTTACACCTTGCACCACGTCAAGGTGAGAGACGAAAAAAGCCGCAATGCGTGAAGACTTTGTTATTTTTAATGTCTGACTCGTCTAAGACCTACTCACACCTGGGTTCTCTAGAGGGGTTTTGAGACTTTTTTTGTTTTTGTTTTTTTTTTAATGGCATTTTTTTTGCATCGCCTGATCTAAAATAAAATATGCCCTCAATCTAGTTGATTGAAGAGGACGGCATTTGGAACAGATCCAGTGCTCAGATGTAATCCTTTTTGACTGTGGTGTTGAATTTTAATCGAATCCTATTAAATCTTGATTAATCGTTTATGTAACAAACCAGGGCATCAGCCGCTCGTGAAATGCATTTCTTTATATCTCTGAACTCCTGTTAAAGCTCAGATGATATCCCCAGCATCCAAAGCCATTCTTTAACGTTTGGCTCAGGGTTCACGGAGGCACTTGGACCCCATTCCAGAATGGACCGGTCGGTCAGTGCGTGATGATGATGATGATAGCGTCTTGGCCAGTGGCTCACGCGGTTATATATTCGAGATTCAACCCAGGTTGCACTGCTCATGAACCGATAAAAGACGCTCAGCGGTTTTGACATGTATATGATGTTTTACAGAGATGTCTTAATACAGGAGAATCTTTTTAATAGACATCTGGAAGGCGCCAAGCACTCCACAAATCTGGAGGACGGCTCCGCTGATGTCACGCCGATCTATTATATAGAAGATATTATGGAGAAATATTGAGTGCTAACTCAAAAGCGCCAGATCGTGCCCATTTCTGGATTGTACTCTGGTCGGAGGAAAGAGAGGACATAAAAGATGAAGGAAGACCTCTGCAGATCAGAGGATTGACGATTGGCGATTGATAGATGGAGTACTGGAAGCATGTCTCAGAGAATTTCTGTGTAATGTTAGCTTGATATGTAGCCCGGTGATCCTCTATAACACAAATCTTACTGCCGTGTAAAGGCAGGAATTTCTTGTTTTGCTCAGCCGTCATTTTTCTTTGTTCTTTCTGAGGGGTTAAATAAATTTGTTTTGAATATGGATGGAAAAAACGCTAAGTTTATCCAAGACTTTCTCCTCCAGGTCACACTCTGCTGGAAGTGGATTGTTAGCTAACAATAGTGTGCTGTTTGAGAGTGTTTGAGAGCTTTGTCGCACATAGCTCAGGAAAAAAAACAAACAAAAAAAACCCATTATATCGTCAAGTTGCATAACAGAATCGTTGATCATTTCTATCATATGTTTTCTACCTCGTTAGGGGAGGTGTTTGACTTTATTCTCTCCGCATCATGTGAGTCTTTCATGCCCTCATGCTTTCGCTGGGCTTTCCTTCGTAAAATTGTCTGAGCCCTCTTCCATACGTTTGTGTGTGTGCTGTGTCAGAACTGCTTCAGCTCCGTAGCTCTGAGCTGCTGCAGAGACCTGCTGCTTTCCTTCCTGTCGACGGTCAGGGAGGCAGCGGACAGTGGGAGGTATCCCAGCATCCCTCTTGACTCACTGACTCTCTGATGTTGTGCCAGAGAGTGAGACAGAGAAAGTGAGAGTTAGAGAAGGAAAGTCTAGCAAACAGCTGCGATAACTCATGTTTTTTTTTTGAACTAATCAACATTATCCAATATACACATGCACCTTTGTCCTCTTGTACCTCTGTCTTTATATATATATATATATATATATATATATATATATATATATATATATATATATATATATATATTAGAGAGAGAGAGAGAGAGAGAGAGAGTCACGTGAAAGAATAATGGAAACTGTTGGCTTTTTGATCCTCTTTTAAACAGAGCCTGTTAATAAAGTTTATATACTTGAACAAAGCAACAAGGAAAATTAGCATTTAATCACTTATTCAAAAGAATTATCAACAGATGTGATGTTCTTCTGTGGAAAAAGTAAGTACACTCTTGGCCTCAGAATTCAGTATTCAGTATTGCCTCCTTTAGCAAAAAGAACTTCTCGTTTTGCGTAATTGTCCTCCAGTCTCTGACATCAGCTTGCTGGAATTTTTGCCCACTCTTCCATGCAATGTTCTTTCAGTTGCAAGATGTTTGAGTGTTTGCTTGCATGTTCTGCCCGTTTCAAATCCCCCCAACAACATTTCAATGGGATTCAAGTCCGGGCTTTGACTAAACCCCTAACATAACCCGCCATCTCTTCTTTTTGAGCCATTCCTTGGTGGATTTGCTAGTGTGTGCTTAGGGTCATTATCCTGTTGAAAGGTCCACTTTCAGTTCAGCTTCAACTTTTGGACAGGTGGCCTCACATTATCTTCAAGAACTCTTTGATATGATGATGAATTCATAGTAAAAATCAGTGAATGCAAGCTGTCCAGTCCCTGTCCCAGTGAAGCAACACCAAACCATAACATTTCCACCACCGTGCTTCACAGTTGGTTCACCTGAAAAGCTGTCTTTGGTCTGCGCCAAACATGTCTGCCGTTACTGTGGCCAAACAACTCTATCTTTGATTCATCTGTCCAGAGAGCGGTATTCCAAAACGCCTTTGCATACATGCTCATTGGCAAACTATAGGCTTGCAAAGGCTTTTTCCTGGCACGCCTCCTAGATTTACTCGTGGATCCTGGGATGAAATGTTGGGGTTCTTGGAGACTTCTTTTAGCATCAGACGTCCTGCTCTTGGGCTGAATTTGCTCAGACGGCCAGTCCTGGACAAGCTTGCAGTCGTTTGAAATCTGTGCGTTTGTAGATGATTTTCCTTACAGTGGAACGATGTATTTCAAATAATTTGGAGATCTTTTTAAATCCCTTGCCAGACTCATAGGCGTCCACAACCGTTTTTTGTTTTTTTTCCTGAAGACCTCACAGAACTATTTAGATCTTGGCATGATGACACCACACACCTCAATAACAAAGGGAACACCAGACACTAGATCCGAGAGGGTTAAATAAGACCGGTTCCACCTGCACTCTCTAAGCAGGTTCTAATCACTGGCACCCAATCTTCAACACCTGACTCTAATTTTCTGGATTTAAAGGTGTGGTAAATGTTGGGGTGTGCTTATTTTTCCATGTGACCGATTTGTTTTTTTGGTTGTTGTTGTTCTTGTTTTTTTTTTTTTTTTTCTTTTCATTTAAATTGTGAAAATTACTACAAGAAGTCGATCTCATGTGTCATTTGATAGTGTATGTCTTAAGCCATCTATCATATATGCCGTTATTCAGTACCTGTATTGAGTCACGGAATTTGACCAATAGCTGTAATAAAAAGCCATATTGAGATAGTGAAGAACATTGTTCACTGTCAGCCAGCTTGGCTTTGTTCATAAGATTCACTCTGAATGAAGAATGTGCTAGAACTGGTCTTTGATCTTTCTTTGCTTCACGTGAGAACCAGCTTCATATGTATGCAATCCATGTGCAATGTTTAGGTGTTTGAGGAAAACCTATGCAGCCAATACCTATCCAAACCGTATGTAACCTCACATAATCTGAGGATATAAACTTAAACTTACTCCGTTGTCATGTAGTGGACTAGTGTCCGTCATTTAGTGTGTAATCCCACCTCGTGTCCAGGCTTCCCAGGATACACCATGGCTCTACCATGACCCTGACCAGGATAAAGCTGTTACTCGAACGACTTAAGGAATGAATTTACGTCAATCATTCTTTACTGGATCAACACTAGTGTTCATACCTGATTATTAAACCTGTTTTCTTTTCCTTTCTTTCTTTCTTTCTTTCTTTCTTTCTTTCTTTCTTTCTTTCTTCCTTTTGAAAAGCCTACAGATCTTGCTGTAGGGTTCACTTTACATTTCCTGAAGGCTGCACCAAACACGTCACTGTATTATCAATACAACGCTTGCTTTTCTACACCCCCTCCTCTTTAGTAGGTACACATGTGCTATGCCAAATACACAACTTCTCAAACGTTGTCGTTAAAATGTTACCAATGGTTAAAATTAGGATATTGCAGAATAACAGTAATTCCCCTTTCTATCCTGTCACGTTGCCCTTAATCTGAGCCTTGGGTGGGAATTATATTATTTGTATACATTCTATTCATTACAGTGTATATGTACGCCTTTCTACACTTGATATATACAAACCACACCGGTGTTGTGTTCGTGGAACGGTACAATTATAATCTTTCAGCCAAAACACTGTTGCGCTTTATTTCTCTCCTCATGCTGTTCTCTGTTTTACTTCACGGGGAGTCATTTTTGAGACGGTGCCAGTACACTCTCCGACGGCGGTGTGTGTTTTGGTCATTTCCTGTTGTTGAACATCACACATAGCCAGCGCTACTGACTGCCTCTAGTCACGTTGACGTAATGTTCCATGTGGTTCACATCCAAGATAATACTCGATTGAATACCAATACAATAGTGGATCAATGTCCTACTGAAAACATCATACAACACGTACGATGTCGTAATAGCTGTATCCGGTGAGTACAAAGACATTTGACATGTATCTTTTTGGCCTGTGTGAACATTTTTCATTTGTTGCACACTCCAGCAACCTTAGTATGGACTAAACAAAAAGGAATACAGCAAAAGACCAAAAGACCACTTTGGTCCTTATCAGTCTTTTAGTGAAGTTGTTTGTGAATGTTTATGGCCGTACAATACTAAAGAAAGTTCCAACAAAATGCTGAAAGAGCACTTCCTAAACTAAATCCTCCAGTAATTCAGTTTACTGAATTAAACCAATCATATTTATATTAATTAATCGGTATAGGGCACAACCCTGTGATGGACTGGCACCCTGTCCAGGGTGTAACCCCGCCTTGTGCCCCATGCTCCCTGGGATAGGCTCCAGGTTCCCCGTGACCCTGAAGAAGGATAAAGCGGTATAGAAGATGGATGGATATAGGGCACCATTAGTTTTGCTTAGCTATTCTTATTTGTCTTCATTTATTGATTTATGTTGGATTGCTTTCTTTTCCGTCATTAATACGAACAATTTCACAAACGTTCGTGGGTGTAATTGAAATCAAACGATGTAAACTGTATTTAAAATTTCTGCAATTTGCACCAATTATATCATTTTGAAGCTGATTAATTGCACTTCAAATGAATTGGTCTCCTTGTATTCTAAATGAAACTATTTATTAATGAATAAACTTTTTGTAAGAACTTGAAACTGGATTTTCATCAATACCATATTTCCTGTCTAAATATTCCGAAATTAGTCTGTATCCAGCTTGATTAATGAGGCTCAATGTCTTTTTATGGGACAATTTAAGTCAAGCCGTGCCGGGCCGGGTAATGGCCATCAGACGTTGCTCACGACATCCATTCACATTCTGGTTGTGTTGGATGCAGAACGCCGCGATTTCGGTGAATTTGCTTCTCTAATTGGTTTGTTTAGAGGCCGTCCTGAACGAAGCAGTAAACCAATGATGCGATATCACTTGGCAGTTGGATGTACAACTGAAACACTGATTAGAACTGTCAGAACCACACTTCAAAACTCTTGGAAGTTCGCCTGATATAAAAATACTTCATGTTTTCGTCTAAACAACCAACTAAACCTTGGCACTCTGAAGACCCAGTAATGGAGAGTTCTGAGGAACGCCAGAGATCCTCCAGTGCCAATGCTTTTGTATGAGCTGCAATGTCTGCATTGTTTGTCTCCTGAATCTTAAGGCTTTTGTTTTAAGCTTTCAGTGAGGAAAGGGAAATGGTGCATGAACCGGAGGACTTGGTACGTTATCTTTGGCTTCGTCCAGCCCTTTCTAAGATAACGTAGCCCCCGGCTAATTTCTTCCCTCGCCAGTCTAGTAGAGTTCTCATTGTGTCACACTTATAAAACAAGCAAAACAAAACAAAACAAAAAGCAGAAACAGCTGCTTGTTCACGGGGGTCCAATAATAGCGCACTCTCGATTTCTCACCCGCATTGAGAAGGACCGAATGACCATTAAGCCAGACAAGAAAAAAAACAACAACCTTTGTCCTGTTGGTATCAGGATATGATCAGAAATCACAGTTTTCTGCATGAAATATGTAGACATATCAGCATGTGTTGTGTGTTGAAGCCTGCCTGCGTGAGTGAAAAGCAAGTAAAGCACCAAGGATTTAGGTAAGAATTTAGGAAAGTAGACGTGAGAAGAGTTTCTGGATTATTTGACCCACTTGCGATTGAGACACTGCTGAACTTCTGAACCGGCCAACATGTGTCTGTTATTATGCTTGCAAATGCAAACGGACCTTTCAAAAAGTACAGACACATGTATTTAGCTTTTTGTTGAGCCCGAATATGAGTGCGTCCAGGGTAAAATAAAAATGATTTCACTCTAACACCCTAAAGGGTTTTTTTTTTTTTGTCTGTAGAGATATGCTGTATGAAATGTTGGATGGCATGTATGAGGGGGTTCTCGTTTCCTCCTACCTCCCAAAACATGCCAGTAGGTAGATCGGCTATTCTAAATTCCACCTAGGTGCGAATGTGTGTGCACGATGCCCTGTGAATATACTGGCATCCCATTCAAGGTGTATTCCCGCCCCATGCCCAGTGTTCCTGGGATGGCCGCCAGATCCACCATGACTGAGACCAGGATGAAGTGATCGTTGAAGAATGATTGAATGATACAAGATCTTTGGGTTTGAGTGTGTGCGACTGAACTCTGGATGCCCTTTCAGCTACCGGTGGCAGTCAACTTAATCAAGGCCATCTTACCACGCACTTAAACATGCCCTTGACATAGTGTCCTCCACTTCATTCCCATTATCCAGAAGCCACGATGTTGAACATGTAGATGCTGTTTCTCCATAGTGTAGCAATGAAATGTTTCAATTTCAGCTTTCAGTCCTGAGTGCCTTTTAATCCTTCATCCCTGGTAACCTAATAACGCTTTACATTATCGCTCCATACAATCATAAATATTTGATATGCGCATAACCATTGAGCCAACTTCCTAAGTAAAAGAAACATGCCAGTCCTGAAATTGAACGACTCGTGTTTCTCTCCTTGCATATCTTCTGTCAAGTAGTTGAAGTAGTCACCAATCAGGCCAGCAACCAGAAGGAAATGTTTATCCTAGAGTGCTGTGCAGGAGCTCGTATTCTCGGCTAGATAGAGACCCCGAGCTGAGTGAGCCGTCCTTGTGCTTTCTTTAGTCAAGCCAAGTCTTCATGGAAAATCGCTTTGTCCATGAGGCACGTCCTCCGTCGAACGCTTTGCTGCCTCAGGTTGGAACCGTCACCGTGCTTATGACTTCTATCACGCTAGCGTGGGAGGCTAAGCATGTGGTAAAGCGGTGTTTATTAATATAGTACCCCCTGATAGATTGTAAAATATCTGAAAGAGCTTCAGGACCTGAGATTTTAATAGGGGGAACATCTCAGCTGCGTGAGCTCATCTTCCTGCAGTTCTGTGCTTTGTTCTTTAGCTTATGGGCCTGTGATCTAAATATATTGGGTACATGTGGGCTATAATCTAATAGCATGGGGCCTGAAGAAGACTGTTAAGTACATTAAGCTGCAAATATTCGAATCATCAGTTCGAATATATTAAAGATTCTGTGTTTGTGTGAACAAACGTAGTTAAATCTGTAGGTTTAGATGCGTTCAACCTGTAGGTTTTGTCTGTTTGTGCAGACGTGATTGTATATTCTTGAATAATGGGTATACGTGCTTCAGTATTACAGAATTTCACAGAAAACTTACTACTTAGAAAAAGTAGGACTAACTTTGCTCTTTTATATGCTGTAAGTAGTCGGAAAACGAGGCTGAAGCTCAACAGAACTGGTCGTTTTGCGATTTATTTCAAAGCAAAACCCAGCTAAAGTGTCTCTTCAGACCTTGCATCCATCCCTCATACTCTGGCATGGTTTCTCCGTCTGTGAAAGTCATTATATCCTCTTTGCTTGCTTCCCGAGAGGTAGAAATTGTCTTCATGTATGGCAGTGTGTGTCTAGATAGAGCATGTTCAAGACAGATGAATGCCCAGTGTAATAGCTTAATTATGCAGGGTTGATCGGGGGAAACATTGTGTGGTCCTGCTTCAAAAATGTCTCCTTCCCTACTCTGCTGTTCTATATGTGTGATCGGTGTAAGTCATTTTAATACATGCATTTGATTTTGCTTAGATTTCGGGGGAAGTTTTTTGAGTCTCTGCTTTCCGCTCCACAGGTGAAAGCGAGGGATGCCGATGGTGGCTCGTTTGGCGCCGTGTCCTATTCGCTGGGATCTGGGCCTGGCAGCTTGGCCCATCCTCACTTCACCATCAAAAAAGAAAGTGGGCAAATCTGCACCAGTGCAAGTCTGGACCGTGACCAGGGCCCTGCCAGCTATGACTTCACTGTCACCGCCGTGGACGGGGTAAGTCAGTTCGACGTCATCAACCGACACCAGATATGCAGCTTAATATGCCATACCACCGTCATTATACTGTTGTAGCAAAACTTGAACATTTTCCACTCTGGTCTCAATCACAAGTAAAGCATTAGCATCTTAAAGCAGCGTAGGAGCATTACAAACATCTTGACGGCCAGAATCCGATTCCAAACTGAACTGATTAAGTTTATGTTTACTTTATTACGCCCATATAGCGACCCAAAAACTTGTTCAAGATTCAAGACATTCACCGTGTGAGGAAATCACATGCAGCTATTAAGGTTGTAGACGTCTTTAGACTGAGTGACGTTTTTTTAAACAGTGCTCTTGCTAAACTGTGTAATTCGTTACACGACGTGATCGTTCCAGGAAGTTTGCTTAAGCAAGGTTAAAAATATGAAATATTGACTGTGTGCCAGCTAGCGACAGGATTTCTGAGTAATCACGTTCATACATGTTTACGCTTATCAATGCTAGCTAGCTTGGCAAAATACTAGAATAATATCGAGTGCATCCGTCCAACAGTGGGAAGTTGGAAGAATATACTGCCAATCGTGTACGCACGTTTCAGACATTTTGTTAGCGAGCTAACATGAGAGAATCGAATAGGGTTCATGGGGGTTCTTTTAGCCTTATTTACAAATGATGATAATCAATGCTAGCTCGGCAAATTATCTGCGAAAACCTGAACTGTCTGAGTGCAGTAACGAAATGTCTTTTCTCAAACGTTCAGAAACGTTTGAGATTGGGACAGATCGGAGTGTTTTTAATCCAAGACAAGACCTCCAATCTTGGTCAAGGAGGCTTGAAATGTTGTTCTACTGTATAGAGTTTGCGTACAGTATAAGAGATGACACGTGCTAGCTTTTTATTAGGAAGAAAGTTTAGGAAGGCGGGGGGGTGGGGGGTGAAAGCGCAAGGGGAAACTTGGAATGGGTCTTGTGGTAATGCTTCAAGAGTTGCACAGCATCTTGTGCCATGGCAGCCTAAATAACTCTTAAAATCATTGCGCAGCAGCGAAAGGAAATTGCAGCAGACATGTTAAAGCAATCTCAGAGAGCGGAACCTTAAAGAGCTGTAATATTTAATAAGTTGGAGGCTTGCCTTGCTTTCTTCCTTGCCTAAAAGAAGAAGGCTCTGCAGTATTCATTGCTCACACAACGGTAGTCATGTTATCCTGACAGATTGGAGTACTCTCTGGAGAAATGATCAATTTACCTTTACCTTTAAAACGTCTGTGCCTTCAGGGAACATTAACCCGAAGCTATTTTAATCAGATATAAAATGCCGTGTCTTACTGATTCTGCCAAACTTCGAGCTAGCGTTCAAGAGGCATTAAAGATGATGCCTGATTTTCCTCCATCAGGGTGGCCTGAGCTCTGTTGCCTACGTGCATGTCGACCTGGTGGACGTTAACGACAACTGGCCAACCTTCTACCCCGTACACTATGCTGTGAGTCTAAGCACTCAGAGCAGTCCTGGCACCTCTGTCGTCCGGGTGACGGCCCATGACCCCGACGCAGGCGAGAACGGCAGGGTGACGTACCGTACCGCACCTGGGGGAAGTTCGCCCTTCTTCACACTGAATAAAGACACCGGTGAGCTGAGCACCGCTGAAGTTTTAATCTTGCATAACGTACGAATATATAAAAAGGTTGCGAGGAAATGCAACAATAAAATGTCTTTTCGAAAGCCTGCATTGTTTGAAGTCTGACTTAAAGGTTGCTGGAACTTAGCTCGTGCTAATTGAGCTGTTTCATTTTTTAGGAGTGATATCACTATCACGCTCTCTGCATGGGAAGGCAAACACAGTCATCGCCATGGTGGTCTCGGCCCAAGATGGGGGTGGCCTCACGGCTCCAGTAAATGCCAAGGTCAACATCAGCATCGTGGCTGGTCTGGTGGCACCTCCTGTGTTTGAACAGGCTCAGTATTACTTCACTGTATCTGAAGATGCCCTGCGTGGGACCCAAGTGGGCACTGTACGTGCCAGCACAAAGAATGGTGAGTGAGCTGAAGAAAAGGTGTTTACTGTGAGGCTCCATAGCAATAGTTCTAACACGCGATAGGTCAATACCAACGTAGATTCATCAGTCCCTTTGGACAGCGTGACCGAGTGTGATGAAAGCTGGTGTTCGGTTTTTTTTCTTAACTCGACACCACTTGTACAAATAGGCTCCGGGCCATTGTACACACCTCATTTAGAATCAACATTAATCATAAATTCCATTTTACCACTTAAGTTTTTTAACAATTTTCCTTGGACGTCCAAAGTACTCCATCATGGTTTCACGTGATGAAAAAATAACTTTCGGTTTTCGAGTTTATGTGCTGAACACATCTGTAGACTGATCAGGCTCTGGCTCTTGTATTCTCATTTGCTTTTTCTGTCACCAACCCCCCTCCACCCTCTCTCTCTCTCTCTCTCTCTTTCTCTCTCGCTCTCTCTCTCTCTCTCTTTCTCTCTCGCTCTCTCTCTCTTCAGGGGTCTCAAAGGACGTTTCCTACACCATCTGCTCTGGTGACCCTACTGGTTATTTCACAGTGGATCCTGAGACAGGAATTTTGAGAACGAGTCTACCTCTGGACCATGAGCTCCAGCCCATTGTGGAACTGGAGGTCCAGGCACAAAGCGGGAACCCGCCAGCTTTTGGTCAAACCCGTGTCCATATCACGGTGGTGGATGTCAATGACAACGCTCCCACCTTCATCCCATCATCTTCCGAATCTCTGATTCTTCTTGATGATACAAGAATGGGCACTGTGGTGTATAAGATTCAGGCCGAGGACCTTGACTCTGGTCCTAACGGTGCTTTGACTTTCGACCTACTCCCCAGTGGTGCTCAGAGAACCTTCAATGTGGACCGTAGCAGTGGAGAAATCCGTCTGATTGCAGGTTTGTCGTATGAGACAGTGCCACGCTATGATTTGCAGGTTCTTGCCAAGGACATGGGAGCGCCCCAGCTCAGTGCCATCTTCACCCTGGTGGTGCATGTGCAGGCTGAGAACAGCCAAGGGCCGGTGTTTGACACCCTCGGCTACCGAGTGGAGCTGAAGGAGGGCACGCCGCTCAACACCCGTTTCCTGCAGGTGCGTGCACTCAATAGAGATGGCGGGATCACTTCGGTCCCTCTGGCTTATCACCTGCAACCAGATGGAGACGCAGCAGGCTTTGGCATTGTCTCAGACAGTGGCTGGCTGTTTGTAAAGAGCGCCCTGGACCGCGAGGTTAAAGAGGTGTACCTTCTCACAGTCCTCGCCACATCCGGTCATGGGCAGCTGAAAAAGACCGGTAGTGCCACGGTACGTGTTTCAGTGACGGACGAAAATGACAACTCGCCTCGCTTTACCCAGGAGAGAGCTTTCCTGGCTGTAAGAGAGAACCTGCCAGCTGGGTCAGGCTTCGGCCGGGTGCCTGCTACAGATCGGGATGCCGGGCTCAACAGCCGCCTCATCTACCGACTCCTGCACCCGGATCGCCATTTTCAGATCAACTCACACACAGGTGATCATCATATACTCTACCGTCTACTTTTTAGTGTCCTCCGACATTCCAACATTAGCGAGGTTAGCTTGTGGTATGTCTTATACCTTTAAAAAAAAATAAAAATACAGTTCAAAAGTGTTTTTCTATTACAAATAAATGGTAGAATCGCTACCAATGCTGCGATCGGATTGATAACGTGCTAATTTACTTATGCTCCAGTACCAGCAGCCGATACCACATGATGCTGTGAGACGTAATCGTAACGGACAGATGACACAAAATGCCAGCAACCTGAAGATATTTTTCAATCAATTATGGCAATCAAAGCAAAACTGACAGCGACTCGTAGGGAGGGTGAAATCAGTGCAACGTGCTGTGGATTTCAGCACACACACACACTTAGTTATTCGTAAGAATAGAGCAGTGAAGCTCACTTCACTTCAGTTCAGCGAGCACTGAGACCCACTTAGCTCGACAGTTTGCTCACCATCCAACGTGCAATGCAGATTCACCGTAGCCAATACCTCACGCTCATGTTTAGATACCAAGCTCACTGATACTGCTCTCCCTCTGTTAAAGATACCGTTTAATCACTATGAAATAATCTTCAGCGTAAAACGAAGCATGAGGAGCTCATTGCTGGAAGCACACAGCAGCAACGACCATAAACGGAGCTAAATAACATTTCCCATGATGCCCTAGATTGCTTAATACTAAGCAGGTATCGATGCATCAGTAGTAGAATGTATTGGTAATGTGAACATTCTGTCCGTACGCTCAAGTTCACTTATACTTTTCAACTATTTTTACTTTTAAACTTTTAATTACAAAGACTATACAGGGCTTTTTTTTTTTTTGCTCCTTTTCCAGTTCCAAACGTTTCCGTAATTACAGTTGAAATAATTCGAGATGTGATAAATGACCCCGAGCCTATTGTGCTCTGGGTTTTCAGTGCCCAGTGATTATAGAAGAATACGATAAATCATTGGAGTGTGACGAATGGCTCTCGGTCTATTTGATCCCGCACATTTTCTCCGAGCGGAAGGTAGAGGAATCACTAATAGCTCCTAGTTTAGGATTCAACATTGAATATAATATAATTGTGTCAAATTTGGGACACCATTAAATAACGGAAACACCATCACTGTACGTTGCTTTGGCACTCTGATATCTATCTGTTTACAGGCCTCTGTGTCTCACTATGCATTCCTTCGACCATTCACGTCCATTGTCTGCAGGTGAGATAAGCACTAGGTTAGCACTGGATCGAGAGCACCAGTCCAGCTACCAGTTGGTGGTGGTGGTACAGGATAGTGGAACTCCCCCTCGCAGTGCCACTGGGACGGCCTTCATCACAGTGCTGGATGAAAACGACAACGCTCCCATCTTTACCCGTAGAGACCTTCTCATGCAGGTACGCGGAGGACTGGATGTAATGTAAAGTCAGTGTGTCACCTGGGTTAAAGGGAAAGTGACGACAGGGTTGTCTTGTGTGTAGGAAAGTCATTTAGATTAAGAACGTCCTGTTCTATAGTACCCCTACACTTGAAAGCATGAGTGTATCGGCTCATTCCGATTATGTAGACGAGTGTTTGGGACAAAGTTGTCAACTAAAGTCGCTTAGGGAAGACTGTGTTGCCTATATTTCCTAGAACGACACTGGGACGTGTCACCGTGTAAAATTCCACTTCCTACAGTATTTTGAATCGTCTATTACAGTAGTCATCAGAGGACGTCGCAAACGCTACATTTTTCACGAATACAACCTTTGACTTCAGATCGGAAAGCGCGTCAGATGAAGATGATAAGGATGAAGGGAGGCCGATTTCACTGGAAGCACCTCTAACAGGAATGTACAAATCCGTGTGACGTAGCTAGCCGGCTAGGTGATGGGCTGTCCGTGAGAGTAGCTTCTCCTACTAGGATCTATTTCCACTAGTGGAGCAAATATAAGCAAAACGTTTGGCCAGAATTTGTCTAAAATGTTAGTTCCTTGCTTTTCATATCTTGTTCATATAGAACTCTTGTATAAAAGCAGTCTCACACTCGGAGTCGTGCGGTTGAGTACAATTGAGTATTCGATATAGATTGTTTATACCCTACGATGGGTTGGCACCCCGTCCAGGGTGTCCCCCATTTTGTGCCCTGAGTTCCCCTGGATAGGCTCCAGGCTCCCCGTGAGCCTGTGAAGGATAAGCGGTACAGAAATTGGATGGATAATGGTTTATGTAAAACCAAGTAATGTTATCAAGCTACACCACTGTTAATGACTGAAACTACTATATTACCGTGTGTGTGTGTGTGTGTGTGTGTGTGTGTGTGTAGGTCTTGGAAGGACAGCCATCAGGGGTTTTACTGGGTACCGTCACTGCCAAAGACCCAGATGAGGGAGAAAATGGGACCGTTTTCTACTCACTGTCAGGTAAACGAAGTCTTTCTGGCTTTAATGTGGACAACGGGATCTCGCTTCCAATATACTGCGCCACATAAAATATATTTTAAAAATTGGTTTGCCACCGGTCACATACAGAGTCAGTATTAAGCCTATTGTGAGCAGTAGCACGGAAACTCGGCTATTCCAAAAAGATCCCATTAAAAGTTTTCACTATATGGACAAACGTTTGTTGATCCCTGACCATCTCAGTCGTGTGCTTATTGAAAATCCTATTCCGTATTTGCTGTTATAATAACCTCCAGTCTTCTAGGAAGGCTTTGCACTAGATTATGGAGCGTAGCTGTGGGTTATTTGCCGGTTCAGCTGCCGGAGCATTAGTGAGGTGACGTTGGGTGAGGAGGCCTGGGCTTCGGTCAGCATTCCAGTTCATCCCGGAGGTGTTCAGTGGGGTTGAGGTCAGGGTTTTATGCAGGAAGTTCTTCCACACCAACCTTGGCAAACCATGTCTTCACGGAGCTCGCTTTTTGCACAGCAGCATCGTCATGCTGGAACAGGTCTGAGCCAAACTTTTGGCCATATAGTGTGTTCAACCTAGCCTCTCTCTTATCTGTCTGAAG
>CM022759.1:32344063-32404063 GCA_012411365.1 Ameiurus melas | reverse complement strand
GATATCAATCTAAATATACCTAAATACATCTCAGTTCTGGGCTGTAACACTACAAAATGTGAAAAGTTCCCGGATGCGATGTGAAATTCAGTAAAAATATGGAACGAGTCCAAGTCCAGGACTTGATGTCATGATACAAGGCAGAGTAGTAGTAGACATCATGCCCCACACTGCTGGTAGCTATTTACTGCTTGTTTATTTCCAGACAAACCGACCGACTGTCAGACAGAGTGGCGTGTTTCTCTCCTCCGGCAGGCTTTGTTGTGAGCTCCACCAGGCATTGAACTAACAAGTCTGAAGACTGCACAAATATGGAAACAGTTCAAACATGTGCAGGAGCCTGTATGCCATGTGGGTTCAGACCCTGTTTGCACCACAATCCCCGTCTTTTCGAGCATTTTTTCCAAATTATAGCATCCTCCCTGTCCCTTCTCACGAACTCTCTAGCCTGTACCTCAGTGTAATGAGTTTGGATTCATCCCCCCCCCCCCAAGAAAGCGAATCTTTCCCAGCATTAACCCCAGCGTGACTATGAAGGCAGACTCTTTACTCTGAGAGGGATCATCGCTGAGTCAGAGAGGCCGTATCTATTTGAACTGGTAATTCTAACCAGATTAATGGCTCAGGGGAATCTTAGCCAAGTGCTAGCGAGAGACTCGCATAGAAATAAAAACCAGAATCAAAACAGCCTCCAGTGACCCTGATCTCCGCTGCTCGGCTAAACGGGTGTGGTGGGTTGTGCAAAAGCATGAAATAGAGATCAGATCAATGGCTGTTCGTGCTATGCTGGCATCCCAGGCGAGACCAGGCCTAATTTCAGCAGGGCACGGCAGGCAGAGCTGTTGCGTGTCTTCGGCTTGTGTTTGCTCTCTCTCCCTCCCGGCACTGAGACGTTCACTGTGGAAAAAACTCATAAACTTTGCGTAATAATTCGCGTTCAGGTAGGGAAGGCTCAGTGTGAGGAGATGTTTTTTTGTTTGTTTTTTTTCGTTCTCCTTCTTGTCTAGCCATCCTCGAGTACTCATCTCATTTGTGCACCACAGAGAGGCGTTGGCTCACCATGTGTGCTCTTAACTTTATGAATGTGGCAGGGAGAATCGCATGCAAGCAGCTAACTAGGTGCGGGAACATGTAAATAGGGATCGGCATTAAGCTCTGCGTGCGTTAAAGTGGCAGAAAACAACGTGATCAACTCGTGATGGCAAAAGAAATCTTATGAAGGTGCTGTTAAGTTGTTGAGAAACTCTCAGCATGGTTCTGCTCTCCCGTAGGGTCGCTCTCTATCCTGAAGCCCATTAACCGTGAGGAGCAGGCCCAGTTTAACCTGACCGTAGTAGCCGAGGATCACGGCGTCCCCCGACTGTCCAGTACTCAGCATCTGACGGTGCAGGTGATCGACGTGAATGACGAAACGCCCGTGTTTGGAGAGAGTGTATATGAGGCCTTCATCACTGAGAACCAGCCAGCAGGAGCCACCGTGTTGGTTGTCTCGGCTTCGGATTTGGACCAAGGTAAGACGTAACCCTGTAGCTCACTGGAAAATTTTAACCCCTTAATATCCTGGTTTATTAGATTTGATTGTAATTGTATAATTATTATTTTTTTTTACGTATTATTTTTTTAATGACGTTTCAGCCTGCATTCAATACTATAAACCAGCGCTCCCCAACCCCCGGTCCGCGGACCGGTACCGGTCCGTGGGTAATTTGGTACCGGGCCGCACAGAAAGAATAAATAACTTACATTATTTCCGTTTTATTTATTATCCGAATCTGAAAAATGAGCGGATTCTCTCCATTACATCCTTCTACGACTCACTCTTGACGCGTGTCAAGACGCTTGTCTCGGTCACGTGATACGTTGAAACCTCACCACAGAGACCAGAGAGCGTTAGGGCGGAGAGACGATGTTACGAGGACGCTGCTAATAAAGTTGCGATTTCACATTGGATTCACGTTTATTATTAGATTTTAAAAATACCCCGGTTTTTATGCCGGTCCTATTGTTTTATTTTGTTGTATTTATCCGCCACACCTTAAAGGCCGGTCCGTGAAAATACTGTTTGATATTAAACCGGTCCGTGGCGCAAAAAAGGTTGGGGACCGCTGCTATAAACGATTGAAAGGAATATCGATAATAATGCAACAAATAAAGAATTATTTCGAGAAATATTAACGTTCCAGTCGATGTTGCTATGGCAGCTGTTATGTATTGCTGTCCTCCGTAGCTTCATGGCATTTTTGTAAACATATTTTTTTTGTCCCTCATACAGATTGATAATAAACATGCCGATTTCCTGTCCTGTGTTAACTTAAACCCACACTATCTGCTCAGCTGCTGTCAATTTAAGCTGAGGTTCGTCACGCTCCCGTCAAACACGGGGCAAGCATTTTTGTTTATTCGCGTCATTTTCCTCTCGTATCTTTTGTCGTGCTTGCTCGAGCTACACATGTGAGTACCAGCGGCTGGTTTTAATTGGTGGTAATGGATTTGGCGGAGTCAGGCCTGCATTCTCCAGGTCTTACTCAGGAGCGAATAAAACAGAAGGATTATAAACTCACTCCCCAGGAGCGATTAGGGCAGAAAACAGGTGAAGCTCTTGCCAGATTGTTCGCTTTTAGCACGCAACCTGGCATCTGAAAGACCAAAGAGAAGGCCGGTGAGGCCAACTGCTAATACAGCAATATAAACAACAAATAAAAAACAAATAAAAAATGATCCAGCACAGCGCTCGCGTTTATTCGTTTCGTGACAAACGGCAGTTGTGGCGTGTGAGCAATGATTAGAGACATGGATAGAGCTTTGAGAGTAGGTTTAAGTCTGTTTATAACATAGATACCTTTTTTTTTAATAGATGACTTAAACATTGTTTATTTGTTATATCGATTAAAGCTTGTCGTTATTATTACAGGGAGCAACGGCATCGTGACTTACGGAGGACTTCGAGACGATGTTTTCACCATCCACCCAGTGACAGGTGTTATATCAACCACCAGGTCCCTGGACAGGGAGAGCAAAGAGGACTACACTGTGACAGGTACAGAGATAAAATTGCTTGTTTACGGTGTTATAGTGAGCAAAAAAAATCTGGCTTTTCTTTCACCGGTTGCCAAGCGGGCATGTAATTGCTTAATTCATGATTGCAAATGTGTTCAGTTATGCCAATTTAATGTCATAACACAGCTGCTGCAGGAAAGGAGCAGGAAATTCTTTCAAATGATGAAGCAAAAAAAAAAAAAAAAAACCCTCTTCATGTTAATCTTTGTTTTAAACAGTTTATGCCAAAGACGGCGGTTTTCCGTCGAACTTTGCCAAGGCCACAGTGCGTATCACAGTGCTGGATGAGAATGACAACAGGCCCGCTTTTGGCAGAGTGTATTACAGTCTCGAAGTGCCAGAAAACCAGGAGCCGGTGACTCTGTTCACTCTGAGAGCAACCGACCTGGACTCAGGAGACAGTGGGCTCGTGCAGTATAAAATCACAGGTAAGAGCTGGTAACTTTGGCGCGAAGCCAAAGTTGACAGTGGTCGTCACAAATTTTTGTCAAATGATCTGGGAAAGATTTCAGTAATCCAACTATTTAATAGCAACACTCCTGACAAGCTCATACACAGTGGCCCTGTAGTTTGAATTTGTGGAATATCGTACATTTTATAGTACATACTTTGTATTTCATTCTAAACTGCGGGGCTTAGTGGTTAGGACATCTGCCTCACACCTCCAGGGTCGGGGGTTCGATTCCCACCGTGGCCCTGTGTGTGTGTGTGTGTGGAGTGTGCATGTTCTCCCCGTGCTGCGGGGGTTTCCTCCGGGTTCTCCGGTTTCCTCCCCCAGTCCAAACACATGCATGGTAGTCTGATGGGCGTGTCTAAAGTGTCCGTAGTGTATGAATGGGTGTGAGAGTGTGTATGTGATTGTGTCCTGCGATGGACTGGAACTCTGTCCAGCGTGTACCCCGCCTAGTGCCCGACGCTCCCTGGGATAGACTCCAGGTTCCCCCGTGACCCTGAAAAAGGAGTAAGCGGTATAAAAGATGGATGGATGGATGGATTTATTGATTGATTGACAATACTTAAATAGTCCTTAAATACAAAGGTTTTTTGATAAGATGGAACAATAGTTGTTGTTTTTTTTCTTTTTAATTGACAACAGTGGGATAATAGCAATAATAATAATAATAATAATAATTCCACACATTAATTAGTAGTTGGTTTTCCCCCCTTGTGTGGGGTTCCCATAAAAGTTAGGACGCTGTGAAAAATTTTAATAAATGTAAATAAAAACAGAATGCAATGATTTGCAAATCTCATAAACCCATATGTTATTCACAACAGAACACAGGAAACTTACCAAATGTTCAAACTGAGGGAATGTTCGGTTTTAAGAAAAAAAAAATAAGGTAATTTTTTATTTGATGGCCGTAACATGTCTCAAAAAAGTTGGGACGGGGACAAGCTGCTCATCCCATAGGCACTAATGCACCCCATACCATCAGAGATGCAGGCTTTTGAACTGAGCGCTGATAAAAAGCCGGATGGTCCCTCTCCTCTTCAGTCCTCTTTAGTTTAGAGGACGTGTAGTCCATGGTTTCCAAAAATAATTTCAAATTTGGATTCGTCTGACCACAGAACAGTTTTCCACTTTGACTCGGTCCGTTTTAAATTATCTTTGGCCCGGAGAAGACGGCGGCGTTTCTGGATCATGTTCACATACAGCTTCTTCTTTACATGATCGAGCTTTAACCAGCGTTTCTGGATGTCACGGTGAACTGTGTTCACAGACAATGAGTTCTGGAGGTGTTTCTGAGCCCATGCAGTGATTTACATTACAGAATCAGGCCTGTTTTTAATGCAGTGCTGCCTGAAGGTCCGAAGATCACGGGTATGCGATATTGATTTTCACCCTTGTCCCTTGCGCAGAGATTTCTCTGGATTCTCGTCATCTTTTGATGATATTATGTACTGTAGATGATGAGATGTTATTGACCTGTTGCCAAGTAACCTCCAACTGTTTCTTTTTAGTAACACTTACTTTTCCAGACTTTTGTTGCTCCCGTCCCAACTTTTTTGAGACGTGTTGCGGCCATCAAATTCAAATGTACCTTTTTTTTTTTTCTTAAAGTGGTACATTTACTTGGTTTAAACATTTGGTATGATTTCTATATTGTATTATGAATAACATATGGGTTTATGAGATTTGCAAATCATTACATTCTGTTTTTATTTACAGTTCACACAGTGTCCCAACTTTTTTGGAATCGGGATTGTAAATAATACTATCCACATTGAATACCTTATGATTTGCATTGGTTTTATTTTTTTCTCAAGATGGGGACCATTCAGGCGACTTTCACTTGGACAAGAATTCTGGTGTACTGTCCACCTCCAGGGCTTTGGACAGAGAGAAGAAACCCCGCTACACACTCACTGTGGAGGCTCGAGACCTGGGCAATCCATCCCTGAGTAGCACCGCCACTCTGGACATCAGCATCCTGGACCTCAATGACAATAGTCCTGTTTTCACCAGCAGCAGCTACCTGGTGGAGATTGACGAGGATGCCCCAGAAGGCACGTTTGTTCTTGAGGTGACTGCCATCGACAAGGACGAAGGCTCCAATGGCCAAGTGGTGTACTTCCTGAGCCAAGAGTCCAGGGGTATGTTCATCGTGGACCAACACAGTGGTCGCATCATCACAGCTGCAAGACTCGACAGGGAGAAGGTTGCATCCTACAGCTTCCAGGTGTTTGCTATAGATTCCTCTGCTGGCAATCCTCGCAATTCTTCAGCTCAAGTGACTATTCACATCCTCGACGTGAACGACAATGCACCCTTCTTCATCACAGATCCCCTCATCATTAATGTGTCCAGCAGCAGCTTCAGCAGTCATCGCGTGCTAGCCACCATGAGAGCCGAGGACAAGGATTTTGGGGCTAATGGTTCTGTCTTCTATCGTTTTGCCAACCCTGTTAAAGGCTTCACCATAAACTCATTGACGGGGGACATTCAGGCCACTGAGAGGCTTCATGGCCTCACCCAAAGCCAGAGGACACTCATTGTCCAGGCCATGGACCAAGGGAGCCCTCCGCAGTCCTCACTGGGAGTGGTCATGGTCTACATCCGCGAACAGAGTTACAATGGAATCCGTTTCAGCCGCAATTCCAAGGATGTCAGCCTACAAGAAAATGCAGCCAAAGGTATGATACTTACCTGGATCAAAGCTGAGTCCAAACTCCTGGGAGTCTGTAATATACTCCACCCACCATGATGTAAGCTGTATGAATGTGCCAGAATTTAGTCAGTAGTAAACATCTGTTTGGATATGCATTCGGGACAGCAAACTTCACTTCTTCATACATGCAAAATGTATTCAATTAAATCATATATCAGTTTTCATTACTCACCAGTGAACATGTACAGGATAGGTGTTAGTGACATCCTCGCAATGATCCAGTGGATTTAAATCACTTGCAATAACGGTTTTAAATTGGCAAGAGCTTGTGAGACTGGAGTTCTGGCACCTTAGCGCAGGTGAACTTAAGTACCATAATTTGATACAAATGTAAATAAGTTCTAATACCATTCTACAAGAAATCCACTGAAGTGCAATAGTTCAGGGTCACAACAAACCCCTAAACATCTGCCCACTTGGTGCACATCTCATTGAACATCTACACCTTGACTTTAATCAAAATTGAAAACCCACACCAGCTCTGGGAGATGCATGACTTGCATGTAAATACACAATTCTGTCCATTCTGGTGTGCCTTTTTTTAATGCACTCTTTGTTCACTAACACGCTTAGTGAATCACATAATTCATATAAATCCAGACCGATAGTTACGAACTTCATTTAAAACTGTTACGCTTGAGCAGCTTATAGCGTCAGACCAATGTGTTTCTTCAACGTGGGAAACCAGAATATATAATTACTGTCTTTATAAATTGATAATTATCCTAGAAATGTTTTTGGGTTTTTTTTTGTATCCGTCCCAGAAACAAATAAGATGTTGTTTTTAACAGTATGGTTTCTGGAAACACTGGAAAGAATTAGGAAAGAATTAGGGCTTCTCCACCTTCTTAACCCTGCAGTGGCTTCTGACCATTGGTCTTGGTGGGGCAGGGTAGCCTAATAATGACATAGGCTCGAACAACAAATTAGCTGTGTAATAGGAAGTTGAAAGTCAACAGCATGAATTCATCCAGCATATAGTCAAGCAGCCTGATTTGAGTGGTTTTAGGCGTACCTTTGTTCAACTGGGTTCAAGACAGCAGGTGCGTCAGCATTTTCCATCATTGTCAGTGTGCGAGGCACACCCAGAAGAGGTAATATCATTCACCAGGGCTGCCAGGTTTCAGCAAAATATTCCAGCCCAACTACATAACCACACAAAAGACCGGAATGTTAAAAAGGGGATCGATTTTTCTTGTTCTTTTTCTCAGCCTTTGCGTAGGAAACAAGATCAAATCAGTGCACGTGCATTTCTGATGTATCAAGATTAACCCCTTTTCCCTTTCCCAATCTTTGTCGTATATGTTACAATAGAAATAGATCTCTACATTATAGACAGTCTGCATTTATGCTTTGCCTTTGATTGTGCTAATTTATTATATTCAATCGTGATTATTTAGGTGGCTGTGGATTAGATTTAATGTGGTTCAATTTGGCCTAAAAAAACCCTCAAACATGGCAACCCTGTCATTAATGTGTGAAACGTACGATTTCAGGCTCAAGTGGGCCTCTTTTAGCACTTCAAGTTCCCTTTATAGACTACTAAGTGCAATAATAAATGGAGCAAACTGGGGCAACGAGCATATTTCCCCATGATTACGCAACATTTGAAAAGGTAAATAAATCAGTGTTACGTTAGCTTCTGTTGTAAATACTTTTTAAGTCGTTAGTCACTCAAAAGTAGTCATTAATAATTGAGCTGAATTTAAAATATATAGAGTTGAGAATTACTTTATGAAGCTAGTCCATGTGTGGCCAAAAGTTCGTGGACACCTGACCATCACAGTCATATGTGGGCCTTCTCCAAACTGTTGCCACAATTGTATAGGATGTCTTTGTGTGGTTGTAGCATTAGAGTTTCCCTTCATTCGAACTAAAGGGCCCAGGCCTATTCGCCTGACATCATTGCCTGATCTCACTAATGCGCTTGTGGCTATATTGGCAAATTCCCGCAGCCAAAATCTCGATCTAGGGGAAAGCCTTCCTAGAAGAGTGAAGATTATTATAACAGCAAAGGGGGGGAACTGAACTCAAGAGACATTACAGAATTCGCAGTATGTGTTTTAAAGGCCATGTGTTACTTATTGACAATTGTGACAATAGTGTAATTTTATCGGCGTTGTGGTTTTCTTAAGGTACTGCTGTGGTACAGATTCAGGCCCAGTATCCCGATGGCTCCCGAACTGGCATTACCTATAGTATTTTCAGCGGCAACAAGTTACAGTCTTTCAGCATCAGCTCCACTACAGGTACGTTTGCAATGAGAATCCTGAATTAAAATATGGAGGCCTTGGCCAAGTTTCAACATTTGGAACACATCCGACACACAACACCAATGTACATCATGTGTACATTTAGGTGAGATATGGGTGGAGAGCTCCAGAGGGCTGGATTTTGAGGAGACCCCTCGACTTCGCTTAGTGATCAAAGCTGAAACTGCATCCTCCAGCTCCTTCATGGCAGTTAACCTCATCCTGCAGGATGTCAACGACAACCTGCCACGCTTCCAGCTCCACAATTATGTTGCTTATGTTAGGGAGGCCCAGGGGTATGATTTCCCCATCATTCAGGTACAGTCACTTGCCTACAGTGTTTGTATAGTGGTTGACTTTTCATAGTGGTGAAAGTGTGACGTTGTGGAGCGATCCCCATGCTTTTTAACGGAACAGATTTGTCATAGACCAGTAAAGTTTCCATTGCTTTTGTTTCAGTGTTTTCACTACCAGTGATTAAAATATAGTCTCAGCTGTTCTTAACAGCCTCACTTGTTTCCCTCTTTTTTACCAACAGCAAAAAAAAAAGGAACGTTCCAAACTCAATATTGCTCCCAGTCTCACGTTACGTTGGAGCAGCTGTTGTAAATCCGCCTGTATTTTCATTCCAAATTTGTAATTTCCTCAGGTTCTGGCAGACGACCTCGACCAAGGTCAGAACGGACAGGTGACCTACTCCATCAGGTCATCGTCCATGAGCAGCCTGTTCAAGATTGACCCTCTCACAGGAAGCATCTCGACAGCCGCCATCATGGACAGAGAAATCTGGACACAGACTAAGTATTAACACTTTCGGTGCTCGCTTGTGTTGATTGCAGCAATGTTGTCCTCGTAAACAAAGTAATTAATGTTGTCGGGGTTTTTTTTTTGTTTGTTTGTGTCCTCAGGCTGGTCATCACGGCCACTGACAAGGGCAGCCCTCGATTAGCAGGTTCTGCCACTCTCACTGTCATCATAGTGGATCAGAACGACAACCGACCCACTATCCCGGTTCCTCGGGAAGTGCGTGTTCCTGAGAGTGAGTTGACTGCTGAGTGAACTCAGTACCATTGATGTTATCTGTGAAATCTAGCCACTCTGGTCTGCATTGGGCAAACATCCAGGATAACAGAGCTGAAAGGTCAACTCAATTACAATTACCGCCTCTCCCCCAAAGATCTTGGTGATCATATCCTGTCAGAAGGATGTAGTATCATGTTTTCCTGGGCTTGTGAAAATTAAAAGCAAATACATGGACATGACAGCCTAAGGCAGAAAAGCTGTAATAGCCTACTCATGTACACATAGTATTATTGTAAGTGACCTCATTATAAATCAGTTTCGGGATCTAAATTTCATTTCGCTCCTTCCAGACACACTGATTGGGACTTTGATCACCCAAGTGACGGGGAATGATGTGGATTCTGGTCCTGCTCTCTCTTATACACTGCACCTGGACAAGGACTCCCAGGGGAAGTTTGGGATTCATCGCTATGGAGGAGGGGTCTCCTTAACCGGCCAGCTGGACTACGAAGAGAAGACGTGGTACACTGTGACGGTCCGAACATCTGACTCCATGCACCAG
The DNA here is from genome assembly GCA_012411365.1 of Ameiurus melas. Taxonomy (NCBI): domain Eukaryota; kingdom Metazoa; phylum Chordata; class Actinopteri; order Siluriformes; family Ictaluridae; genus Ameiurus; species Ameiurus melas. Next base: position 32,393,996 of record CM022759.1, on the reverse strand, counting down.
AGTGAGGCGAATTTGACAATACTTGTGGAAGATGTGAATGATAATGCCCCAGTCTTCACACAGGACCTTTACCAGGTGCAGTCTGCTGGCGAAATGACATATTCTGAATCTGTAGGAAAAGGCATATTTGATTTTTCTATACAAATATCTTCCCATCACACGTAATATACAGTCATTCTTCTCTCAGAATTAAATATTTCCATGGGGAACCCCAATCAAACTCACATTAAAGGTTACCCTGTTATGTGTATGTAATGATTTTGTCCATATAGTTTTTAACAGCCAAGAAATAACATTTGTTTGTGTTTTTTTTCCTCAGGTGACACTTGCTGAGAATTCTCCAGCTGGTAGCTCTGTTATTACTGTGACTGCGACTGACCAAGATTCAGGAGAGAATGGCAAGGTCACATATAGAGTTGTGTCAACGAGAGACCTATTCTACATTGACCCAAGTAATGGTAAGTGTTTATTATTTGTTTATCTTCATGAACCCCAAATTGGGCTTGATGTCTGTTTGATTCAAGTGATAGTTCAAAATGTAATATTTTGTTTTCGAACAGGCACACTCTTCATCAAAAAGGGAACTGAGTTTGATTCTGAGCATCCATCCTTCCTGGTGGTAATTGAGGCTTGTGATGGTGGTAATCCATCACTGACTGGTCTCACCACAGTGCAAGTCCATGTGTCAGATGTCAATGATAATGCCCCGGTGTTCCACCAAACCGAGTACAGAGCTGCTGTATCAGAGGACGAGCCCCCTGGATCCACCATCCTCACGCTGGAGGCTGTGGATGGAGACTTGTCTAGGGACAACCGTGGATTTGACTTCGCCATCGCCAGCGGAAACACTGGCAATGCATTTCAAGTTGAAAGTAGCATACGCTTCCTTGAGGGTCGTGGATTTCAGATTGTTGGAACTCTAGTCTTAGCTGAGAGGCTTGATTTTGAAGCTGTGAATACCTATAACCTCACCGTTGTTGCTTCAGACCGTGGCATTCCCCAACGAAGCTCAAGTGTCCCTGTTGTGATCACAGTAATGGATACGAATGACAACCCACCAGCCTTCAGCAGGGCAGAGTACAACGTTGTCCTGAGTGAAGGTGCTGAGACTGGAACAGACATACTTCAGTTATCTGCTTTAGACCCAGACTCCACCCCTAATGGAGAGGTGCACTACTCAATCATCTCTGGAGATGAAAGTGAGCTCTTCTCATTAGACCAGTGGACTGGCGCTCTCCGTTTGCGGAGGTCTTTAGACAATGAGCAAGATTCATCTCACGTTCTTATTGTGCAAGCCTCAGATGGAGAGGGCCACTTTGCTCTTGCTCCTGTTACCATAGAGATTAAGGACATCAATGACAATCGACCTTTCTTTCCTCTTAAAACACTGACGGCAAGTATTCGAGAGAACCAGCCTCAAAACACCCTTGTCACCATCCTGCATGCTATTGATCATGATGCAGGGGCGTTTGGCAAGCTGAAATATTACATAATGGATAAATCAGGAAATGGAAGAGAGTCATTTATGGTTAACCAGACGTCTGGTGAGATTCGAACCCGCTTCAGTTTTGATTTTGAGAAGATGAACACATTTCACTTTGTTGCTGTGGCAATGGATGCGGGAAACTACTCTGCAACTGCAACAGTTCAGGTCTATGTGACTGGAGAAGATGAGTATGAACCTGTTTTTACCAGTTCAAACATTGCCTTCCATGTCCCCGAAGGAGCAAAGAAGGGGCAGAGCATTGGTCAAGTGGTTGCCAAGGATGAGGACGGGGGTGTAGATGGCATTGTCCTGTACAGATTAGCTGAGACCTCTCCGTACTTTGAGGTCAACATCTCTACAGGAGTGATTTCCCTCAAGATGGATGCTTATGGCCGGCATGTCGGCCGATCTAAAAGGGAGACCCGGCAAGTGACTCTAGACGTGATAGCGCATAGCCCGTTGGAGAGTTCCCGTGTAGCCACTGCACCGATTGTCATTGATGTCACTCACACATCCTTTGGTTTAACTACAGACATGAACATTCTGCTAGCTAGTGTCATTGCTGCATCCTTGGCAGCTATAGTGGTCTTGATAATAATTGCTGCAGTGCTCTACCTTCTGCGATCTCGAAGGAAGAAGTATCAAGAGACTCGAGCTAGAATGCTGACCTCAGGAACAGTTTTGGATACTCTTGATGAACCCAAAGTTCATGGAAGTGAAAAACTTTATCACCAAGCTCTACCCGGATATGCTGAAGACCAGAATGCAGGTGGAGGAGGAGCATACACTCGAGGAGGGTCACTGGATCCTTCTCACTCTAGTGGAAGAGGCTCGGCTGAGGCAGAAGCGGCAGAGGATGACGAGATCCGTATGATCAACGAGTATCCACGAGTTTCTAGTATTTCATCTTCCATGCAGGAGCATATAGCTGCCCGTGGACCTGATTCTGGGATCCAGCAAGATTCTGATCAGCTCTCAGACATCTCTGGTGAACCTGGAATGGACATAAACCAGTGGCTTAAGGGGAAAAAGATGGGAAGCCTAAGTGGAAGTCTCTTGTCAGGCCAGACAGCAGTGTATCGTGATGACGGTGGGGGATACCTTGGTGTAGGAAGAGGGCTTAGCATTTCTCAGTCTAAAGACTATACATTCCCAGAGGATGGGAAACCCATAGTGGATGGTTCTCTCACAGCAATAGTGGCTAGTGATGAGGAACTGAGAGGCAGCTACAACTGGGACTACCTTCTTAACTGGTGCCCTCAGTTCCAACCGCTAGCTAATGTATTTACAGAAATAGCTCGGTTAAAGGATGAGAATGCCCCAGTTAACCCACGCCGACCCTTTCAGCCCAAAGCGAAAACAGACCCCAAGCCTCGAATTGACCCCCCTCCTCTTATCACATCAGTAGCTCATCCAGGGGCTAAAACTGTCCTTCCAAAACCTGCCGTTGGACGAACTCTTCCCCACGTGTCCACCTTAAAACGATCGCCGATCAGCCATGATGGTTCGGCCTCTTCGATAGCCATGTCACCCAGTTTCTCACCGTCCCTATCCCCACTTGCAGCCCGTTCTCCAGCCATCTCGCCGTTTGGCGTTACCCACGGCCCATCTGCCTCCATTATTAGTACAAACGAACACTCTGCAGAGCACAGCGAGGAGGCCGAGCTTAGGATTTAACCTTTTCAAGTGTTCTACTGTTCATAAAGCATCCTACTTGACTCAGGACCCTGTACATGACAGTTGTCCAACATGGTGATAATGTCATGTGAAATGTCATGTTGCCTCACTGGCTGGCCAGAGAGCTGGGGGTGCAGTGTTTAATCACCATGATGGACACAGACAGTGGCTTATTAAAATGCTCGCTCCAGAAAACATAGCTAGATAGCAAAGGACATGTGCTATCTCCTGCATTTGCACATTTTACACGGGAGCTAAGTTTGATGTTAATGTTCTTAAAAGTGAGACATTTTTCTATGATATATTTTTGTACTGATATTTGTGTCTTTTGGACTAGAAAATGGCATTAATTCATTCCATTTTCCGATGAAACTGTTATACATTTGAATTTGTATATATGTGACTGTAATAATATGTAACAGGATTTTGTTCTAGTTTACAGCTGGCATTCCCAAGTGTTCTAACAGTGTTAAAATGATGTTCTGATTTGCTGCCTTTGGTATTATGAACAACGTTCTTTTTTTTTTCAGTATTTATAAATGAGCAAATTTATGGTTTTATTTTGTTTGTTTTTTTACACGTTGGCCAGACATAAGACTATGAAGTATTTAGTTACTTATGCTGCTCTCCTCCTATCCTATGAGCACACATAACTAACCCGACTAGGAAAAAGAAATGATAAGGAGCGGCATCATTTTGAAACATAAGCACTCTCACCATATTGTTTGAACATTTATTTTTAGCAAGAACAGCAGTCTTCAGCACAAATATAGCGCGAGAGGACTTTGCAAATTCATTTGTTTACACATCAGCAGTTATTGTCCTGCTTCAAATAAAATGGGTCGGACAACAAAGGCCAGTGTAAAGTGAGTCATCCGTTTCTGCATCGATTCAGTAGATATATATATATTTTTTTTTTGTCCAATTAAAGATCCCAATTCTAAATAAAATGTTGAGGCCCAAAAGCCATCTAACATTCTAGTCAATATATCTTATTTTTTTTCCCCTTATGGCAGCTTGTAGCAGCACTTGACTTTTAATTTTTTTATTATTCTATTTTTTTTTTTTTTTTTAAAAACACTTTCTTACCTGTAATAATGTGCATTACTGGAACTGGAAATGTGCTTGGCAATTTGGCATGCTCCTTTTCAATTCATCGTTATGCCGCTGAACGCAGTCCCGTCCGTTTGGCCGTAAGTTCTGAGGAAGTCAAAACTTTCTAATCGGATGTGCATCTGAACAACATTATGGTACGGCACTGAGGTACAGTATTTAAATCAGCTGTAACTCAACTGAAAATAAATTTTGCATCAGCTTTGCAAAACTACACTACAGGCCACTAGTTTAAAAAAAATAATAAAATAGCAAAAACATCATTTATTATTGTCATTTTGTAACGGTGGTAATACGGTTTAAAGATGGCTTTGGTTGAATGGCTACAGTTGTTATAACTAACTGATTCGTAAGTTCAGTTTTGTGTAAAAAAATAAATAAATAAATAAAAATTCATCAGAAATAACCTTATGTAGCTTCAATATTGTCCTGATACAGCATTAAAAGCTGTTATTTATAAGTTAATATTACTTTTGACTGGCAGGACTTTCCATAGGAGCTCAAATGGTGAGAAAGCCAGTCTTTCTTCGACTACATGCCAGTACCTTTAATTGATGGCTGTTTAAAAAAGTACATTTTTATAAAACATTTAGAAATTTCAAAAATACACTATTTACTTCCAGAGTTTTGGTCTATAATATACATAACATAGGTATCACCCATACCATTGGCGGAAGAGGTTATAGGATTAGTTGTTCTTGTCTACGATCAAACATACTTTGGGGCAGTGCGTCGTGGTCGTTTCCATGCCTTTCTCGGTAGATTGATACATTTTTGACCAGAATCCAAGCTTTATCAGTGTTTACTTACAGCTGCGTCTGAAAGAATAGAAAATGCCGCTCGTTCCGAAAGGTGACGTCATACAATTTCAAAAAACTTTGTACCGTATTTTGGATTTCCGTCGCTATTTGTGAACGGCCTCCGTCGTGGCGATCGCTTCTGCCTTTTGCAATGGAAAATACGTCCTCGATGGTGTTAAATGATGCCTCATTAAGAGTGTTCAGAACACATGGCTGTGGCTTTTTTCCCCACATGCGTATAAGACGCAGCTAGATTGTAGGCAACGCTTTATTTTAATGAACACATGATTATACGGGGTTAATTAATTACGGTTGAATTAAGCTCAGATGAAAACGATTATTCGATATGTATAGGTCTTGATTAATAAACCGCTCTATGACTACATAACGTGTAACTAAATCGATGTATACCGAAGTAATTCAATTCACAATATGTTTTAATGATTTGAATCACGACTAACGGGGACTTGGGGAGTAAGTCACTAGCTAGGAGGCTAATTGGGACTTAGGGACTAAAAATATGTTCAATAGTTCGTTTAGGTTTAATAAAGTGTGTATTGTGCAGTATGACCTGTAATAACGTCATCATTAGGCACTTTTACATAACAAATCTCGAGTTACGTAGCAAACGGCTCGTAATAAAGGCTAACGCTTCGTGAATAGACCTGTCTAGTTTGAGCTTAGTTTAAAAAAACCAAAAATGATCATAGAAAGTGTTCCTTATAATAAAGTCTTACCGAGTTTCAGTTTGAACATCCGTAGTATTATTCTAAACCAGCATTCTGTGGTTTTCTTTTTGTCTCTCATTCTGTACTGTTTTTTTTTTTTTTTAACTTTTTATGTACATATTTATTCATTTTAACATTGTAACATTTCCACCAAACATGCCATTTATAAATCATTGCCCAATCTCACTGTGCCTAATAATCGCTAGCTGCTTGTCGTAGTAAACTTGATTTCCCCCCCCGGCTAATCGAGTTCCGTTCTGGTGAGCAGTAAGTCCTCACTATTACAGTCTAGAGATATTTCTTGTGTGTGTGTGTGTGTGTGTGTGTGTGGGTTTGTAGTATAATAACTCGCTCTGTCTCTCTGCCAGTGCTGCTTTAATTTAGGTGTCTTATAGATAGCTAATCATGTACGGTTGCATAAACAAGCAACATCTGAATGCAATTAACTGTGAAATTCAGGATGTGCCATATCTATGATGTCTCTGAGGGGGGAAATAAATAAATAAATAAATAAATAAATGTACAGATGTTTAGATTGATGATTCATTTGAATTGTGTGCTCTGTAACGTCGCCGTAAAGCTGACGATGTGCTACCCGATGAATGATGTTGGTCTTCTAAACTCTTGCTTGGTCACTTTTTGGGGTCCAAACTTTGTAATTCATAATCCGAAGGTTAACTAGCTGTTTTATTCTGCTTACTGTAAATGTTAATCGGGGCTCGTCGGCCATGTCATTACCGTCTCCTGGACAAGAGTACATTTGTACTGTTATTTGTAAAAGTGCCTGATTAAAATGTATTCATAACCCGGTACTGCCGTCCTTGTCTCGCGCGTTGTTGGTCTTTTCGCGCCAGTGACGACTGGTCTGGTTTTTTTTTTTTTTTGGACTCTTTACGAGGTCTACAGCGAAAGAGCGCGTACGGTTGACGCTAATAATTCTCTGTGCTCTTTATTCGGGTTTTACTTTTAAATTGAGTCAAGGCCTTGTTTTTACTGGAAGGCAACATTTCACCAAATCTTATCGTCAAAAGGTATCAAAGGTACGTGACCTTTGAAGCTTGTGAAGAACGGACCAGTAACTAAGCTTGAGAATAAACCGGAGCGTCAGCAGTGAGAGGAATTGTAAGTAAGCGCCAGATGGAATCAAGACGCAGCACTTCCATTAGACGGAGTAGTGATGCAGATTTACAGCGGTTTGTTCACACATTAAACATCTGTTCTCTAGATGTCCGTGTACTATCGATCATCACTGTGTTTCGTTTTTTTTTTTACCATTGTACAGTCAAATAACTATTCATTTATGAAGAGCCACGACTGTAGAGATTTTTCATATTTTGGTCACCCTGTATTTAAATTGTCCCTACATTGGGCTTGTATAAGGAGTGGATAATTATTTTAAAAGGAAATGGTAGTTGTTTTTTTTTTTACGTCAAGAAATGCGTTGCCGTTTTCATAAAAGACAACAATATTAATAATAATAGTTATTATTATTGGGTATGATGGGTTAGCACGTTTGCTTCGCACCTCCTGGCTTGGAGGTTTGATGTCTCCTGCCTCCGAACCTGTGTGCACAGAGTTTGTATGTTACTCCGTATACTTCAGCGGTTTCCCCCGGGTACTCCGGTTTCCTCCCCCAGTACAAAGGAGTGTTGTATGCTGATTGGCATTTCCAAATTGTCCATAGTGTGTAAATGTGTATGCACCCCGTCCAGGGTGTCCCTCGCCTCATACCCCGAGTCCCCTGGGATAGGCTCCAGGCTCCGGCTGTCCCTGTCTAGGACTAGCGGTACTATATGTAAGATAAGCGGGATTATTTATTATTAGTATTATTATTATTATTATGGGTTGACTATGATTCTTCTTCTTTTTTTTTCTTTTTTTTTAGAAATTCTCTGTGTACTGCTCCAAATATCCATATTCTTACTTTCCTTCCTCTTTCCTTTCCTAACATCCACCCACCCACCCCACTTTGGCTCCAGAAAAACACCCAGATTTACAAATGTCAGCACTGGGTGAATTCTGGCTCTGACCGTGACATCACTCATCACTCCAGTTCTTAATTTGTCTCAGCTAGAGATGCGCATGGGACTTTGCTTGTGCATCGTTACTTTTTTTTTTTGCACAATGACTTAAAAACGAATAAATCAACATTTACTCATAAATATTTCCCCCCAAACTACTATCCTTATTATTTAAACCTCCTTAACCCCGATCCGGCCGTTATGAATAACAGTGTACATACACCGCTCGGCTTCACATCCCACTCGTGCGCCTTTTTCGTTGCACCCTGGGAAATCATTTCCCTGACTCAGCCCACTAGCCTCAACCAGGTGCTCTGTGATCCTTTCTGGCAAGCTTTCAAAAAAAAAAAAAAAAAATAATAGTGTGCTCCTACTGGTTCCTGTATCTGTATTTCATATCCCGTTACATCCATAGCAGCAACTTTATTAAGTATTGAGCAATCTACTAAAAAGTGTCATCCTTCCTTTATGAGGTGCGTTTACTGTATACTGCATACCTATATCTACTTCTCATAGGACCGCTGAATTGAATGCTGATCGACTCTGATCGTCCGTGTGCGTTCACAACTCTTATGAAGCACCATTCCAATACGTCTTATTTATGAAGCGCATATGGCAGCCAGATAACAGCTAATAATCCGTCAGATACACAAAATAAAATCTCAGTCACGCCCTAGCGATGATTGAGGGTCCTTCTCATTTCAGTCATACACGTAAAGCCAAAGTCAATTCAGTTCAAAAGTATCCGATGCTCATGACTGCGCTACAAAGTGTTCCTGTCTGTTTCAAGCGTTTCGAAGCATGTTGAAAGTCGGAGAAACATTCCTGGAATAGTTTTACGGTAAAGATACAAAAGATACATAAGATGCAGAAGACGTCTGTTTACGTCCGCAGATGTATAGTTTATTACCTTGTGGATGTCAATGCAGGTGTTTAGCACCGTGGAGAAATAATAGCATGCATCTATCTTTCTACGTGTCCGCCCCGAACCTACTGCACCAGCACCAGACGTCCCACACCGCTCCGTGTAAAGTGCAGGTCTGTTATTTCAGCTGTTACAGAGGGGAACGTTCAGATCGGGGGCCGTTCGGTGTAACGGAAAACAGTGCAAACAGGCTCTCGACGTGTGTGTGTGTGTGTGTGTGTGTGTGTGTGTGTGTGACTAATCATTATTGTTGCTCATTTCTGCATCCTTCTGGGTTTCGATCCCGGTGGATTTCACCTTCTGTATTATGTACAGCGGCTCTCACTGAAAAATAGCATCAAGCGTTGCATCTAGGTTGCATTTGGCGCAAAGCAACATCAGGCTCGCTCGACGTGTTGGACTTGTCGTTAATGATGAAACGTGCACTTTGAAATGCAAATCGTGACCCGGCCACGGAGCCGTGAATCAAGGGCTGTTCCAAAATATAAATAAATAAATAAACAAATAAATAAACCCAGATGCATCTAGTGAACCCGAGTGAACAGTAAATATAGCATGTATTTTGTATAGGCCTTGTTTCAGATCTTCGTGCTGAAAGGTCAGGTAAGGGGAGACATTTAAATCAAGAACAAACTAACATTACATCATCCATTGGCACCAGTGCTTTTGCTTGATGAGGCGAAGCTGAGGCAGAAAGTGATGCGAGTCAACTCGGGTTCAATTGTGTCTGAATGTATAACCTGCAATGAGTCCTGCAATCTACTGTAGTATTGTTTGTTAGAACATTCGATGATTTCCTATTCCAGCACCTTCAATAAACTATGCCACGCGCATACACCCAAGAGGTTTTCGGTGTGATTTGAAAGCGGACATTGTATCTTGAATTTCAAAACAGATCGATTCAGCTAACCTTCACCAAAATTGGCCAATTATACCTTACTATCCATCTTCTATACCGCTTATTCTTCTTCAGGGTCTCGGGGGAACCTGGAGCCTATCCCAAGGAGCATGGGGCACAAGGCGGGGATAATCCATCGCAGGAACAATCACACACACACTCACCCATACACTACGGACACTTTAGACACACCAATCAGCCTACCATGCATGTCTTTGGACTGGGCGAGGAAACCCCCGCAGCATGGGGAGAACATGCAAACTCCGCACACACACACAGGGCCCCGGTGGGACTCGAACCCCGGACCCTGGAGGTGTGAGGAGAACGTGCTGACCACTAAGCCACCGTGCGCCCCCGATTATACCATACGTTTAGAAGAAAGAAAAAAAAAAAACAACAACCCAGGGATTAGACATGTCCCCAAATATGAATACTTTATTGGGAATGAACAGATAATGTGTTCTCAAACTCAGACACAAATACAGATTAGAATAGGAAGGCGCACAACAAATAAGAGGTGTAGAGTATGAACAAGTGGCACTTTGGTTGCGTTTACAGCATTCATTCATTCATTCATCCTTAGTAACTGCCTGGTCAGGGTCACAATATTTCGGGAAACGGAATCGACTAAGTTGGTTGGAAAATATTGCGGGCAGGTACAAACAAAAATATGAACTACGTTAAATGCATCCTTAGTCGTGCTAATTATGAACTCGAGTGAAGTAGCTGAGGTTGAGGAACTGTCAGAGCCAGCATTCACACGCCGTGCTGTTATCCAGTGTTCCTGCAGCCATAGAGGTCGGGTTCAAATTTCATTAAAAAGAAAAGGAAAAAAAAAAAAAAAAAGAATCCCTTTCTATTAAGTCCCACCCACTCGAGATTAAAACCGAATACAGGCGCAGAATTGGATAGTGGCGTTACGTTACACCCGACTATGATGTCTGATTCTGAAGATTCTGATGTCTGAATCTTTTCACAACGAATCCAGCTTTACAGTGTGTCCGTCGACATGAACGATCACGTCCAGAGATGCGTAAAGGTACTTAAATAACCCGATGCCTTTCAGGTGTCATACTTCGTAGACCTCTGAAACTTCTTCTGACTGGTTACAAGAAAGGTCCGACGTTTTCGTCTGTCGTTCCGTAGAGCTTTCGTGCCCCCTTTCTGAATGAGACTGGCATAGCGCTGCGAATATAATGACAATACCGACTGGTGGGGTTTAATAGCTTTAACAGAGAAAGGCTGTTGGTCGTATGTCTCGTATTTAAAAAGCCTCTTTCATAACGAGTCAGACCGAGCTTGGCTGGCGAAAACAGATGGTATTTCGAATCACCGAGTGTCCAACAATGTGTTCAGAGGACTGAATCTTGTGTAGTAAAAGTGCAATTATGTGTGAGAATATCTGGGATGAGAATGCGACATTGTATACCTGCAGTCAACCCTTCGCATTGTTCCTGCGATCCTGGCAATTTAAAATGTGGTGTCTTCCTACTTCTACCCCCCTCTCCAGAAAAAAAACCCTCCAGAGAGATCCTGCTATTCCTTCTGTCTTTTTTTTCTTCCTCTATGTTCTGTTTTTTTTCCCCTGCCTTGCTCCTCAAGGTCTTGTCAGGCCACTCGCGTGACTAGAGGGAGTGGAAAAAAGTGAGTCTTCAAAACCCCATTGGCACGCGAGCCTGATCTATTTTTGAAGCACGCTCCCTTTTTTTTTTCCCCCCTCAACGTAAGACGCAGAGAAGGAGAATGAGAAAAAAAAAAAAAAAACAGCAGCCATGGGCGAAGAGAGCCAGTGGTGGAGATGAAGGGGTCTGGTTCTCATTTTCAGGCTGCCCTGCCTCCCTGGTTTACGCTGCCAGAGAGCGAGTACGCCACAGCGGTGGGGAGACGAAGGCCACCGTGACTCCGGCTCCATCCCTACCGCTCAGCCTCTGTCACTTAACAGACACCCAGGGCTGCTTCTCATTAGCGTGCCCAGCTGCTCAATCCTCAAGCTTCCACGCTTTGCGCTCTTTTGATTCATTTCTCAGCGCTGTTTTGCCGTTTTTTGTTCCTCGTGTCCGCCATGATGGAACCATTGCGCTACCTCATTCTCGCCTCATTTTCATTAAAGTGAGTCTTGGCTCAGGGGCCAGGCCCGAAAAAGCTGGCCATGCTTAATTGAACAAGGAGAAATCTGGTTTCTTGGAGGCATTCACACCGATATGCACGCAGTACGTACTAGATGCCTTGTTTTGGTAAATCAGTCTTGATGACAGAATGAAATGTACTTCAGCTGGCTAGTCATCATTAGCTCTGAAAAGTCTTCAGAGATGCCATCGCTTAGTCAAAATACTGGCAGAGCAAGGCTAGGGTTGAAACTGAACCGAATTAATCAGTACCGTTTAGGCTTCTTAGTGGTTACGCCATTTATACTCCTAACGTCGCCTCAGCCGATCAATCACGCCTTATTATGAAAGCAAACAGAAAACCAGAAAACCCCAAACAAATCCGTATGATGAAGTAATTGATTAAAAGTTTCTGGCAAGGTTTTTCTTTTTTTTTTCTTCTTTTTTTTCTTTTCTAAAAACGTGGTATTTACGGAACAATTTACAGCCTTCAAATACACGCCATCAAACACAACCAAACCGCCAAATACTATTCACAATGTGTATTTAACTCTTACTTGTCTCATCCGTTTCATCCTAATTCACTTTCGATGACGTACTACAGTGGCGGCGATGCCAGAAATTCGAATGTTTATGGAAGGTATTTTGGTTTATTCTAACGTTTCATAAACCGAGACTCTTCCACTGAAGAATCCGAGGCTTTGACTTTTAGGAGTCGAAGCGCAGACGGTCTCAAAATGTCCTGCGTAAACTCATGACACAGGTTCCTGTGAAAGAACCAGCAGGATAGAGCCGTGTCCACTTTGTTTTGTGTGTTTTTTTTGTTTTTTTTTCCACAGAACCTCAAAAATCAACACCGCAATCACCAGGCGGAACGCTGTTTATAACCTCGGCTCTCATCTCGTGGCCTGCCATGCTTGCCACTCTCCGTGTTTATTTTTCAGACAGACTGATCGATGACTGCCGACACGGCATTTCCGTTGCTGTTCTCATGAGATCGCGGGACCTTCTCGTCGAGGATGCCTGGACAAACTTCGAAACAATGACAGACTCGGGTGTTTAAATAGCAACCTGTGAAAAATGTTTGATGGATTTAGCTGCTACCTGTGGACCCGCACCAACTCTCGATATATCTATAGATCAACCTGTGGCAGGAGATGAAAACAAATCTTCAAGTGGAACAGAATAAATAATCCAGAGAGAGAAAAAAAAAATCATTTAAGGCACGTTAGTTCAGAAAGTCTCTCAAAAATAAAGCTCGCTTTTTTCTTGTCACACTGTTATTCTTGAGTAGCGACTCTGTTGTTCTAACCTCATCAGCACAAGTCCTGGTTATTCTCTTTAGGTTTCCATCTCAGTGGTTCTCTGGCTCTCGTACTGACCCGGCCTCTTGGGATGGATAGAGAACGAGATTGATGGAGTGAATACAGACATCTTCCAGCTTCTCCACAGCACAGAGGAATGAGCGGAGAGCCAATGAGAGAAGAGTTGGAATGCTCTTTTTTCTTGGAACATGTGTCTTGTAGAGGGGAGGACACTAAATAACCTGACATACTAATCATCTAGTGTGCTAGACGCTTGAGACAGAGACCGGAGTCACAGCTTAATACGCCAACGTTCTCGGAAAACTCGGCGGTGTAAATTGTCATTTTATTTGATAAATATTATTTGATATTCATGTAGTTCGTATCGTATAACTTATTATGAGCTGATAATAAATATAATTCTAGTTCTATTATTTTACGAATGGCTTAAGCTTGGCTTATGGATTATTTTTTGCCTATTTTAAGTGGTCATCTATAATAAGAAGCAAAATCGTCTGCCAATCGATAACGAAAGTTCAAGCTTGAATGAATAAAAACGTCCAGACATCTGATATGTGTGGTGATTGGGGAAATGGCAAGAAATATTATATGGCCAAAAGAATGTGAACACCTGACAAATCATACTCATATGTTCTTGTTGAACATCGCATTTCAGATCCTTCTACTGTTATATCAACCTCCACTCTACTGGGAAGGCTTTCCACCTGATTTTGGAGCGTGGTTGTAAGGATTTGTGGCCGTGATGTTAGGTGAGGAAGCCTGGGGGTGCAGTCGGTGTTCCAGTTCATCCCAAAGGTTTTCAGTGGGGTTGAGGTCAGGGCTCTGTGCAGGACACTCGAGTTCTTCCAGTCCAGCCTTTGCAAACCATGTCTTCATGGAGAACAGGGGTATTGACATGCTGGAACAGGTTTTGGATCCTTAGTTCCATCCATCCATCCATCCATCCATCTTCAACCGCTTATTCCGTCTTCAGGGTCACGGGGAACCTGGAGTCTATCCCAGGGAGCATGGGGGTACAAGGCGGGGTTACACCCTGGACAGAGTGCCAGTCCATCACAGGGCACAATCACATACACACTCACACACCCATTCATACACTACGGACACTTTAGACACGCCCATCAGACTACCATGCATGTGTTTGGACTGGAGGAGGAAACCGGAGTACCCGGAGGAAACCCCCGCAGCACGGGGAGAACATGCAGAATCCACACACACACACAGGGCCGCGGTGGGACTCGAACCCTTAGTTCCAGTGAAGGAGAAATTGTAAGTGTCGTTTTTTTTTTTTATCTACTCTGTAATCTCTCATAGGCTACGTTCACGCAAAGCCCCTGTTGTGTAAAGTGCCAGTTTAACAAACACAGTGGTCAAAACAGACAATCTTCCAGAAACTAAACAGTGCTAGCGAAGTGTGATTTCCTCACACAATGAGTGTCACGCTTTGACCAAGATTTTGGATGCTGAGACGTCTAATCAGTTCAATTTGTAATTAAGTACTGGCTGTCAAAATAAAAAAAAAAGCCCATATTGCATTTGCATCACAGTTGGAATGAAATGTAATTTTCCCCCTTTTCTCTCTCTCTCGCTCTCTCTCTCTCTCTCTCTCTCTCCACTTTTGGCTGTAATGAGATTTTAAAATGCACAAACTTTACTTGTGGTTGAGATACATGCAAAAGAGAAACACATTTCAGTCCAGGAACGTCTGTGGCTTCCAGAAAGAAAGAAAGAAAGAAAGAAAGAAAGAAAGAAGGAAAGAAGGAAGGAAAGAAAGAAAGAAAGAAAGAAAGAAAGAAATATATATACACACACACATATATATATATAGTAGAAATAGTCAAAATTCACCATTTTAAAGAGGATCATCATCACATAATGAGAAATATTAGATAATTTCAACTATATTTTAAAGATATATTTACTATTTATTTTTTCTTTTTTTTTACAAGATTTCTTTCATGTCAGCTATTCAGTCATGAATCATGCTTTTATTTCCATCCACGAGTCAAACTTGCGCTCAAAATAATGCGTTCCTCGATGGTTCTACCTGAAACGTTCTCTGAAACATCGATCTGAAATCCCCCAGAAGGACATGGTGAAGAATGATCAAGGCCGATAGGAGGAATATTTCTTATAGTCTTGTCTCATTACAAATGCTTTCCCATTTCTACCGTTCTTTCACGCGCTAGATAAACCCGACCAGATCGAAATCTTAAAGAGCAACAAAAGCTGGTGGAACATGATATGAGTTGTATTTATGTATTTATTTCTTTTATTGATTTTTCTCATCTAGCCGGCTACTGAACAGCTTTTGGCTGACAGACGTGACAGAGTGTCTCCCTACAGGGTGTCCAGTCAACACTCCCACCCTTACATTTCAAGCATAAGGTCTGCCCAGTTTTTTTTTTTATTCATATGCCGTACCACAAGCTTCTTATTCTTTATTATGTGGAATTTTCTTGCCAAACCTTTCTGTGAGTCTGAGTGAACGTCTTGCTGAAAAGATCTTGGACTCTGTCTCTATATCATGTTGCACGGGCACCTGCGCTCTCCCTCGGGCCATTCCTCTCCTGCAGTGTCCTTGTTAGCTGTTAAGGACATGCTAATGGTGATGTTAATTCTTCAAGATCTAAATATGTTGTTTTGTTTTTTTTAATGGTCATTGGGGAACCTGAATTTCCATCCCTCTTTGTGGTTACAAGTTTAACCTCAAGGCTTACTCTCTGTCACCTGTCAATCACAGTGACACTATCCAATCATGGGCATCTCTGAGTTCATTTATACAGAAGATGGCATTTAGCGCTTTCCTCTGAGCGTGTTGCTTCATTGCCATGTGATGATACTGGGAATGAATATTTATTTATCCGTTTTCCTTACGAGATCATTTAAGGTGCATCGGTTCTTCTTCTATGTCATTCCGAGGATAAAATAAGCTAGTGAACATTGTGACCTTGCCTCTTATAGCTAGCTTATGAATCTAACTTAGTTAGCTTAACCTATCACCCAAGGATAAGAGTATATCTATTAATCTGTTCTCTTTTTCGAGCTGTACGTGTTCTGCTGAGGCCTGATATGATGCCAGTGCCTGGTTTAACCTGATGCTCTACTTCTACTAGGAGATTCTGCACTTTTGCTGTTGTGGATGGAAATCTAACACAGCTGTTTCAGTTGATCAAGAACTTAATGCAATGATTAGATGGTGAAGTGGCCACGATTACGGTTGGAGCTTTGCCCTGCATCTCAAGTGGCATACTATCCATTCTAAACAGTATCCGAGATGAGAATGAGTATGTCCCAAGTCGTAGTATGTTGAAACGGGTATCCTAAAGGTACCGAGATGGTCTACCCAGACAGTTTTTCAGCTAATATTTCCCACAACTCCATGTGCGAGGAAGGAGGAGTTCTATGATGGTTTGCTTCACCGAATTCAAGTGTGCATTTTAGAGGTGTAAACAAAATGTGGAAAATATAAATCAAGGGATTGATGATGTAGTATAAATTACATAAGGGATAATGGAAGACGAAAAGCTGAAATGCAACAATGAGTTTGTTTACGGTGACCTCTTCTGGGCAACAACATGTTAGTCCAGCCATCTTCTATACCGCTTATCCTTTTCAGGGTCAACGGGGGAACCTGGAGTCTATCCCAGGGAACACGGGGCATAAGGCGAGGTACACCCTGAATGGGGTGCCAGTCCATCTCAGGGCACAACCACATACACACTCACACACCCATTCATACACTACGGACACTTTAGACACGCCCATCAGACTACCATGCATGTCTTTGGACTGGGGGAGGAAACCGGAGTACCCGGAGGAAACCCCCGCTGCACGGGAAGAACATGCAGACTCCACACACACAGGACCACGGTGGGAATCGTGGAGGTGTGAGGCAAACGTGCTTCACAGAGAAAGTCTTCAGGACGCTAGATCTCCAGGAACAGGGTTTGTGACCAGGAATTGTCCTTCCTGAAAATAGTTTATTCTCAAGTCTGACCCTTTCTTTAGTAGGGGTGCTCATCTGGATACTGTAGATAAGTCACAGTCCTATATTCAGTGCAAAAAAGAAATATATATATATGAGGAAGAATACAATCAAAGCACAGAGCTGAGCAGCTGATGGTTTTTCTGTTTAAGGACCCAAAGGTGCATTCTGACTCAAACCCATCAGCAAGAAACCTGAACTGTTGAGCTTCTACAGCCCACCAGAGTGGAGCCGTGAGGGAGTAAAAAATGTTAAACCTTATCAAGCAGTACAGACCTCTCAGGAACGCACTTTTGTTCCATGTGAGTTACTTTCGCTCTGATCTCTTTTTAATCTTTCCTAATGAAGTTGTCGGCTATCCACAGCTCTTTTAAGCTCTTTGGCTGTGATCAACTGTTACCAATTAGCATTTATGCTTTAGCATGCTCTGGCAGCGGCAGAAATAGCTATAAATCAGAACTACACTCCTGACTGCTTTACTGCCAAATTCACACAAAAAACGATTTCTGCTATAATGCAAGGCAACTGTAGACGCTTAAAGAATGTACATCTGCTCCATTTTCAGAGCGCACCACGTCTGGTACAATGGCAACATTTTTATACCCGTTTAAGGGCTGTTTCTAACTAGAGGCTAGAATTAAAGATTAGGACCACAAACTGGAGGCCTGGTACATGTTAAAATACTTAATGGCATCTTTGATTTACTGAAGGATGTACTAAATGCCAACACGGCCTTCCTGTGAGCGTGATTTCAGACGTGCTCGGTCGCTGCCGTTTCTTTCTGGTGTCTTAAGATGACTGGTTTATGGAGGCCTGTTTTTTAGGAGTGTGGTTTCTCCCACTGTGCTATAGCGAGGAGGAAAAGCAGGCAGGGTGGGCCACTGGGAGAGAACACGTGAAGGCTTTAGAGGAAGGCTAGACTCTTTAGCATTAGCTTTCTACGGAGCCTCACAGAGCAATCCTTTCTAAGTCGTGGTCCTAATGTATGGAATCGCTCAACCAACACTACGCTAACACCATTAACCAAACCGAGGTGGCTGTAGATGGATTTTCCACGTGAATATACTGCAGGCCGTGGTGTCTCGGTCGTAGCTCCGAATGTGATCGGGGGTGCAGTGAATCAAAACGAGAACGGGGAAATTGCTTTAAAGCTGAATTAATGCAGGCAAAGTTCAAGTGCAACAGTTTCACGTTACTAACAAAAGACCGACACACACCTCGGTCATATTGATCGATCTATCTCCTGCGCACTTTCACTTACACAGCCAATTTCAGAGGTTTTGCTGACTTATGGCCTCTTTCTGAAGCCTGGAAAAGTAATAGGTCTATAAATAGTTGCGAATACAGTTCTGTCGGCCTTAATTGGCAGAACCTTCCCAGTATATCTATTCAGCTCCATGAAGTTATGTGACAACTTTTTAGAATCGGCTCATTAACGTGCACGTAGATCCCCGAACCTTCCCTTATAGCTACGAACAGTAACTTACAGTTAAAATAAGACCGTTCAGTCTATCTGTCTTAGTGGTCAGCACATTCGCCTCACACCTCCAGGGTCGGGGGTTCGATTCCCACCGTGGCCCTGTGTGTGTGTGCGGAGTCTGCATGTTCTCCCCGTGCTGCGGGGGTTTCCTCCGGGTACTCCGGTTTCCTCCTCCAGTCCAAACACATGCATGGTAGTCTGATGGGCGTGTCTAAAGTGTCCGTAGTGTATGAATGGGTGTGTGAGTGTGTATGTGATTGTGCCCTGTGATGAACTGGCACCCTGTCCAGGGTGTAACCCCGCCTTGTGCCCCGTGCTCCCTGGGATAGACTCCAGGTTCCCCTGTGACCCTGAAAAGTAGAAGTGGTATAGAAGATGGATGGATATCAGTCTGTGTTAATATTTTTTTCTCTGTATTTAATAGAATTCATTCATTTGTTGATCTCCAGTAACGTTATTGTAATCTATACGTTCCTTCACACTTAGGGGCAAATCAGTATAGTCACTCCAGCTGCTGAAAGGACCTTGGTCAAGTGCCCAACAGTGGCAGCTTGGCAGTGCTGGGGCTTGAACCCCTGGCCTTCTGATCAGTAACCAAGAGCCTTAACTGCCAAGCCACCATTGCCCCAGTGGTGATTACAGATATCAACAACTAAGAGGCCAAGAGTAATGCTCAACACGACACTACCACCACCACGTTTCAGTTCATGGATGTAACACTACAAAAATGTGTAAAAGCTCAACGAGGGGTGAATACTTACGCAAGGCACTGTATCTGTATTTTGCCAATTTAAACAACCCAGTCACACGACTGCACCACATTAGACACCATAATGAGACGGATTTTCTGAGTAGTTTACCATTAGACGCATTTAATAAACATACTTAAGTAATTAAGATTAAAATCAAAATGCACTTCTAATTTGCATATTTATCTACAAGAGCCAAAATGTCAAGGAAGTCCAGGCGTGGGGTGGGAAGTGTTGGTGTAATATCAGGAGAATCCGAAAGCTGTTCAGAGGATACAAAGGTTACAAAGACAAATCATGGGCATGCAGTTTATAGAGGATTTATGGTACGCTCCAGAAACTGGGATAAAACCGATGTCATTTCTTTTCTTCGGTTATTAATACACACCGTTATAAATCATATTCGGGTGCTAGTTCTACATGTCTCAAATAACTGAAAGTAGAAAGAAGGACCACACATGAAACTTTTTCCATCCTAGCTAATATATTTCCTACTTGACCATTCTTCACCACTACAATTCTCCATGACGGGTTTTCACACCCTGTCACTTTCATGTCTCCTCCCCGAGTTCTGTGACTCCTACACTTTACTCTCACGTCTTCAGCGAGAGGGATCGACCTTTCAGTGCCAAGCAGGATTCCCAGAGCTTACACCCAAGCTCTCTGAATTCTTTCCATCTTCTACAATCCCTTCTAAAGCCACAACCGATTAATAGAAAGCACCCCCAGTCCCCCCCACCCCCAACCACCATTTTTTTTTTTCACTGGCTTTACACAATCACCTAATTCTTACTTTTATGTTTACAGCAGCGAATGAAATCGTGTCGGAGACTCTTGATCTACTGCTAATGGAACTGTAGATTCCACGTCGATAGATTATTGTTATTCATGAAGGATCCCCATGGCAGCAAACTGAATATGTTATTAGAATATTTGGCAAGGTATTTGTAAGGTTCTAAGGAAATTAGGACGTAACGTGATCGCAGAAGTGGAGCTTTTGTAATGTAAACACGTCCTCTGCAATAATACATCACTTCACAACAAAGGTCTCACAACGTTCCCCAGTTAGACAAAAACCTCATTCATTCGTCTTTAGAAAGCATAGCCTGGTCACGGTTGTGGTGGATCCATGGACTATCCCGAGACCAGTGGCTATGAAGGGGTCATTTAGCGTAGCCAGTTAGCGTAGCGTAGAAGAAGCCGCAACACTCCGCACAGACGGTAACTCAATTCAATTCGATTCAATTTTATTTGTATAGCGCGTACCCGAGCTCAGGATCAAATCTGCGGACCTGAACATTAGAAGAACTAACGTTATGGGGGGGGGAAAAGTCGAATCAACGCGGAACTCATTTCTGAACACTGATTTTCAACTCTGATCACATCTACTCCTGGGTTCCTCACATCAAATACCCGTGTTGTACGTGACTCGTATCTGATATTCGTATAAATATACCTCTTGACCCACATGTGCTTGTTTTCTAAATCAACAACGTCATTCGTACGATTTCCCTGCGTCATAACCGACAACAAAAACACCATTACTGCGGTAGCGATAAAACTAAAACTAGCATCGCACGCCTTCATCACCAAGATTATTTTCTCTGACGGCTTGCCAGCGGTGTATTATTAGAGCAAGATGATGAAATAAAGGCCAGATACAAAGAGGTTTTTTTTTTTTTTTGCTGTTTTTACAGCTATTACTGCCACTTTGGAGTTCAGTGATGTATGTGTGTGTGCACAGGAGAAAAGCCAGCAGTGATGTACACAGTGAAGTCCTCAAATGCAATACAGTTGCGTTGTAATATATCGGATTCCAATCTCTTAAGGAAGAAAATCGGATTTGGATTTATTTAAAAAAAAAAAAAAATTATAAGAGCATTTTCCAAAATGGTCATACTGTAGCAGTGTTCAGGTAAATGGTAGACAAGGTGAGAAACCGGGACTGTCAAACCCTGGAACTGTTCTACGTTGGAAAACAAGGTTAGGGGAATATTCTAGCATCCCAGTTCCTAAGTGTAACTTACACTGGGGACAATGGGAATGCTGGAGATACCGTGGCCCCGCCACTCTTTGAAAGCATAGTTTGTTTAAAAAAATCGCAGAAAATTATCCAACCCCTTCCTAAATACATCCAAAATTATGGACGACGTATTCACGCCGTTTGTTTCACAGGATTGCGGCTGTGAAAAACCTGCTTCTAGAGTCACATTTGGAGATATGATCACATTATCATATCATCAATTTATTCATTAGGATCTAGAACGTATACCAGCCGTTGCTGTGGTTATAATGACTACTTTTATTAGCTCACAATCTTAACTTTCGTCTTTGTTCTATGGCTGTGGATCAGGTGGTAGAGCGGGTTGTCCACTAATCGTAGGGTTGGTGGTTCGATTCCCAGCCCGGGTGACTCCACGTACCGAAGTGTCCTTGGGCAAGACACTGAACCCCGAGTTGCTCCAGATGGCAAGTTAGCGCCTTGCATGGCAGCTCTGCTACCATTGGTGTGTGTGTGAATGAGAACCAGTGTAAAGTATATAAGTGTGCCATTTACCATATATTCTTTTTTTTTTTAAATAGTGTATGTGAGACATACGTGCTAGATTTTCAAACGTTTTTCCTCTCCAGAGTAAAAATTGGATTATTTAATTTACACAACATATCTAACATTTGAAAGTGCAAAATATATTTATCGCAACAAAAATGTTTGTTGATTGCATAAGTATTCACCTCCTCGGTCAACACTCTACTCAGTAGAAATGCTTTTGGCTGCAATTACGGTCGCGAGTGTTCTGGGATATGTTTCTATCAGCACTGAACATCTGGATCCTGACATTTTTGCACATTTTTCTTGGTAAAGAGTCTGTGTATTGCTATCGGATTGAGGTCTGGCCTTTGACTGAGCCTGTTCTAACACATTCAGGTTCTTAGGTTTTGAGCCAATCCAGTGTATCGTTGGCGAAGACATCGTCCTATTTCCGAGTGGAGTAGGATTTCTCCTAGAACTACCCTGCATCTGGGTACATCTTCCCATACATCTTGCCCTCAACCCTGACCAGTTTCCTCATCCCTGCTGATGAAAAGCATCCTCACGACATGACGCTACCACCACCATGCTTCACTTTGTTCACTGGTGTTCTCAGTTTGATGAGCAGTGTTGGGTTTCCACCAAAACGTAGAGCACTTATCAAACTAGAGTACCTTTTTCTAAATGAATGCTGTGTTTCCAACGACGATGTTCTGATATATCTATTTCAGTTCCATGTCGATACTCATAGAAGAAGGGCAGTTGTTTTTCATTGGGTGTAATCTAGGGGCTGCGTGCGTTTACCATTTGGGGTGCGAAATATATTTATTGTGACAGTTTTGGTATGGAAAAAAAGTTAGTGTTGAAAAGCGTTGAATGATTATGTAATAAAACGTAATCTGTAACTGGGTCTTATACTTGTTTAGCACCTTTGTGCTCTTTGGCAGGCTCGTATGAAGCACTAAGTAGCCAAATAGCAAGAACGTTACTAGCTTGCTACGAGTAGGATTCATTAGTGCAAAGACGTATTGTTTTCTTTGTCGGTGAGTCTTCATTGTGAAGCAGTAGTTATGTAGACACATTGTTGTATTGTGTAAAAACCTTGTTTTTGTGACTTATCCGCGGTTTATATTTGTTTGGCATCCCTGTGCTCTGGCAGACTCATCCCCAACCATTCATTAGCCAAGCTACTGAACAGTTTTCAATATTGAAAAGTTGATATTGACTTTTCTAGCGAGTCTACTCTGTGATGTAGTCTCGATTTAGATTGTCCCAAATGACACACTCTTAAGTTCTCTTGACGATTGTGACTTTTATTGCACTCTCTCAACCACTAGCATTTGAGATCCATGAATAATCTGTTCCAGCAAATGAAAAAGAGCTGCTGGATATCTCAGCCAACAAGAAACCTCCATCAGCTCTCGTTAAAAAGACGGGAAAATATGTTCGACGTTAGCACGGTCATTTCAACCGAGACTGCATGTGGCTTGATGTTGATATGGATATTAAATCTGCAGAATTTACCGAATTATTATTATTATTTTTTTTTTACATCATTTCATTGCCATCTGAATAGGAGCAGCTCACAATACAGAAAGAAAAGCAAAACATGCCACCACAGAATGCAACACAGTCACATAAATGATATGGTGAGACGAGAACTTGATATTCTGTGTAAAAATGAAAGATTATTGAGATCAAACCTCAAATTTTCCTGTGTTTTCTCTTGGCTCGAACAGCCGTTCACCTCACAAAGAGGTTAAACTGTAACAGATATTTGAAACAACAGCGATAGACCTTTGACATGCCTGGATATTTGCTCTTAAAAGGGCGGAACGTTGGCGCTAGCTCTCGTACGATATTATATAGCACCCACTGAATCCTGTGAGCATATTTCTTCTGTCTCTTTTGCAAAGACACTCAGGCACACATACAAACATATGAGCTCTCGCATGGTAGCCTACATTTCTTTGCCAGCACCCCAGCAAAAAGCAGTAAAGATTTATTGAGCACCTTGGTCTGTGGCCCGTTAAGTGATCCCAGGTTCATGTCAGACACACTCGGAGCTCTCACAGAGCGCTCGTAGAAGTTAGCAAACACGACAGTGCGCATGTGAAGCTGAGACCGAACTACACGCCGTCCCACGTCCACCAGGGTTCCTCGGTTTTCCATGGTGTAGCTCTGGAGGGATGATTTGTCCGTAAATGAGAAACCTTTTGAGTCGTCTAGAAGGTTTCAACCAACAACAACAAAATCCTCTCAGAAATGTTTAGTTAGCTAGCTGGCTAAGAAAATCTGCGACGATATATGGACTCAAATGCTATATTAAATGAGGTTGTGTGTTTTATGAAAAGATTCCATACGAACCGCTTACCAGTTCAGAAATTTTTCAATAGCTCAACGTTCAGAAGTAGTCACGCGATATTTATCCGTCTCAGAACGGGGAAATTCATGGGAACTTTAGCTGACAATGCTCCTGTTCGTGTACTGTATTGTGTTTGCTTAGTCGTTTACGTGTGCACATGCGTATGATGTTCATATTCCTGACATCTTTTTCTTGCATCGTCACAACAATCTCGTTTAATGTCCTAGCTAACCAAACTGTAGTTATTAGTTATGAGCTAGCTTATGCTTGGCGTCTATATTTCCTATTTAGATACCAACAATTGGGCAGACGGTGGCTAAGTGGTTAGCACGTTCGCGTCACACCGCCAGGGTCGGTGGTTTGATTTCCACCGTGGCCCTGTGTGTGCGGAGTTTGCATGTTCTCCCCATACTCCGGTTTCCTCCCATAGTCCAAAGACATGCATGGTAGGCTGATTGGTGTGTCTGTAGTGTATGAATGGGTGTGTGAGTGTGTATGTGATTGGCACCCTGTCCAAGGTGTACCTCGCGTTGTGCCCCATGCTCCCTGGGATAGACTCCAGGTTCCCTGTGACCCTGAAAAGGATTAAGTGGTATAGAATATGGATGGATGGATGGAGATACCAACAATTGACCTCATTTATCAATTGTTTTGTAAAGTTTTCAAACTAAAAGTCATCAGCTACCATAGAAACACACACTAACTCTATTTCTTTTGTCTTAATGGAATGCCTAGTCTTATTTGTCTTATTTTATGGACTTGCTATGGGTTGCTTTTATTACCACGACACGTGAGGTTCACCAAGTTTTCACTAAATTCTTGATAACCCGATTAAAAACGCGTCGGCGTAATCTCTAAAACAAAATCGCAGTGACTCATTGCCGGTTATATGACTCGAAGCCGATCAATCAATCCCTTATACATAAATGTATACAAATTTAAGAGCTTTCGTAGGAAGTGAACATCCCCCCCCCTCCCCAACTTACTGGACTTTCACAAATACCAAATCCGTCCTGTGAAAATACAAATGATTTACAACAATAAAAATGAATCCAGCTTGATAAATGAGGCTCATTGTTCTCACTAATTTAATCATTTGAACAGCGTGTGGCGTGTTCGTGTGATCTTTTCATGTTGAAAGATTTCACAAGTTCTACTGGAATACACAATACACACTCGTGTATCTATGGCCTGTTTATTTTCTTTTGGCAGATGAAGGGAGAAAAAAAAACGGCGAGAACGGGGAAGGTGAATAACAACTTTTGGCGTACCGAGACATGTGGATGGAAAACATAACGTGAGAGGCTGAAATTTCCATTAGAAAGCAGCAGGCTTTTTTATTTATTTATTTTTCTTGATGCAGGAATTAACGCGAGTCCTGTGATATTTTCAACACCTCGCTTTTGGCATTGCGGATGAATTGTATTCGTGATAAGTCCGCTTGCTCGGTTACAGTCCAGTCCTTCACAGCCTCCTGAATGCACGTCTTATAGATTATGAAACACTCCGGATCAGTCGGATATCCCAAGGCCAAGGGAAACCGTGAGCTGTGTTTGTGCCTTAAATCTTAAAATCAGACCGAAAAGAAACGAAGCTCAATTCAGATTATTATAGTTTTAAATAAACGATGCTAGACTCATCTGCTTTCACTTCATATCCCATCCTTCAGTGTTGGTTTCATTTTCAGCTCTGCTGCCTCATGGCACGGTGAGGTTCGCTTTTAACGCACACCGTGACTTGAGACGTTTTCATACGTGTTGAATTTACCAGAAGACACTTTAAACAGACTTGAATATTTGTCTTGTTCTTTTTGAATGTTTTAGTTATGCTGTGGAACGGTTATAATTACAGTATAGGGTTGTAAGACTAAATCATTTTATTTTATTTTTTTTTGCTCTTGGCTTGAACAGTTCTTTACCTCATATAGAGGTTACAGTGTAACATATATTTGAATGGGAACATTGATAGACTTTGTCTCAATGCCATGTTTCAATAAGGTGGAACACTGGTGCTAGCTTCCATATGATATAATCGAACACCGACTCAAGACCATGAGCATATATATATATATATATTATTTTAAATATCTTCTTTTTAAATCATCTGTAAAAAATATTTAATAAAATTGCAATCAACACTGACTGCGTTTACATGGACAGCAGTCATCTAATTATTGACCTTATATAAGATAATATTCTGATTAAGGTGTTTACATGAGTCGCTTTTAGAATATTCCTTTCATATACCCGTTTTACATGTTATAGAACGTAGATGGATTAACGCCACACGTCATTACGTCACCGCGCCACGCCGTCCGACGTTCCCTCCTGAATTTCGCGTATCGACATACAGTTGGTCTTCGTTATGGGACCGTATACAGTTCTAAGTGTTTTTATAAAAAAAATTTTTTACAAACGCTTCAAGTGCGGTTAATTATTTGTCGTGCTGTACGTGCAAATAGACGACTGCTTGAAGCCGTGGGCCGTGAAGCGCGTACTTACCGTTTATATAGTAGCCGAGATACATGTATATCTCCTACTACGGGCCTATAGTAGGTAAGTACGCGGTTTGGGACGCAGCCGTGCTCTCTTGTTTGCTGTTAAACGGTCGAGCGCTGACGGTGAGCATGTAACGTCGCACACTGCGGTGAAAACTCTCACACGACGTTAATAGTGTGATTAAAGGCGTGTATGTGTCTGTAACGCACGTCGATAATGCGACTAAAACAGGAACACTCCGCACGTCTTCATTATATTTGTGTTTACTTCGAGTACGACTTTAATCAGATTAAGGTCATTAAAAATTGCTGTTTACATGCTAGTTTCTTAATCAGAATACCGTCTTAATCGTGTTCATATCGGATTATTGTTGTCCATGTAAACGCACTGTCCGATTGAACTGAAAAACACAGTGTCGATGACGATGATCACCACTTACAGAGCATCCCGGTTCATTTTGCTCCTGTTCTGACCTGAATATTTCTAAGATGAGGTAGTTGGAATCTGGAAGCTGTTCTGAATCTGTAATGTAAGTTCAGAAAATCATTAGTGTCATTCAGATGATCAACAACAACAAAAAAAACCCAACTTATTCCACAGTGCTGCTGAATCCTCAATTCTGATTGGTCAGAAGGTGTTGATTCATTTTCTATAACAGCAGCTCTGATGGCATTGCCGACTGCAAGGCAAATCACAAGTTTACACTAACGTCCTCCTTCTAACCCTGATCTCAATAGAATAATATCGTTTCTATAGGAACAACTTACACGGCGGATGCACGACTAATGTTCACGACACGTTAAAAAATCTGAGCATTTTTGAAAGGAGTCTCCAGTGTCAGAGGTAAAACTGCACCTTGAAGTTTTCTGACACGGGAAAACCTTCGGTATAGAGGCTTTTCTGCTTTCTTATTAACGTGAGAAGCTGCTTTTTTATTTTATGTCTCGTTAAATTCAAGAGAGAATAAGAAGAGACAGTGGTGAAGGAAGGACCCGGTGTTTATAGCCGTTATATTGTAAGTGATATCAGGAACTGACTGGTTTTCTGGACGTTCCACAACATTAAATGTAACTATAACCGGACAAAAACTCACTAATTAATTATTGATGATCGGTAATCAGAGTAAAACACTTCGGGACATGCTAATATTGGAATTGAATCAACTTTGGGGTTCCCAAAGTGTTTTTACATATTATTTAGTGATTTCTGGCGCGACCAGTTGAAACAGTTGCTCTCATACTACATTATTGCAGAGTAATCGAATACGGGCTACGCCATCCATCCATCCATCTTCTACCGCTGACAGGGTGCCAGTCCATCACAGGGCACAATCACATACACACTCACACACCCATTCATACACTACGGACACTTTAGACACGCCCATCAGACTACCATGCACGTGTTTGGACTGGGGGAGGAAACCGGAGTACCCGGAGGAAACCCCCGCAGCACGGGGAGAACATGCGAACAGGGCCACGGTGGGACTCGAACCACCGACCCTGGAGATGTGAGGCGAATGTGCTAACCATGAAGTCCATGAAGTGCTTGACATAATATATATATATATATATATATATATATATATTATATTATATGTGTGTGTGTGTGTGTGTGTGTGTGTGTGTGTGTCTAGCTACTGTATATGCTACTCACAAAGGAAAGGTTATTCGGGTACACAACTGTTATTCTGGACTCTAATGTTTAGACGGATGCACAACAATGTACTGTTGCAGCTCTTTCCCCTCAGTGTGTGCTCTTTTCACTGTGTAATGCCAGATCCTGTCACTGTTAATAAAAGAGGATATTTAATAGTTTGCAACAAAGCAAGAAGCCCAAATATGACGCAATTTTTTCTTATAGTCCAAATATCATGCAATTATCCGTTTATATATAAAAACGTCATGTCAGTATACAACGAAACAGACTTCCAGGTGGTCCTCAGTGGACCGCGGGATTACTTCTATGAGCTTTTAGGTTATAGGACCATGTTTGTTTGGCAAACTAGACCACGTTACGCAAATGTGCTGTGAGATTTATTCTGACTACAAAACTGGAAATTCCGCCCCGCGCGCCGCATGAGGCATTGTTGACGAGGGGTCGGATCTCGAGTCGATAACATAAAGCTGCGTATGCGGCGGGGGAATTTATCGTCTTAGATAAGCGGAAAGCATGCACCACCTCGCAAGTGAAGGTGCACGAACCCATTGAGATAAACATCGACGGCGTTGTTCGCCAGGTTTAGAGCAAATCCCATCCATTTCGCCATTTTCTATTGTTGTTCTGAAATGAACCCTCTGAATCGGGGTCTTCCTATCTGTCAGGTCTGCGCGAGACACCTATCTCTAGAGTAATTGATTCTTTTCTCACCCTTTATAGAGGAGAGCTAAATTGATTCAGCGGGTCGTGTCGCGTCAAAGGAATTTTGTACCCCACACAAAAAGCCGAGCACGCCCAGATGGAAATGATGTGCTTGCCGAGAGATATTAGTTTGGCTTCTTTCAAAAACTCCCTGTTGAACTGACAGTGGCAGCTGCTTTTACAAATGGCTTTGAGAAATGGCTCCAGGCCCATCTAGGTTGAGAAAGCAAACACACACACACACACACACAAAACAAAAAACAAACAAAAGATCAACCCCTGAAAATGCATCTTCTAGATCTGTTCGCTCCCAACGTCTCATTTTTAAGACTTGGCGCCCACTTTCCAAATGTCACCAATAATTCCTCTGTCAAGTGGCTCCTAAATCCACATTCAAACGTCATGATGTCGACGTGGTTCGTTGTTTTTATGACACCTTTTAACGAACAGTTTGGCGAGCGCTTTTGAATATATACGTGTGTGGCAAATCTATAAACACCTTCTTTTTTCTTTTTTCTGTCTCGGTTTCAGTTTCTCGCGTTCGCAGACCTAGTCGACCCCGATGTTTATTTCTCTATGGAAGCCCATACCGTCGTTCTGGATCTAACACTCCTCAAAGTCCAAAAACGATGTCATGTTTCACATTTTAGGGCACATTTAACGAACTGTTTGGTGAATATTTACTCAACGTGACAACGACAGACCGTGTGCTTCCTCGCTTACGCAATCTAACACCTTCTGCTCTGGATCAGCATGATGTTCGTTTTCTCGATGGACACTGCTGATTTGGGCGTCGTCCACGCGTTCTAAGTGTCTATAGAATATTCATATCTTTTAAAGCAAGTATTACGTGGCGGTATTTCGCCAAGAAATTCAAGTACAACCCTATTCGGGGTGTATAGAGAAACTTCATTTGACAGTTTTTCCCTCTGACTGGACGAGCTGTACTTTCCTATCACGGCTAGAACAGAAGTAGAAGGTATCACTCTAACTATGCTCCAGTGGAAAAACTTTGAATAGCTTTCAAGACCACGCCAGCAGTAATGAGTGAGGCATTGCTTTCTTCGCCCACGAAATGAGAAACAAATGATGATGACCTTGCCTACAGACTGAATCTCTTTTCCAAGAAAGTGGCAGCTAAATGAGCGCTCGTGTGTGTGTTTAAAAATGAATGGCGGGTGCTTTGTGGTAATATTTTATAGATTCTTGGTGGGCAAAAACAAAAAAAAGTTCGCCATGCTTTGTCGTTCATTATACCACAGCACTGCTGAATGGTCGATTCTGATTGGTCAGAAGGTGTCGATTTATTTTCTACACTACACAGGGTCTTGTATGGCAAGATGCTTCACATTAATGGACTGGGGAGTGTCATTGCTCATTGTTGATGTGGTGAGGTTTTCTGTGAGGTGACGTTTATGTAGTATTTATGGAAGGAGTCTCCAGTGTCAGTGGTTTGTAACAGTCAGAAGTAGAACTGTTTTCAGGACAGAGGAGTTTGTGGTTTCTTGGTAACATGAAATCTGCTATTTTTACTTATTACCCTACCAGGTCATACCAGGAACTATCTGGTTTCATGGAATGTTCCGCAGCATTCATTGCGACTTCTGAGAACATGCTTTGCATCACACCACCGCACTGTTGTTGATTATTTCCCTATAACAGAACTACTTCAAATGTTTTACTCTAGCCAACGTGTCTTGTAAATCGATGCTTGTACCTAAAGTCAAACTTTAACCCTGGACGACATCATTAAAGCACACGCGAATCACTTCCTGTATTTATGTATCCGATTTGACATAGATTAGACAGTTGACCTGCTGTTATGTGACGAACTTTATAGCAGAGAATCTACACGTATTCCACGGAAAACACGAATAAGCCCTCTTTTATCTCTCACAGGGATGAGGATGCTCTCTGAGTCTCTGTGAACACGTCCGTGCTCGGGTGCCGAGCACAACAGCGTCGAGAAATGCAAATCACATATATATACGATAACAGAGGAAGAGGAAGCCTCATGTCTACACAACCTGGCCCTTAAACTCCCATTGAGCCTGTTGTGATAGACCGCACTTAAAAGATTTCCTCACGAAAAATACCTGAGGAGGTCTCTGTAAATGGGCTCGGAAAGAAAAAGGTAAGAGGAGACAAAAAGGAAAGGAATGTATAACGCTCTGCATGTTGCTAAGATTCGGGCCAGGTACTGGTCTATAAACTGTCAGCTAACACCAGAGTGAGTGTTTGGCTTGTTAAAGACGGTTGTGTAAAAAAAAATGGCTGGAAAAACTGCCAGCGCTGAACGCTTTGTCAGCGTATCATAGAAATGAACTGTGTTCCCACTCGTACCTCGGCAAAAACAAATGGATCCAAAAATAAATAGTGATTTGCCTCATAAGCCATAATGGGACCAAACCATCAATCCATTTGTCATCAGGATCTAATGGTTTTAGAGCTTTCCGAGTCCATTCGTATTAAATTCATCTACAGAGCCACGACGTCTGTATTGTGTGAGACCGAATTGTTGTATCTTCATGCCAATCCTATCTCGATTTCTTTGCTGAGAAAGAACACTTCTCAGCGAGCATCGTGTACTGCGTACGTACCCACCGGTATTTACTGATTTTGATGCGATCAATATGTCAGGACTTTGTTTTCCCCCCACATACGGTGTGAAGCACAGCAAGTATCACGGAAGTTCATTAGGTCCACTGAGAAAGAGAAGAAAAAACCCACCAACCCAACAATAAACAATAAACTGCAGCCTGTTTCCAGAACCATTATTTGAAACCCGGCGGAATTAATCACAGCTGTTAAACCACGAGGACCTTTATGTAAGGTGTAAGGAGTCCCCGCAGGATTTCGCAATCACAGAAATGGACGCAAGAATCAAGCAAAAATATTTGGACGAACGTGCAGTTTTTAAAAAAACAAACAAAAAAAAAAACAAACGACCACAGATTTTTCCGCAGATTCGAACCAAGACGCGTCACGTGATGCAGGCAATCGGCTAAAACCGCTCAACATGAGTGCAGCTAAAAGGTTTCATTGACCGACAAACATCACTGCGAAGGACAAGTTCGTGCAGTTTGCAACGTTGCGAATTTCGCGACGATCACAAACAAAACTCGGCAAAAAACCGAGTGTGGACTTGGATAAAAAACACGTCACGGCTGGGCTGTTATTGCAGAAATAGTCAGCGGCGTAGTGCTGTGATGTGGACCGATGCGAATCCGTGACTGTTATCACCTCAAAGTGTCTCCTCTAATACTACGCCAATTCAACTAGCCAAGAATTCACATTCTTATTATTAATTTAAAAACAAACAAAACCCAACATAGTATATATTTTATCCATATAACGTTTCGGAACGTCCATGAAACGAGTTATCGCTTATGTTCTAGCAACTATAAAGAATTGTTCCCCGACCACCTCTCTCCAGAAGGTAATAAAAACAATGCGACTTGTTACCGAGAAACCACAAAGCCCTCCGTCCTGAAGTCTTTCCCGTGTCATAAAACTCTACGTTACTGCTTTACCTTTGACCTTTAGGAAGCGCTGAAACCGGAGACGTCTTTCCCAAAAAAGTGCTAAACGGGCACATCGACAATAACACATCATTTTTTGAAGCTGTTAACGTGGAGCGTCCGCCATACAAGTCCTGTGTAACTTGCTAGTACGGGAACGATAGTGTGTTGGAATGAGTGTATTAATATCAACCTGTGTTCTAAAAACAAGTGGAAAACCAACAGTGATGAACGGTGTGTGATGTGTTCTGATGATTCTGAGCCGGCTGTGGATCAGGTGGTAGAGCGGGTTGTCCACTAATCGTAGGGTTGGCGGTTCGATTCCCGGCCCGGGTGACTCCACATGCTGAAGTGTCCTTGGGCAAGACACTGAACCCCAAGTTGCTCCCGATGGCAAGTTAGCGCCTTGCATGGCAGCTCTGCTACCATTGGTGTGTTAGTGGGTGTGTGAATGGGTGAATGAGACGCAGTGTAAAGTGCTTTGGATATAAGTGCACATTTACCATTTTGGTGCCAATAAATACCATTTTTTGTAGCTGACTACCATTTGGACCCCCTATCGCCTGTCATATAAATGACTTCAACATCATTTATTGCTGGTGTGGATTCATGAAAGTGATTTAAACACACACCGGTGGGATGAAATGTGCTTTTATGTGTGTATATATTTATATATATATATATGCAGTGATAATTATGAACTGATGAGGAAGTTAATGTTGCACTGAATGTGTTGCGGTCTGATGTGCTTTAAAATTCCTCCCATTGCCATTGGGGTCTTGCTTCCTCCAGATCCTTTGAAGGCTTTTACACAGATGTGTGTGTGTGTGTCCTGCATTCCTCTTCATAAGAAAACAATAACCTTCCTTTAGCACACGAAGAACACGTTTAATCCAGCAGTGCCGCCTTAAAACACATTAAAAAGTCAGTAATAGCCTTGTAATAAACGATGCCCAGCAGTGCTAGCACGGTAAAACGCAGCACATGCCTGTAAGTAAGACTTCCAGCCTATGAATACTGTACATACATATGTTTGGGGCAAAAGAAAACACTGTTTTTTTTTAAAATGCCGCATCTGGTGAAGTCAGGGGTCTAAAGGTTAGAACGGGAGGACGGCTCATCAAGACGGAGAAGAAGGTCGACAGATGTGAGCCGTTGCTGAGATTTAGGGGACAGCTTTCCAGGTGCCGATGTCAAAGCCGTGCCGATCGATGGGCGTCTGGGCCGTAAAACATGAAGCGTCTTTTTATCTGATGAGGAGGGCAAGAGGAAGGTCAGTTTCCACAGTCATACATAACACAAAGGCCGATTTATAACAGCTCTAGGGATTAAGCAGGCATGAGGGCACATGTGTGCACGTGGTGGGAGATGAGGTGAGTTTACACTTTGCTACATGTTCTGGAAGAATTCTGCATTTTTAGCCTAACCTCTGTCTATCGCGTTCTGTGTACAACACAGTGACGACACTGATTCGAATTTTTTTCCAAAAGCAATGACTGTCCATGTGAAATTTCAGTTTTTAGAACGCCCTCTTGTGGATTTTGTCAGTGGAATGTAGCAAGTGAATAAGCAGTGAAACGTTTCGGAAAGTGCCGTTATCGGAACATAATCAAGGACACGGTGGTGCGATGCGGCCCGTTACTTTTACCACCCGGAAGTTGATTATTTTCCAATAACAGTATATCTTTAAACGGTTTATTACTCTTGTACCACAACAAATTTGTCGTGGACTACCTTATACAGTAAAACAACGACACGATGAACTTCTCATTTGTTTTGAGTTACGTTTAATGTCCTGGAACATCCACGAATGTCATTCCCTTACTTTCCTTTGTTAATAAGACAACTCCCTTGTCCTGTGCACGTTCCCTTGGTGAAAAACGTGGACTATCGTGAAGCACTGACACTGGAGACTCCTTCCAGAAATAAATTAGGTGGCTTAGCGGTGATCACGTTTGCCTCACGCCTCCAGGGTCGGAGGTTCGATTCCCACCGTGACCCTGTGTGTGTGAGTTTGCGTGTTCTCCCCGTGCTGCGGGGGTTTCCTCCGGGTACTCCGGTTTCCTCCTCCAGTCCAATCACATGCATGGCAGTCTGATGGGCGTGTCTAAAGTGTCCGTAGTGTATGAATGGGTGTGTGAGTGTGTATGTGATTGTGTCATACGATGGACTGGCACTCTGTCCAGGGTGTACCTCGCCTTGTGCCCCCATGCTACCTGGGATAGACTCCAGGTTCCCCCGTGACCCTGAAAATGAAGTGCGTTAGCTAGTTATGTTAGTTCCTTTGGATTGAGTCATTTTCTGGGTTTTGTTTCACATTGCGATGCACCCTAATATGCTATTGATAGATAATAGGTTTTAGCCGTCCCATCTAATATCACCACCAGCCTTCACTGCCTAGCACCTACCATTAACATCAACACCCTGTTTTAGAAGCTGGATGTTAAAGATGTTCCTTGTGGGATCTAAGCATAGCAAGTCAATTAGAAGCAAAGCTTCTGGCTCTGAAAAATGCAGCTGTTTTTTTGTGCTCCTGACATTTAAGCCATTTCCCAAAGGGCAGCGGGACAGGAGCCGAGCATATTTTATCATATATTTGCTCCCAAAGGGAAAATGGAGACTTCATCAAGCTTAAGGCTAAACCTTGCTCTGATGGATGTGTCCGTATGACACTTTAATAGCGATGAGCTTGCAATTCCTGTGCGGAATCGGACAATTTAAAACCTCTACATTTTTTTGCTCCGTTGTTATTATTGCATCCTTACTAGGATTAAAAAGAAGTGGCAGACGGGGCGAAGGGGCGGCCTGTAACTACACAGGAAGGCCTTGTTTAAATCGCGTGTTTCCACTGTTGCGTGCATGGCCATGTTTTGCACGAGTCTTATGACCCAACCGCAGGTACCAGCTATAAAAAAAAAAAAAAAAAAAAAAACCCTAAATGAGCAATTGGGTGAAAATGCAAACCACCCCCTTTCTAGGATTTACGACACCTAAAAAGGTCTGTTTATTTGCACGCTCTGTAGTAGTCTTTTGATTATGCAGGTGACTTTTAACGGGAAAATGAATGAGTTCCTGCTGAGGTGGTCGAGCTCCTGGTTTTAGGGTGTTGCTTCATCACATGTTGCTGGTGTTTTACAGGCCCCATGCTCTCACGAACTCCAGCGGGTCAAACCTGCTGCCACGGCAACCTTAAAGGAAACGATTGCTTTTGGGGTTTTTTCATTTCTTTTTTTTTTTTTTTTGACTTGTGGTCATGTTGAGATTGTAAAGGTCTGTGGGATATTCCCATTGCATGCTACACTCAGAAAATATTGACGGATGAGAAAGAGGGGGGAAAAAACAAATGTTGTATAGTTAAAACATTGACAAATACATTACAAATAATCTGCGATGGACTCGCACCCTGTCCAGGGTGTACCTGGGATAGGCTCCAGGTTCCCTGCGACCCTGAAGCAGGAATAAGCGGTTGAAGATGGATGGATGGATGGATGGATGGATGGATGGATGGACTGGCACCTTGTCCAGGGTGTACCCCGCCTTGTGCCCGGTGTTTCCTGGGATAGACTCCAGGTTGCCCGCGACCCTGAAAAGGAAGTGCGTTAGCTAGAAGATGGATGGATGGATTACTAATAATTCTGGAGTTATCGTGTATGTGTACTAGAGAATACAGAATTAAAAAGGATGGGCGTGCTGTTATTGGAAAATAATGACGTTACCACCCCAAAGTTGATTCGTTTTTCCTATACTACCACGCCGTAAAGGCTTTTATTCCTCCTCTAACACAACGATTTAACGATTAAAAAGTTGAACTTATTTGAGAACATGTCAAACATGTATAGTTACGTGGAATGTTGTGGAACATTACAGTATAGCAGCTCTCAAACGCTATTTCCTCACTCGCATCTCGGTTTTTTCTCTTCTCTTTGATGAAGTACAGAAGAAACGCAAGTAAAAACAGCTCGTCACGTTACATGTCATGAAAAACGGCAAATTCTTCTGCCCTGAAGACGTTTCCATGGCGGAAAACTGGCTGGAGCCTTTTGACTCCTTCCATAAATGTTAAATAAACAACGCATAAATGGTTATTATTAGGCAAATGATGTCTGCCATATAAGTGCCTGTGAACGAGCACGTTAACATGAACCAGCATGAGAAGGCCCCTCTGCACAACGTGAGCTCCATGAAGACATGGTTTGCAAAAATTTAGATTGAAAGAACTCTACTGACCGCACCCCAGACCAGCCACCTCACCCAACACCAGTGCCCGACCTCGCGAATGCCCTCGTGGCTGAATATTCAAATCCCCACAGCTCCCAAATTGTATGGAAAGCCTTCCTAGAAGTGAATTAAGCCCCTTCAGTCTTGGGATTTGAACCTGTAATAACTGTCAAGTCTCTAGCACAGGAGTGCCGAGTTACCGTACCACATTGCTATGCTATTCTCTGTGACATTGAAGCCTGTAGAAGTTGCTGAATTTCGAAAAAAGTCCTAATCTCTCTGATCCTATTAATACAGCACAGTGTTCGGTGATGTTTCGATGTGCTGAAAATCAGCAGGAATTTGAGAAAGATTGAACAAGACTACATCAGTGGCTGATGTCGGGAAACACAAACACATAGAGACAGGACAAAGGCAAAGGTAAATAATCTCTACGTTTCCTCTGTGCCAAGACCAATTACACATCAGTTCTTTAAAAACGTACATTTAGCCTCATAGTTAAGGCACGATGGTGCTCCTGTGCTGGAGGTGTGTCATTTCTTCACTGTGAAGCTGTATTTATACGTAGCCTATTAAAGCAATAGGACCTTTAGGGATTTGTATGATGGGCTGTGAGGGCTGCAGTTTGTATCGTCATAGTCGCGTCGTATTGTATAGTCGAGTTATTATTAGCACTCGCTAACATTCGAAAGCGGGTTTTCTTCTCCCATCAGCGATTTCGCTCCAGCCTCGAATACGTTATTACGATCAAATACGACCGTTCGTGATGGCAAACGTCTGCCATGAATGTGCTTGATTGCAATCGGTGTCTGTCTGGAAAGTCTGCTCGGAAGTTCCTAAAGTAAATGATGATATAATATAGCTCTCACCAGAGGCATGTCGTCCTGTGTGGAAAACATGGTGCAATTGTATAAAGTTGTTTTTTTTTTTTTTAAATTCCATCGTTTATGCGATGTGAAATATTGGAGTCATTTTCACACGTTTAAAGCCATTATCCTCTTTCCGTTGAAACGAGCCACTTCAGTCCTAATCAACACAGTTCTCCTGTACCTGATGATGTTGATTCACACTTTAGAAAGTGAATCGGCAATCACCACCTAGGAAATTACCTCGAATCGCTACTTTTTCCACATGTCTCAGGGCCGTTTTCCGCGAG
This sequence comes from Ameiurus melas, assembly GCA_012411365.1. Lineage (NCBI taxonomy): Eukaryota > Metazoa > Chordata > Actinopteri > Siluriformes > Ictaluridae > Ameiurus > Ameiurus melas. Next base: position 32,356,052 of record CM022759.1, on the reverse strand, counting down.
AGGAATGATTTTCGCTCATGTGCTGTACGTGCTAACTGCAAGACGTTCGCTTAAACATGGCTACACGAGTGCTTATGAGAGGGACAGAGAGGTGTGTTCGTGCCAGATCGGTGAAAATAGATGAACAAATACAGTGACCACATTGTTTCTTTATATACGACTTGCTTCATTTCCAGCCAAGGTTTTCTATCCGAAGTTAAGTCACGCATATTGTGAATCCATAATAGCGAGTGTCTCTTCCTCTGATTACACTACGCGCGCGAGGGGGAAAAAGCTGACAGTTTGTTTAAAATCGCACATTACCAAAACTATAAAGGGATCAGGTCCATATGCTTTAGATTGTAAACACACAGTCGTGTTTGTAACTGTTTCGCTCCGGCGTAATGACATAACGGGCAAGAAATCTCCGGCCGAGCCCAGGTCTCTCTGAGGTTCTATTGTGTCTGTGCTCTGATTAGCGCTGTAGGTCATGATGGACTTCATGCTGTAGTGAAGGGCACAGACAGAAACATCTGGAATCACACTCACTGATCATTAAGACAGACGGATAGTGAATGATGAAGGAGATGAGATGTTTTTCCACCTCTGAGAGCAGAGAATAGTTCTCGAACATGTACACGTACAAGATGGGATTCAGTTTCTGGCATGTGTGTCATTCAACTGCTGTCCATCCAGTCCATCGATGCCGCTTCCACGACATTCCAGCCATGTTCCATATTCCAGTCTTTCTAATGTTAGCGTTTCTATAGTAACAGGTAAATGACAAGGACTTGTGACAATAAACAGATTCGAATGATTTTAATTTCATTTATTTAACATTTCTGGAAGGAGTCTCCAGCGTCAGCGCTGTGTAACCGTCAGAGGTAAAGAGTAATTCTTCAGAATGGAGTGATGTCCGGTTCCTTAAGGTACGTATGTATGCACATGCATACGAGCGCACGTGGTCCGTAGTCTCCTGTGCTCGCTAATTCCATAAGCTAAGCTAAGCTAATTGGCGCTTGCACTTTCACTGCAGATAGATGGCCACAAGCACATACTGTTTCTCCTTCATCTCGTATGATATGATGCATATATACTGTATCCGTCCGTCCATCCATCCATCCATCTTCTACCGCTTACTCCTTCTTCAGGGTCACGGGGAACGTGGAGTCTATCCCAGGGAGAATGGGGCACAAGCCGGGGTACACCCTGGACAGGGTGCCAGTCCATCACAGGGCATATATACTGTATATACACTTTATATTTAATTTTAGCTCTGAGAAAAATTTTTGGTGTCAAAAGTTGAACTCAGACCACTCTAACACATTTTGTAAGTTGCTCTGGATAACATTTTCTTCTAAATGTGCACTTTCTTTGGAAACATCAGTAACTTATAAATGTTTAATACAATATCTAATTATCTAATAAATGTACGAGCAAATGAACCGAATAAGGTAGAGTGTATATTAATAAAGCAGATGTCTTTATGATGTCAGATTTCAGATGTCAAGTGTGGTTTTTTCCCCCTGTACTTCCTTTCAGGGATATAGTGCCCTCTACTAATATTGGCACCCTTGGTAAATATGAGCAAAAAAGGCTGTGAAGAATTGTCGTTATTGTTTAACCTTTTGATCTATTGTTCACAAATATTTACTAAAAAATGTTATTGAGCTTCACAAAATGGGAGGTGTCTATAAGAGAATAGCACAAGCATTGAAAACGCCCGTTTCCACCATCAGGGCAATAATGAAGAAGTTCCAGTCAACTGGAAATGTTATGAATCGATCTGGAATTGGACGTGTGTCTATATCGTCTCAACACACTGTGAAGAGGACGGTTCGAGTGGATAAAAAATCTCCAGCTGGAGAACTGCAGAAGTTAGTCGTGTCTTGGGGTCAGAAAGTCTCCAAAACTACAATCTGAAGTCACCGACATCACCACAAGTTGTTTGGAAGGGTTTCAAGAAAAAAGCCTCTACTCTCATCCAAAAAACAAACTCGAGTGTCTTCAGTGTGCCAGACACGACTGGACCTTCAGATGGGATCGGGTTCTATGGTCAGATGAAACCAAAATAGAACTTTTTGGTAATAAACACCAGAGGTGGGTTTGGAGCACATAGAGAGGTAGCCATATGGAAAAGTACCTCATGCCCACGGTTACATTTGGAGGTGGATCTTTAATGTTTCGAGTCTGTTTTTCTGCCAGAGGACCTGGACATTGTGTTAGGACACATGGCATCATGGACTCTTTCAAATATCAACAGATATTAAATGAAAACCTGACTGCCTCTGACAGAAAGCTTTAAATGGGCCGTGGTTGGATCTTCCAGCAGGACAATGATCCAAAACGTACATCAAAATCAACACAAAAATGGTTTACTGACCACAAAATCAAGGTCCTGCCGTGTCCACCTCAGTCCCCTGACCTGAACCCCATAGAACACCTGTGGGGGGAACTGAAGAGGAGAGTCCACCTCATCCAGTGGACCTCGAAATATGAAGTATCTGGAGAGATTCTGTATGGAGGAACACTCTCAGATCTCTGGAGAAGACTCAGAGTGTTTTGTTTTGATTTACATGTAAAACTGTGTTTTGTTTGCAATTGTTTGCTATCCAAGAGAGCAGAGTATTTATGTGAATGTTCTGAACAAGTGATCAAAAGGTTATGTGCTCTGCGATGGATTGGCACCCTGTCCAGGGTGTACCCTTGTGCCTGGGATAGGTTCCTCGTGACCCTGAAAGATGAAAGCGGTATAGAAAATAGACGGATCAAAAGCTTAAACAATAAAGACCATTTTTTCACAGCCTTCTTTGCTCATATTTACCGAGAGTGCCCGTATTAGCGGAGGTGTAGTTGATGCAACTTCTTTTTTTCTTTTTTTCACTTAAGCACGTCGTTTGACTTGAAGTGCATGGAAAATGTGCGGGTCGAGGGGTTAAAATCCTTCACTCCCGTCGCCAAGCAGAAACCCACTCTGGATATTTCAAGTCTGCCTCAATCATGAAGCATTTCGACCTTCAAAAGAAAAAAAAAAAAAAAAAAAGCCTCGGCGAGGTACGGACACGAAGCACGTCCGTGCTGAATCACGATGCTGGATCTTCAAGGTCTCGTTAGAATAAATCAAACTACTTTATCATCCGCTCTATGAATGTATCACGTTTAAACCTTTTTAAATAGCTAAAAACAAAGGGCTAAGCGGATACATCGATTTTTAAAGCAGACGTAAGGGACGTTTATACAGAGGAGACGGGCTAGACGGGTTTCACAGACTCGTGTATCAGTCCTGTCTTTGAACTGGAAACCCTCAGAGACGATGAGACTGCGATATCAAGCCTCCAAAGACGCTGTTAATATTGATGCATGTAAGTCCTACTCTGTTGCTTTATGATCCATATAGAGATCATGACCACCTTTCCGGAGTGACATTCGCTCGGGCCAAGAGTAACACATGAACATTCATAGGCACTATTGACTTCACAATGAACCGTGTCTCTTACCCCTGCGTGAACTTGGACACAGGTGCAATTATACGCTTTCTGCTGAATATAAACACTTCTAGCAGACTTAAGAGTTGTCATGTTTAGTACAGATTATTTCGATTTACTGAGAAGAAAATAAGAGGGAGGCAATAACGTAAATCATATATACACCGTGTCTTAGGTACACCAACCCCCTCCCAGTAAAAGACATCATGTGACTGAGCTGTGCTTCATAAATAAGGGTTTATAGTATCAGTGTTTAACTGTGCACTGGGTTGAATGATATGAGTGACATTACTGACTGCGTTTACACGGCCAGCAGTGATCTAATTATTGACCTTATTCGGATTGAGACGATATTCTGATTAAGGTGTTTACATGAGTCGCTTTTAGAATACTCCTTTCATTGTTTCTGTCGTTACACGTCGTTACGTCACCGCGCCACGCCGTCCGACGTTCCCTCCAGAATTTCACGTATCGATATAGACAGTTGGTCTTCGTTATGGGACCGTAAACAGTTCTGGGTGCTTTTATTTTGAAATTTTACGAACGCTTCAAGTGCGGTTAATTATTTGTCGTGCAAAAAGACGACTGCTCGAAGCCGTGGGCTGCGTCCCAAACCGCGTACTTACCATCTATATAGTAGCATTAAAATATGTGTATCTCCCCTACTATAGAGTAGGCCAGTACGCGGTTTGGGACGCCGCCGTGCTCTCTTGTTTGCCATCAAACGGTCGAGCGCTGCCGTGTGTGAACGTGTCCTGTCGCACAATGCGGTGAAAACACCCGTCCCACACGACGTTAACAGTGTGATTAAGGTGTCTGTAACGCACGTCCATAATGCGACTAAAACAGGAAATACTCGTCACGTCTTCATTCCATCTGTGTTTACTCCGAGTATGACTTTAATCAGATCATCTCTGTTTCCACGCTAGTTTCTCAATCAGACTATCGTCTTAATCGGGTTCATATCGGATTATTGTTGTCCATGTAAACGCACCGATTGAGCAACAAGCAAACATTTCCAGTGGACCCATGTGCAACAAAACTGAGGAATGGAGGAGACGTTGAAAGAAAAAAAAACCCCACCTCAGACACTCTGCCCAAGGGCCGTGGAATTGCCTGGAAAGTTTTGCACACTTGTCTGACCACAAGCTTCGGGATCTGCACTTCCACATATTGTGTGTCAGTTTTCATCAGAAAATAAACTCCTGACACGGAGAAAAGTAGTCAAAGTGAAGGAATCCTGTCTTGAAGAGTTTTGTTTGGGGTTAATAAACAAAATAATTTCACATTCTTGCTCTGAAAGTTCTTTGTCGTGCGTATGGATGAAATACAAGGCTGATGGAATTGAATGCAAGCAACCAAAACTCCAGGGAGTCCACAGTGGAGCAATAGTACCATCGCCCCTTCACTGCTCCAGGATCCCTGGCTTGATCCTGAGATTAGGTTACAAACTCTTTGCAGAGTTGTGCAGGTTCTGTCCATATCCCTGTTCGCTTCCTCCCCTTGGGGGGGGGGTTCTGGTTTTCTCTCCCACCATCCCATAAACATGCAATAGGTGATCTGCCTGGGTTAAATTTGCCCTAGATGTGAATGTTTGTTCAGTGTGTGTTGCCCTGCAATGGACTGGTGTCTTCTCCAGGTGAAATTCCTGCCTTGTACCCTGTATTCCTGGAATATACTCCCATTAATCATGGTGTGAACAGCATGGTCTGGTGGTCTAAGTGTTTTGCTAGGGGGATTATCTTAATTACAAACATTAACGCTCTTAACACCCATTAAAGAATGTCTGGATGACAGGGTGTATCCGAACATGGTCGCTGACCAACATCCTTTCACTTTAGCTACCCTCGGATATACACCTCTCGGATAGTAACGCATCATTTCACAACCATACAGTACATTATCATCGAATGGTTCCAGGGATAAGGTTTTTTTTTTTTATTGCCTCAGTCCCCAGCTCTCAGCTCTATCGGGTATATTTGAGGAGAGGTGGAAAAGATTGTTTCAGAAAGATCGTGTGGCCATCCAATTTGTGGCAAATGGGAAACGCAATCATTTCTGCATGGTCTAACATTCCAGCGCAATGCATCCAGTTCAGGAGAATTTGTGATGTTCTGAAGGCCAGCAGGGGTGCAACTCAATACTAGATGTGTAATAAACTGGCGACTCAGTGGATACGCTTTAGTTCCAGTCAGTTCTAACGCAGCGTTTTCAGCATTTCTATGTGTCTGTGTTAGACGTTACACACACCGCTCTGGCATTTAAACTCGTTTCTGCTAAAGCTTCCAGGTAATAACACGTTTTTTGGTTGTTTGTTTGTTTGTTTTCTTTTTCTTTCATGAATCTATTTTTATGCCCCCACCCCCACTTCTTCTTCTTCTTCTTCTTCTTCTTCTTCTCCTTCTCCTTCTTCTTCTTATTATTTATTTTATTTTATTATATAACAGTGTTTTATTTCAAAGCGATTGATGAGTACTCACAAAACAGGTTTCCTTGTTATCCCTTTTAAATTAATCCCTTACCTACAAAAGTACTGGCACCCTTTATCATAATGTTCGAAAATAATTATATACAAGATCACACTATCCAAATGTTCCAAATGAAACAACTGAAAGAACCTTTGAGAATGTGTGTGTGTGTGTGTGTGTGTGGGGGGGGGATATATTGGCACCCCTACAGAATACTTAAAATGAATGAAAAAAAAAAACCAAAACAAAAACACTTAACCATTGTTGCTCCACCGTCATAGGAATAAAATGTCTGAGAGGTCTGATGAGACCAAAAATCCAACTTTTATGGTCAGAATGTTTGGAAGAAACGCTCGCTGTATTCAAGGAAAAGCCCCCTAGCTCACGTATAACATGGCGCTGGATTGCTGCTCATTTGAGGCTCATGGTCCACAATTTTTTTAATTTTTTTTAATCCAGATCTGGACATTTTAGCCCTGGTTGTCTGCCAAGACTTGGTTCTAGAAGGGCCCTTCAACCAGATAGTAACCCAGACATTCAATAAACACAATCCTGAACGCTCATTAAAGGAGGCTATTGTAACGACAGCTGCAGGTAAAAAAAAAAAAAAAAACACTTTATATTCACATCAGTAGCATTTCGTTTTTTCTAGAACGAAATGAATGAGCTGTTGTGCTGCTGTCAGATCCTTAATGAGTCCTGCTCCATGCTGCCAAGCGAACGCAATTCTAAACGATTCTCTACAAACAGCGCATGCGCAGGAAGCACATAGGAAAACAGACGACTCCGGGGGGAAAAATCACTTTTTCTCATGTTCATTTATTGACCATCTGGACGCACGGGTTCTTATGGGTTCTCTCCACGTCCATGGTTTCCTCCCACCTCTCAAAAACACAGTAATGTGGACTGGCTACGCTACATCGCCCTTGGTGTGAACGTATGTCCATGGGATGGTGTCCCCGCCCGGTGTTCCTGGGAGAGGCTCCAGGTCCACCATGATCCCGACCAGGATAAAGCGGTTGAGATGAATGTACGCATGAATGAAATGGTAGAATCATGCAGCGTCACCATCCATCCATCCATCCATCCATACTCATTCCTTCTTCAGGGTCGCGGGGAACCTGGAGCCTATCCCAGGGAGCATCCGGCACAAGGCGGGGTACACCCTGGACAGGGTGCCAGTCCATCGCCGGGCATTATGCGTATATATATATATATATATGTATAATTTTCACCACAGTTGCTAACAATCCTGGAAGTGACTGCATGTAGGAATGACAGCTTGCTGACTCAAAACAAAAATTCCAAACCAAGAGAATGGAGGTGCTGGGATTTCTGGGATGATGACGCCACCATGTGGTGAGTTCAGCTGATTTTTTATTTTTTTTCATTTCTTTACTTTTGCCCTCCTTGGTGGAAATAAGATACCCTGTCTCGTACAGTCTGAGGATGAGACAGCTAGAGGATTTGGACTAGACTAGACTAGACTGGACTGGACTGGACGAGACAATAATGAAGGTGCGGATAAACCTCTCCTGTACTGGCTGACAAGAAGGACGGCTTGCGCCTCGCGTGACGTCACTTCCGTTTGGAGCAAGCGTAAGGCAAGGATTGATGGGTTTAAAAGGGGGGAGGGAGGGAGGGAGGGGGTGTGGAGAGATTACTCCTGATCGACACGCATTAAAGACTAGAGAATATCGGTTTATATGGAAATAGCAATAAAGCGGGTCCGAGTGGAGATTAATCCATGATGAATCTGGAACCCGGATCCAGGTAAAGCAGCCCTAGATTCAATCTTAATATAGTGGATCTGTAAGCCTGCATGTGACATATAGTACAGATGCATATAATAAACTAATAATGTTTTTATCTTCCATGTGCATGATCAATGGGAGACACAATTCCATTCTTTCGCATAGAAGCATAGAAGAATGATAGCTTGGTATCGCTGGGAGAACAACAGCTGGAGAAACATCTGGCATGTGTGTTTCCGGTGTATATAGATGTTGTACGCATGGGTCGCGTTAGATCAGGTATACGAGATAATACATAATAATAATAATAATAATAATAATAATAATAATAATACTAAAGAGTGATGCTGCATGTGACGTGTCATGGCCATTTTGTGTGCCGGAAGGGGGCGTAAAACCTCACATCCGCTGTCGCTCCTAAATCTGTTACCATGGTAACCTGATATCCACCCAGGCCTCTGTGGTGTATAAAGGCCGTTCACTGAGAACAGAAAGACGTGTTTTTGCAAAGAAAATAATAAATACGACTCTTTTTGCCCTCCACCCACCCCTTTAAATGACAACCACCGAATACAGTGTCTTGCATAAGTATTCACCCCCTTCTGTAACACTTTTACTTCATTTACATTTATTTCATCCGTGAAGGTCTGGGGTTTTGGGGGTTTGAATCTCGCCTGGCATCCCTAAATTGTCCATAGTGCGTGGGAATGCGCCTTGTGATGGGTTGCGACCCCCGTCTAGGGTGTCCCCAGCCTCGTCTTCTGAGTACCCTGGGATAGGCTCCAGGCCCCCTCTGTGTCCTTGTGTAGGATAAGCGGTATGGAAAATGGATGGATGGATGGATACAGAGAGACGATCTAGGTTAACTCAAATCCTCGTCAGGTCTCGGACCCTTTTGTTTATTTGATTTCCAGTAGCCTCGTTCGGAAATGAAAACCCGGCACGGGATATATCGTGAGATCTATATATCGTGTATCGATATATCGTGTAACGATGAGATCTACACGTCGTCTCTCTTGATCTCGAAATAAACCGTTTCAATGTGGGCTTAAGGATGAGTTGTGTGTCGTTCTACTTAACAATGTACTTAAACTGAGGAGCTCTTAAACTAGTCCTCAACGTGTTCTCCCGGTGATGTTCAGCCTCGGGTGTTTGGAAAAGCTCTTCTCTTACTACTAGCTGTTCGGCTGATTAGATCCACCTCGTTTTCTATGTTTAATCGTGTACTGAGATGCACTGTATGTTCTCTGCGAAGGTCCAGCATGACGAGCATCATGAGCAAAGCCGCCACGATGGAAATCCCCATCAACAGCAACGGAGACACCAGGACGTCTGAAGACGACAGTCTCGAACAGGTAAGGGGCTAAAACTATGTGGAGGTAGAGTTGGGTGATGTGATATGGCATGCTAAATCTAAAAATATTCGTTTGAAATGCCTAAGCATCGAGATATGTGTTCCATATCACCCAGAATGATCGCAAACTCTTAAGCGCCCACATCAGTATCGACAAGCTGTGACTTTAACCTGACGTCACCCGTAGCTTGCTTTGTCTCTACGTAAAAGTATTCGATTGAGCCACGATACCAAAGGCATGATGTATGACATGAATAAATGTTGATTTGTCTGAGTTCTGCTGTCAGTTTTAAACCACAGTCTTGTCTGGTCATTTGTGTAACATATCAGCTTGACGTTTCCCTTTTGCACGCTGACATGCCGTGTTTTGTCTTTATGTCTCGTTTGTTTGCACAGATTCACTGGAGCTTAGAGCGGAAGGTAGGGAGTCTCTCGGTGGCTGTGCTAAAGGAGAAAGTGGCCGCGTGTGCTTAGATTAGCGTCACGTGTCTCCCTTCTGAGCGTTTAGGACTTCACACAGCCGTGGGCTTGCATATGCGAAATGCTTGTGCGTTCGTTGTGTTTCGAACAGCTCCGGCTGTGTGCGTTCTGAAATGCAGCCGGGTCCATAAGTATTTGGACAGCGACGCGATCGTCGTACTTTTGGATGGGGTTCGAAACGGAGCGATCGAGATGAGGAGGACGCAGAAGGCCTGGAAAGACTGCAGAAAGACATGGGGAGTGGATGGTTGCGGATTTCATCCCTTGGTGAAGAACAACCCCTTCACAACATCTAGCCAAGTCGAGACCTTTCTGGAGGAGGTAGGCGTATGTTTGTCAAAGTCTACAACGAAGAGAATGTAAATACAGACGGTTGACCTCGAGTTGCAAACCGCTGGTAATAGAAAGACCAGATTCAAAAAAGCCCCGGAAAAAATTTTGATCCGTTCTGATGGAAGATTAACTTGTACCAGAGTATGGGGGAAAGAAATGAAAAGCACACCACATGACCTGTCAAACATGGTGGAGGAAGTGTTATGGCATGGGCATGTATCTCTGCCAATGGAACTGGGTCACTGGTGTTGATTGATGATGTGACTGCTGATAGAAGTAGCAGGATGAATTCTGAAGTGTATAGAGCTATACTTTCTGCTCAGATTCAATCAAATGCTGCAAAACCGATAGGACGGTGCTTCACGGTACAGATGGAGAATGACCCCAAAACATACCGCGAAAGTAACCCAAGAGCTTCTTAAGCTTCTCAAATGAAATGTTCTTAAATGTCTGATGACCTCAACCCCATTGAGCATGCTTTTCACTTACTGAAGACAAAAAACGAAGGCAGAAAGACCCACAAATAAGCAGCAACTGTAGGCGGCTGAAGTAAAGGCCTGGCAAAGCATCTCAAGGGAGGAAACTCAGCATTTGGTGACGTCCGTGGATTCCCGATTTCTGGCAGTCGCTGACTGCAGATTATTTTGTTAGTTTGTCCAATTACTTTTGAGCCCGTGAAAATGGAGGACTGTAATTCCTAAACGGTTAATGCAATACTTTTGTTGAACTCCTTGAATTTAGTCTAGACTTCAATCACATCTCGATCGCTTCATTTCAAATCCATCGTGGGGGTGTACAGAGGCAAAACTACGAAAATTGTGTCACTGTCCGAATACTTATGGACCGGACTGTATAAGTGCTGTGTGAGTTTTGCACCTGAGCGATTTTAATGCTGCATTCAAGACGAATGGGAATTTGGGATTTTCTGCTTCAGAGCGTTCACACAAACCAAACTGTTTAAGGTTCTACAAAATGGACGCTTGTAGTAAGCTAACTGTAACTACTTTTACAGTCTGCATCATGGTGTTGAAGTGATAGAATTCCAACTCAGAGAAGTGGAGTTGTACTGAGTGAGTAATAAATAAATAAATAAATAAATACAATTCCAAGTGGGATTTACAAGATGGATGGTTTTCCTCTCCCTGTTTGGGAAATTTTCCTTTTCCCATGTCATGAATTCAGCATCAGAAAAGTAGCAGGATGTTTCTGAATGTCACGGACCTGGAGTTCTACTTTTACATAAGGTTTAGAAAAAATTTAATCAATTCATTTTGTTTCATAACGGTTTGTCCAACTGGGAATGTTGTGTGAGCATTCATTTTCAGAACATTTCTTTTTTTTTACTCTCTCTCTGTCTCTCTCTATCTATCTCTGTGTGTGTGTCTCTCTGTATGTGTCTCTCTCTCCCTCTCTCTCTGTCTCTCTCTGTATGTGTTCCTCTCTCTCTCTCTCTCTCTGTGTGTGTGTCTGTGTGTCTTTACCTCTCCCTCTCTCTCTCTCTCTCTCTCTCTCTCTCTCTCTCTCTCTCTCTCTCTCTCTCTCTCTCTCTCTCTCTCTCTCTCTCTATCTCTGTCTCTATCTCTGTGTGTGTGTCTCTCTGTCTGTGTCTTTACTCTCTCTCTCTCTCTCTCTCTGTATGTGTCTCTCTCTCTCTCTCTCTGTGTGTGTGTGTGTGTCTCTGTCTGTGTCTTTACCTCTCCCTCTCTCTCTCTCTCTCTGTATGTGTCTCTCTCTCTCTCTCTGTGTGTGTGTGTCTGTCTGTGTCTTTCTCTCTCTCTCTCTCTCTCTCTCTCTCTCTCTCTCTCTCTCTCTCTCTCTCTCTCCTTTTTTTTGTGTGTGTCTTTTTTTTTCTCTCTCTCTCTCTTTTGTGTGTGTGTGTGTGTGTGTGTGTTTTCTTCTCTCTCCTCTCTCTCTCCTCTCTCTCTATCTCTGTCTCTATCTATGTGTGTGTGTCTCTCTGTCTGTGTCTTTACCTCTCTACCTCTCTCTCTCTCTCTCTCTCTCTCTCTCTCTGTCTCTCTCTGTATGTGCCTCTCTCTCTCTCTCTCTGTGTGTGTGTGTGTGTGTCTCTGTCTGTCTTTCTCTCCCTCTCTCTCTCTCTCTCTCTGTATGTGTCTCTCTCTCTCTGTGTGTGTT
>CM022759.1:32339063-32341563 GCA_012411365.1 Ameiurus melas | reverse complement strand
TCAATGCCCCTGTGCTCATAGCGAGCTCCAGGAAGACATGATTTGCCACGATTGGACTGGAAGAACTGGAGTGTCCTGAACAGAGCTCTGACCTCAACCCTACTGAACACCTTTGGGACGAACTGGAACACCGACTGCACCCCAGACCTCCTCAGTGCCTGATCTCGCGAATGCTCTTACGGCTGAATGATCACCAATCCCCCACAGCCACATCCCGAAATCTAATGCAAAGCCTTCCCAGGTGTCCACATACTTGTCATATAGTGCTTTACTCTAGAATGAAGGTCTCCTGCTGCGTTCGAGGAGATGTGGTGTAGCTGCGTTGGTGTTATCTGAACTGTTCTGATGGTGTTTGTGATGTTCAGGACCTGCAGCAGGTGATGGTGTCTGGGCCGAACCTGAACGAGACGAGTATCGTGTCGGGGGGATACGGAGGCTCAGCCGAGGGCATCATCCCCACCGGCTCCATCAAAGGTGCGTGTCGTTTAAACTGCCGTCTCATCGGATGTCTTTTAGTCCCGTTTTAAACTTTGCTCCAGACCTCCGAAGTGTTTCATGTATTTTATTATTATTATGTATTTATTTATTTATTTTATTTTTTTGCCGAAATGCTTTTAGGCCCAGCTATACTTTTCAATGAGGAGTATTTTGAACGGAGATGCGGAAACGCCCCCAAGCCAGGTGTCTTTATGCACCTTGTCTATAACCTTCTTTTCATATCTTTCCTCTTCCGGCTCTTTCTTTCACTTTCCACCAAGAAAACGAGCCGCATGCTAGTTTAAGAAGGAAACACTAACACCAGTGTATTTTTTTTTTACTGCGCTCTTTGTATGCTTCTCGCAACAGTACTGTCCAAAAGTTTTGCACAACATCCCACCAGACCTTCAGTGATACCAGTCAGAGTTTCATCTCAGCCTGTCCTTGCTTCCGTCCTTGCTCGGAGCTTGAAGTTGCTTGCTCCGTTCAATCCTTCCTTTACGTAGCACCACTTAGTTCAGAATTAAGCACGACGCATCATATTACTACCCCAGTCTCATTCACGCTACACTGGCTGCCTGTTCAGTTCTACATTCACTCCAAAGACCTGCTCACGATGTTTAAACCTCTGAACAGTTTAGCTCAAGCAGATCTTGCTGATCTCCCAAAGCAGTGCAGCCCATCGCCAACACTTCACTCAGTTAATCGCGGCATCCAGAGGGTCCATGTTTGCATGTTCTCCCCGTGCTGCGGGGGTTTCCTCCGGGTACTACGGTTTCCTCCCCCAGTCCAAAGACATGCATGGTAGTCTGATGGGTGTGTCTAAAGTGTCCGTAGTGTATGAATGGGTGTGTGAGTGTGTATGTGATTGTGTCCTTTTGATGGACTGGCACCCTGTCCAGGGTGTACCCCGCCTTGTGCCCCATGCTCCCTGGGATAGGCTCCAGGATCTCTGAAGAGGATAAGCGGTATAGAAGATGGATGGATGGATGGATTAGAGAATACTAGAGTTCAATTCAATTCAATTCAATTTTATTTGTATAGCGCTTTTTACAATAGTCATTGTCTCAAAGCAGCTTTACAGAAATAAAAAACAGGTATAAACAGTCAGAAACAGATAAACAGTAACAAACAGGTATAAAACAAATGGAATTTATCCCAACTGAGCAAGCCACTGAGTGGCGACGGTGGCAAGGAAAAACTCCCTAAGATGTTTTTTGAGGAAGAAACCTTAGAGGAACCCGACTCAGAAGGGAAACCCATCCTCATCTGGGTAACACAGAATGTGAAGGTAACACAGATAATGTGAAAATGAGAAGTATGGCCTTAGGAGCAGCCAGAGTCCCAGCAGAAGATTTGGGCTCATCCAGAGGCAGAGGGGATCTGGATCCCAATATCTCCATTAATTCGTGTGGGGCTCGGCAAAAGAGAGAGAGGAGAAAAACGATTAGGATTGTGAAGTAGTGCGACATAATCTAGTCAGGGTAAGCTTGAGTAAACAAATATGTTTTAAGCCTAGATTTAAACACTGAGACTGTGTCTGAGTCCCAACACTAATAGGAAGACTGTTCCATAACTGTGGGGCTCTATAAGCGTAACGCTCTTCCCCTGCTGTAGACGTCACTATTCTAGGTAATATCAAATAGCCTGCACCTTTTGATCTGAGTAAGGTACTTTATGTAACTCTAATATGAGGATTTCTAAATAATATTCATCAACTGAGTCAAATTTTACTTTTTGATAACTCAGAATAGGACTTTTGGACCTTACAGTACGTACGCTCTCTGTGAAAAACCTTATTGCATGTGACACGGATGAACACCCCAGCATTGTGGAGAGAATGTGCTTCTTTTCAGCGTGCTGGACCTGCACCTAATGACATCATTCTCTCTCTGTCCTTTCAACACCGATTGTTCTGGTCAACCGCTGACTCCTCGAGCCCGATCCGTCTTCAAAACGAACAAAGCGTTCGTTCACACCGTCGGTATTACTCACGTCACTGTCTTGAGACTCATTCTGTTTT
>CM022759.1:32279063-32329063 GCA_012411365.1 Ameiurus melas | reverse complement strand
ATGAGTATGTGTCATGGTTTAAGATCGTTTTGATATTGTAGTTCCCCTGTAGCACAGACTACATTTAAATAAAGACATATTTTATAGGATGTTTTTGAGGCCTATCAAACTGCATTCAGGAGACCTCCATTATTATAGACGTGGGTCTGTTTGTCTTTTCCAAGTCGCCTGTTTCCTTGGGAAAATATCTGTCGATAAAACAATCATAAAAAGAAAAAGTCATTAAAAGAAAGTCTTAGTGATGCTAAAGATCTGATTTGAGAAATCCGCTTTACTGTCCTCTCATTTACGTAAATACTGAATAGTCTAGAAGACACAAAGCTTAAATGGGTTGAAAATAATCCAGATTTTGGGACTGGTTGAAATGCATCTTGTGTATTAATGAAAACGCCTAAAGCTGTGTGTGTGTGTGTGTGTGTGTGTGTGTGTGTGTGTTTAGGTTGGAGTACGATGCTTATAGGACAGACCTGGAGGAGCTGAGTGCTGGCCCGCGCGATGCTGCTGCTATGATGCGTATCGAATTCGCGCAGCAGGAGTACCAGATCCACAGAGACAAGTACGAGGCTACGGAGCGACGTCACCATCAAGCTCAAATTCCTGGAGGAAAATAAGGTCCGTTTCCTTTCACTACTGCGATGAAGCAAGATGTACTTCTATATAATCACCACTCATCTGAGGAACGTGTAGGATTAAACCACACGTCCAGTTTCCGTGACGTCCTTGTACCATCCGTATCCTGTATTTACTACATTTTTTTAAAAACCAGCGCTTTGAAAAGAAAAGAAAAGAAAACACACCCACTATATACGTCAATTAACGTCGACGATGCTGATGGCTGTAGATCAGGAATAAAACACTTGGGGGTGCGCTGTTATGGGAAAATAATCAACGATTTCAAAAGCACCGTTCCCACCACACGGCGCGACCCGCGGTGTTTTATTCCTCTCATACCACAGCAGTTTGTCAACGATTCCGATGTTTTAATCGATTAAAGAACGGAATGTTGTACGTTTTTATCCATTTACAGTTACATTTCATGCTGTTGAACTTCCTTTAAAACAGGTTGCAAAGCAGGATGTTCACTTTTTTTGACAGATTTAAAAAAAAAAAAAAAAAGGGTCCTTCAAAATATAGTCCAAGTCACACAGTTTAATCTTTAATATTTAATATCAACATATAGTAATTGATTAATACGTATTAATATTAATAATTATTATAAATGTTATATTATAAATGATACAAATGAAACATATTATATTGTAAATAAAAAATATTATTATAATTATTCATAAATGTTACTCTTTAATATTACATTTAAGATTTAAAAAAGATAGTCTGTCACACAATTTAGTATTAGTATTAATATTTATTAATTGATAATTATTAATATTAATAAGTGCTGTTAATGATAAATATATTATATTTTAAATTATACAAAATATAATGTATTATACATTTAAAAAATTAGAATACTAATTATTTAATATGAATAATTATTGATATAAATAATCATATTTATTACGATTCATATTTAATATTACATTTAAGATTTACAAAAGTCACACGATTTAATCTTTAATATTTAATATTAACATATAGTAATTGATATAATACGTATTAATATTAATAATTATTGGTCATTATTATAAATGTTATATTATAAATGCTAAAAATGAAATATATTATATTGTAAATTAACAATATTATTAATATTAATGGATAATTATTCATATTAATAAGTGCTGTTCATGATAAATATATTATATTATAAATTATACAAAATATAATGTATTATACATTTAAAAAATTATATTATGAATAATTCTTGATATAAATATTCATATTTATTACGATTCATATTTTTTTATATGAAATTTAAGATTGAAAAAAGTGTCCTTCAAAATGAATATTACTGTTTATTATTGGCCGTGGCCTTGTTTTGACCCCTGTGACCTGCAGGTAAAGGTGATGCACAAGCAGCTCCTCCTCTTCCACAACGCCATCTCGGCCTACTTCGCCGGCAACCAGCAGCAGCTTGAACAGACTCTCAGGCAATTCAACGTGAAGCTGAAGCGGCCCGGCTCGGACAGACCGTCATGGCTGGAGGAACAGTAATAAACCGTAAGACACGGTTAATCTCAGCCTCTAGAGACTCGGACAGGCTGGAGGATGGAGTGATGTACAGATGTGCTGGCAGATGTCGTGCGGATGAGGGGATTTAATGTTATCGTGTTTATTTAAAGGCCGATTTTTTTTTTATTCTGACGAATGAGAAAGCAGAGATGCCTCCCACGCCGTTTGTCTTTGTATTGAATTTATTTGGTATATATAATATATATATATATGACAGACCTTCGAGGGCTGGTGATCTGAATGACTTTTATTGTAGAGTGGGCCGTATTCCGCAGCGTGTCCTCGGAAGTGAGAATTTACTACCGATATTGTGCACATCTGCATTCAGACCCTAGATGTTCTGCGCGATAATGAGTAAAAGCTGTCTTGACAGTCTGATGTCATTAAAAGTTGTCACGCTGAAATATGTTTTGGGCTTTAATTCCGCTCAAAGAAACACTTGAGCTCGAGTTTTATCTGCATAAATATAACACTAATTAACGAATTAAGCGAAAATGATGCTGGATCAAGTGCTGTTTTATAAGAGGGTTAAAATAAACCAAATTTGCAGTGATTCCCCCTCAGCATGTCAGGAAGTTGGGGTTCAGAGCACAGGGTCAGCCATGAGACAGCGCCCCCTGGGCCTTGCTCAAGGGCCCAACGGTGGTAGCTTGGCAGTGCTGGGGCTTGAACCCCCGACCTTCTGATCAGTAACCCAGAGTCTTAACCACCGAGCCACAACTGCCACTGTGGATTAATCGGCACCTGTGTATACAAAGCCTGAATACATGCAAATCCCCCTCTGTAAATAGTGATGTAACTTTTGGACTTCGTCAGACACGACTCTGAATACGGCCCAGTGACGGGAAATGGTGTGTGTGTGTGTGTGTGTGTGTGTGTGTGTGTGTGTACACAGGAAGTGTTCTCTGGTACGGTGCATTGGAATTGAGGCATGCTGTGGATAACTGTTTACAGTACATGTTCTAAAAAAAAATAATAAAAAAGAAAAAGGTTCATTAATGTATATTCTTGTGTAAATTACAGTGTAAAGTCCCACATATCAAATTAAAAACAGCTTGAAAGCACGGCCTCGTCTCTTAAGTTTCCTGAGCGTTTCGTTTCGTGTGCAAAAGTTTGAACCCCCCCAGTGGTTTTTGCATGGGAAGGAGGGAGAATATACCACTGTCTTACAGTTCACGTATAAATTCCAACCGAGTTCCAGGCGATAATTGTGGAATGCGAGTGTATCCTGCATCAAGGCATCAATCCAAAACAAACAGCAAAATCAACCGAAAACGGCACTCGTTCAAATATTTTTACCTTTTCGCCCACCTGTAAATCCTCCAACTGACATGCTATGAGAGATTTCTAGAAGGTACAAATTGTCCCTGACACATTCGCTCGTCACTGATAGGTTGCGAAAACTGAAGTCTGCTTTTTTTTTTTTCATCCCATCATTGGTGAGCTAATTTCTGTAAGACACAACAGGTCAAAGGTCAGTGGTTCCCGTTCTTCACGCTTGGAGTGTTGACCCTTTGACATGCTATACTAAGAGGAAAATAGGGGAGTTGCTTAGGGGTTGTAACCAAAATGACTCCACCGCATGGCTCGTATAACAAAGCGTAAGGTAACTAGCATGGCTAGCTAATGGAAGCTTGCAAGTGAGCTAAATTCCCAACAGCAACACACTACAAAAAAAGTTGGGACGGTCGACTGTTTAGCGCTGTGTAACATCAGCTTTTCTTTTAATAACACGTATTAAGCGTTTGGGCGATGAGTGAAGACACCAGTCGGTTAAGTTTAGCAAGTGGAATTTTCCCCGTTCATCCGTTATACATTTCTTCAGTTGCGCAACTGTACGAGGCCTTCCTTGCCTTATTTTGCGCTTCATGATGCGCCACACATTCTCGATGGGAGACAGGTCAGGACTGCAGCAGGCCATGCTAGCACCCGCACTCTCTGCTTACGCAACCATGCGCTTGTAATCCGGACAGAATGTGGTTTGGCGTTGTCCTGCTCTGGATGGCAGCACATGTTGCTCCAAAATATGTACACATCTTTTTGCATTAGTCACTGACACACCCCCATACCATGACACGCAAAACACGATTCCGCTGTGCTACTGTCCATCACAGATGAGACCGAGCCCAGAGAAGTGGGCGGAGCTTCTGGACAGTGTTGGTGTACGGCTTCTGTCTTGTATAGTAAAGCCTTAACTTGCATCTGTGGATGCAGCGGCGAATGGTGTTGTCCGGATGGTGATGCCCAAAATCCTACTGATTTGTCTTTGGGGAATGCTGTTCTCAAAGTGTTGGATTATTCGCTGATGCATCTGTTGCTCTTGAAGGACGAGGCCTTTTTTGGAGGCTCCTTATATACTATGATTAGACGATTGCCTCACAATTAATCCTTAATTTCCCCTGTCACAACTTTTTTTTGAAACCTTTTGCATGAATCAATTTCAAAATAAATGTTTATCTTTAAAGAACTATGCGGTTGAATAGGTAAAACATCATATACCTTGTCTTTATATGTTTTTATTTTTTTTTATTTTAATTCAAGTCACAGTACATTTACACATCACTCCTCTTTGTGTTTAGTAGCATTTTCCACACTGTCCCAACTTTTTCGGAGTTGGGGTTATGGGGTAATTACTGAAATTTGACATAATAACCATATGCTAGATATCACAATATATTGCATAATCTATTGTATAGTTTGTAGCGTAGTTCAAACAATCACTTACAGATTGCTGTAAAACCATTACAGTCTTTTCTGTAAATCAAATGCTCAACCAGCAGATGTCAGCAGTTTGACAGCTGACAGGCTCTCAGTGATTATGGAGTCTTGATTAATAACATTGCTCTTTATCCATGTTGCAAGTACAAATTACCCCTGTGTCATGCATAATTAACCCAAAACGGACATTATTGGCATAAGGCAATTAACTAGGTAGCAAAGTGACATTGGATCAACAACAGCCATTCTGCTGGGCCAATATCAGCCACTCCACTGTACCAACACTGGAGCACCAGAGCAAACAGATGTTTTTCCATGTTTATCAAATGTGAACCATTGGGAATGTTGGGTTAACTTTGTGGGGACACAGTGGCTTAGGGGTTAGCTTGGTGGTTAGCATGTTTGCCTTGTATTCTGGGGTTGGGGGGTTGGGGGGGTCGAATCTCTCCTCCATCCTGTACAGATGACGCTTGCTTCAATGTTTTCTACAGTTTCCTCTACCGAGTCCAAAGACATGTGTTTTAGGCTGATTGGCATTCCCAAATTGTTCGTGGTGTGTGAATGCATAGATTGTGCCCTGCGATGGGTCCATAAAAGTCAGGGGTTTTCTTCTCCTCAAAACTAACACAGTTAACTGATATTAACTAAAGTTACTATGGTTATGAAAACACCTTAAAACGAAGGAAGAAAAAAAATCATGAAGTGCTTCGAGCGGGTAGTCGTGAAACACATAAAAAAAACAGTCTTCCCAGCACACTGGACCCACTTCAGTATGCATACCATCCCAACCGCTCAGAGGATGCCATATCTGCTACCATCCATCTGTCTCTAACCCATCTAGACAAAAAGGACAATTACGTAAGGGTGCTTTCACAGACAGCATTCAACACAACAACAACTGACAACAAAGCTGAGCCTGCTGGGTTCAAACACCTCCGTCTGCAACTGGATCCTGACTTACCGACCGGAAGACCCCAGTCCGTCCACCACCAGTACCACCACACTGAACACCGGCACCCCCCAAGGTTGTGTGCTCAGTCCACTGCTGTTTACCCTGCTGACTCATGACTGTGCTGATAAGTTCAATTCTAATCACATCATCAATTTTGATGACACTACAGTCTTGGGCCTCGACAGCAACAATGATGAGTCAGCTAACAGTGAGGGGGTGAACTCCTCTTAATCTCTTAATCTCTTAATGTTGAGAAGACTAAAGAAATGATTGTCAACTTCAGGAGAACACAAACAGACCACTCACCACTGCAAATCAACAGAACAACCGTGGGGAGAGTCAAAGGCTCCAGGTTTCTTGGTGTGCACGTGACAGAGGACCTCTCCTGCCTAGTCAAGAAGGCCCAGCAGCGCGTCCACTTCCTGTGGAGGCTGACGAGAGCCAGACTTTCCCCTCCCCTGACCGGCTGTCTCACAGTGTGGTACAGGAACTGCACCACCTCTGACCGCAAGTCCTTACAGAGGATGGTGAGA
This sequence comes from Ameiurus melas, assembly GCA_012411365.1. Classification (NCBI taxonomy): domain Eukaryota; kingdom Metazoa; phylum Chordata; class Actinopteri; order Siluriformes; family Ictaluridae; genus Ameiurus; species Ameiurus melas. The sequence goes on along the minus strand of CM022759.1, from coordinate 32,322,727 downwards.
ACAGCGGAAAAGATCACCAGGGTCTCTCTACCCACGGTCGACACCTCATTCAACAACCGCTGTATCCGCAAAGCCATCAGTATATGCGGACGACCCCCTCATCCTTTTCCTGGACTGTTCACCCTCCTGCCATCCCTGCAGAAGGTACAGGAGCATCCATGCCACCACCAGCAGACTCTGCAACAGTTTCTTCCCTGAGGCAGTCAGATTACTCAACACCCTTCTGTCTCCCAACACTCACCTGGGCTAGTCGAACACCTAACCCAGTAAGACTCATACCACTGCATACACAATAATATAATAACCCAATATGACTCAGTATTACTGCACACTACATACAATAGTTTCATCAGTCACTTTATACTATGGAACTTGTTTTTGCTGCCAGTACTGTGGTCCTGAAGAAACGCTGTATACAATCTACATAGAGGAATGACAATAGAAACCCACTTGACTTGACTTGAAATGAAAACGTGCATTACCCTGATATACATTACATTTTAACATGTTATTTTCTGTTACATTTGGCATCCATCCATCCATCTTCTACACCGCTTATCCTTTTCAGGGTCATGGGGAACCTGGAGTCTATCCCAGGGAGCATCGGACACAAGGTGGGGTACACCCTGGACAGGGTGCCAGTCCATTGCAGGGCACAATCACACACACTCACACACACATTCATACACTACGGACACTTTAGACACGCCCATCAGACTACCATGCATGTGTTTGGACTGGGGGAGGAAACCGGAGTACCCGGAGGAAACCCCCGCAGCACGGGGAGAACATGCAGACTCCACATACACAGGGCCACGGTGGGAATCAAACCCCGACTCTGGAGGCGTGACACGAATGTACTAACCATTAAGCCACCGTGCGCCCACATTTGGCAGTATTTTACAATAAATGATCTAAAACGTTAAATTATAAAGAACATTTGAATTTTGTCCTCAGTTATTTTATTTAAAATAAACACTTGTGTGAATACTAAATCCTCCCCTACTCCCTATACAAGTGCACTACATATCCTAGGTTTAAATTAAAGACATCTGGGACACAGTGTACTGTCCAGTAGGACTCTATTTGGGTAGGATCCAGTCATCGTTTAGCCTCTGATCCATACTGATATGTGGAGTAAATCTAAGGCAACATTGTAACGATTTATTCCTGACGTTTCAACACTTCTTCATTTTCGCCCACCCATGTGAGTGCAAAAGAGGGTGGACCTGGGTGTGGCAAGTTCAGGTGAGGGCATTGCAACATACACACACACACACACACACACACACACACACACACACCTCAGACAAACTGAGGGGAAACACACTTCAGCTCCTCTCACATGAATGTCTGCTTTTCACATTTTGGAGGAAATACCATTAGGATTAAATCCTGATATTCTGCTTAAACTCCACAAGTTTAAACTGGTGAGTTATTTTCCTTTTTCCAAAATTAAGCTTAAAAAAATAATAATAAATGGAAAACGTCTTAGTGTTTGATTAACTCAGAGCTGTTTTAACATCTACATGAGTAAAATCAACAGATGAAGAGTATTACAGGCTTCTGTATTTAAGGTTTACATTACTTCATGGTTGGAATTAATCTTACAGTATTATATATAACACTGACTCTATACATAAAGGGCTTGATTTGGATAAAGGGTTGAATTATTAGTGTTGAATTAACACATGATGTGTTCCATTTCCTTGTCCAATGCTGATTTAACTGTTTAGTGCTTCATTTACACCTACAGGGGTTTAGTTCCTTTTTTTTTTTAATATTATCTCATATAGTGTTAAATTGATCCTCACAGTACTGGATTACAGCATTCCATTAGGAAAGGAAGTGCTTCATTGCCTTTAACAATGCTAAATCGACCTTTAATGTTGACTATAAACCGCACTGGGTCCATGAAATTCTCAATAATACCGAATTAAAGCTTACAGTGTTGATTTAACGCTTTCATTTTGAAGTTAAAACGAAACACATGCAATGCTAAATGACCCTTTTGTAAGGTTGAGTTCAATGAAATCTAATATTATAAACCACTCAAAATGTAGGAATGTAAAATGCTACAACGGAAAATATTCTATTCGGAAAAGGTTCTAAGTAGAAAACTATTTAAAGAACCCTCAAGGAACCCATTTTGTATCAAAGTGTCTAACATTAGAAAAAGACGAAATAGGCTAAATCTAAAACCCTCAAAGGTTCTTGGTGTGTCCGTCTGGGGGAACCCTTAGGTTATATGCTATGTATGACCTGTTAGAAAGGGTGCCAACTAGAACCCTTAACCACCCGAAGAACCCTTGAGGAGTCGGTACAAGTTGCTCATCATTGGGACGATTGACAGTCACTCATTTAAGTCATTGTCTGTGTCAGTATATAACTATAATATTTTATATATATGTTTTTTGTGGCTGGTTTATTTTTCATAGATCCTCTTTATGTTAAACGTTACACTACATGGACCTTTCTTGGTAAAAGATGCATACTAAAGGCACAAAAGGTGGACTTTTGAGGGCACAACCTTAGCGACAAGGAAGGGTACAGTCCAGCACCCTTTATTCTGAGAGTGTATTAATCTGAAGTGGTAACCGATCTCTTTACCACTTTCTCCCGACAGCATACGAGACAGTTATTTGATCCTTTCAAAGGAAATGGATCTCCATGTATAGCATCCATAGTGCCATAAGCCATGGCTGAACCACCACCACCTCCACCACCACCTCCACCTCCTCCTCCCCCACCACCACCCCCAGCACCACCATCCGGGGGGATGTCGATCTCCCGTGGATCCAGAGCAGGTTCCAAGATGAGGAACTTCAACTGGGAGGCCATACCTCAGCACACGGTGCTGGGCAAACACAACATCTGGACGGCAGAGGAGAAGGAGTACGAGCTTGACACGCAGCGCATGGAGGAACTGTTCAGCCACAAAGACCAGAGTGATGGTCAGGTTCAAGCATCCAAACGAAGAAGTGTAAGAGGCACGCCGAGCAACACCCACGGACCTGAACTGGTCAGTGATTTTCCTTTTCCTTTCCTGGTTTCTCTTAGGACAGGACACTAGTACTAGTGGGCAGAACCCTGTTTAGGATTCAGCCTGGGATAGACCTGTATGTCAATTTTCCACAGGAAGTGAGGTAACGTCAGTATAAGTCTGCTTCCGCCAGACCTTCTACAAGCCAGACTTGAAGTTTGCATATATTCGTGTTAAAGACAATCTCCATAATTCTGTTGAATTCCATGGGACTTTCTAGCTAGCTTTACTTAGCTAGCTAGTTATGTTAGATGGCTTGCTCTTCAGTACCTGATCTGAAACGTTGTATATACTAGTGGACTAGTTGTATCTAGTGTTGTATATAATAATAGAGTATTGGTTTTAACATCTTACACCATGATTAAAAATCTATGCGGTTGTGATAAGAATCCTTCCATTAGCACAGCTGGCTTGTTTTTCCTAACTCTGAAAGGGCTGAGGAAATTTGGCACAAAAACATGATCGGGCGGTTTATCAGTAACAGAATGACATCGTTCAAGAGACATTAGCCTTGATAAAATTGCACCTAAAGGCAAACTGTACATGTTTCATGGTCATGTTATTGATGTAGGTTGGTTTTTTTCTTCGGTGTGTATTTGTTGTTAGAAGAACATGAAAGCTTCAAGGCACGTTGGCTAGCTAGCTTTAGTCATTCAATTTATACTGGTGCATGTCCAAGTCGATAGTTTAGGGTACTTGTGTAAAACATTTTTTAAAGACATTTATGAACCCAAACAATCTGACCTGCTAAATGTCACCGTGTAATTCCGACTCAATTCCATGTGTGAAGGCCAAAGAGGGTTGAACTACGTGTACAGTTGCATTTATGGCATTTGGCAGACGCTCGTATAAACAACTGAGCAGTTACGCGTTAATGGCCTTGCTCAGGCCCAAGGATAAGAGTTTATTCAACACATCGGGTGTTAATTCAGCTCTGTAATGATTAAGTCAACACATGGGTGTGCTTAAACAACACATAATACACATAATATCCTGCATCCGGCTTCAGTTTGTGAAACTGTAGAACCTTAGTTTCATCACAAGCTAGCGGGTCTGTCAATCCTGGCCGTTGCGTAAACTGTTCCCTTTATCGTCTGTTATCGTTCCTGTAGAAAACAGTGGCTATTGTGTTCGGGTAAATATTATCCCAGGGAATCGAAACGATTTTATAATTAGTTACGGTGTACAGCGTATCGTAAAAATCGACAACACATACAATATTGTAACGGTGGAAAGTTGTATACCTGTGTAGCATTCAGAAGACAGCACGAGACCATAGGCTTGTAGGGCTCCTTATTTTCGAAACCTTTCATTATTTTCATTTTCATTGCTCGTGGGGCGGTGGTGGCTTGACGGTTAAAGCTCTGGGGTACTGATCGGAAGGTCAGGGGGTTCAAGCCCTAGCATTGTTCTGCCTTTGAGCAAGGCCCTTAACTCTCTCTGCTCCAGGGGGCGCTGTATCGTGGCTGAATCTGTGCTCCGAGCCCAACTTCCTAACATGCTGGGGTATGCGAAGAAAAGAATTTCACGCTGCTGTAACGTAATGTGGCCAATAAAGACTCGTTATGGAGTTGTGATCACGTTGTTGTTGTGGTGGTTTCTGCTTCAAAACATTTCTGGTTTGTAGGTTGGACAAAATGCATGTACAATTGAAAAAACCGACTGTGTTCGTTTCGCGTTAGCAACGGTTTGACGCTTGTATTTGTATTTAGGTTTTGTGGTCATGGGGTTATTTTTGTCTGTCTGTTGGTGGAGGGATGTCCCTCTTGTTTGCACAAGGTGGATGCCTGCCTTTTTAGCGTATAGCAATGCGATAATGTCGTCACTCATGGTTTATTATCCGCAGATGATAATGGTGAGGTATGTGGTTCCTGTGTAAGTGGCAATAACGACAGGGGCGAGTTACAGAAAAGAAATTGGGACTGTTGTTTGAGAGCTTTATATGTGCCAAAGGGCATACGGATGCAGGGTTAAAAAGCAGCTCCATCAGTTATTAATCACGTCAATAATCAATAAAAGTGATACAGTGTGTGTGTGTGTGTGTGTGTGTGTGTGTGTGTGTGTGTGTTTCCTATCAGGTGTCAATTCTTGGCTCCAAGAAGAACATGAACATCAGCATTTTTCTCAAGCAGTTAAAACGGTGAGTTCACCTGGAAACTGGAAACACAGCGCATGAACACGCAACTCCTTTTCCTCCCGTATAAAATCACAGACAGGTTTCTCCTGAGTCACACCCTGAAGCTCTGCATGTCTCTGCACGCCAGGCATTTACGTAGATACCGCCTCGCTGTTCCACCGAAAGCCACTTGTTTCCTCTGCAGCATGAGAGTGGACGTCAGAGCTTCACTCTTCCGCCAGCTTTCTCTTCACTTATAGATTACCTCCGAGCGGGACAATCTGATCCACACAATCTGATCAACGTGTCGATTCTGGAAGGTTCTTTTCTGACTTGCGTTTGTATCAAGATCAAGTCAGAAGTGTCAGGCTATTAAAAAAAAAAAAGAAGAAGAAGAAGACATCCAGGGATTTGAGGGCGGAAAAAAGCACAATCAACAAAACAACAATCAATCACCATTTACATTTGTGGACAATAGTAGTAGATTAGATTACTGTTGCGTCAGAAATAATACACCTCATGATTGCTGCTATCGGAAAATAATCAACGGCGGAGTGTCATTTTGAAGTGGAGGTACTTTTGCTAGCTTGAATTGACCATTCTCCAATAACAGTGCATCCCAAAATTCCTCTTAAAGCACAGCAATTAGCTTAAATTAATAAGCATTTCATCCAATGGACTTTTATCCTACGTTCCTATGTTCTAGCAGTATAGACAGTCATTTTTCTGTCTCTTAAATTTAATACGATTTCATAAATATCTGCATTACCCCTTGACACTGGAGACTCCTTCCAAAACTATTCGATAAAAGTCTACTCAGAGAAAACTTCAACACTTCCCATTCAAGTCCCTGTGTAAGTGGTTACTATAGAAACATATAACATATCAGTAGCTAAACTTTTTTTTATTGTTCTATGCTATATTAGCATTAGCAGTTTTGAAATAGATATGGCCATCCTATATTTATTTATGCTCGCAAGATAGAGCATGTTGAGGTTCCTGTACTTTGCAGAGTTTGGTGAACCAGAGTGTTTTAAACATTTAGGACAAAGCCCACACTGAAAGGCAGGATTTGAACCCCTAACCCTGAAGGGGTTGCACCCCTGAACATTTACAGTAACCAAAGGATAACTCAGAAAGTTGTAAAGGGAGATCACAAGATCCTGACATGGTGATGAATCAGCTGGGATGAACAGCAGTTCAGTTTTGTTGGTTTTGGTTAAGTTTCAGCTGCTGAGCTTCCATCCTTGATGAGATGTTTGTAGACATGCTGACCAGAAACAAGAGGATCTGAGGGAGGGAAGGAGAAGATGAGTCGAGTGTCCTCCGCATAGCAGTGGTATGAAAACCCATGTGAGGATATGACCTCACCAAGAGATTGAGCATCGAGGGAGAACACAAGAGGACCAAGTACTGAGCCTTGTGGGACACCAGTGGAGAGCTGGCAGGAAGTATATGTGGATCCCCTGTGAACAAAGCTTAATGACACGTACTTGGGACAATTTCACTACAAAATAAGTTTGATCACATCCCTGTATGCTAAACCTGTTAGGACCTCATGACGAACAAGAATTTAAATCTTGCAGCTTGCTTAAAGAATTAAGCACGGCAGAATTGCAGCAGTGAGGCGTGTATCTGCTTGTTCACATTGCTGGGAGCAGAACTCTATCCTGTCTTACATGAGGTTTCAGAAACGAGACACAGGCACTCTATAGAACAGCCGGGTTAAAGCTTTACGTCATGCTGATGTAGATTTCTGATTTCTTTTGAACACACTAAGACTTATTGCAAAAGAGATGATTTTTCGCGGCTTTGAAAAATGAGACAGAAAAGTGTGAGGCAATATGACAAACAAGGTGACACATAGAGACTGTCACAATACATGCTATACTGTATATAAACGATGCTTTCGGTGTTATCTCTTGTGGGAAAGTGGGAAAATGAACCATTTAGACATTGAATTTTGTTACCCAAGATGCTTCATTCGTGTAGTTGGTCTGGGAAAATCTGTCGCATGTTGGTGTGGCTGAATTCAGACAAAACAGACGACGTCCTGTTCTGCCTATAACATACTCTGACACGTCAGCTTTAAGAAATCCTTCACATATTTCACCAAAAACGCCCTGGAAATATTTTCATGCTAAACTTTCGTACTATATACTACATGTATACGGTAGAAAATATCAGAATTTCACCATGGGAAGGCTTTTCTAATCTTTCTAACCCTCCACAGGTCAGTAAAGGAACTCATTGAGGACATCCAGAGTGGACAGAGCGGAAGATTTGGTACTGGGAAGCTGCAGGAGCTTTTAAAACTACTGCCAGAGTCTGGAGAGGTATAATTTCATGAACCATCCGAGAACGATTCCAAACACAAATTGTAATCAATCAAGCGGAGATGAATCCTATAGGGCTGTTGGACATAGTACTATGTTCAGGGCTTTCAGGCGTTTGTTTCAGTCTCTGTTCAGAAGCAATGCTGACGAAGAATACACTTTGCATCGTATTTATGTTATTCAGTTATTTTCTAGAGTCTTCTCTGTTTCAGACCCTGTGTAGGATGGCCTTTTCAATAAGGAAACAAAGACAGTCGGAAGTTAAAATGCAGAGCTAACGTTTTTAAAAATAAATAAAAAATAAATAAAATAGGTGTAGTCCAGAACATTGGGTGATTAATATCCACTTCAGCCTACGTTGTTTTTTTTCTTTCACTTATTTTAGGTGAAGCAGCTTCTAGCTTTTAAAGGAGACTATTCAGCACTTTCTGAGGCTGATCAGTTCATGGTTCAACTTGTAAAGCTTCCCTGGTGAGTCATGCAGTCTTGCGTATATTTATCCTCACAAACTATTACTCATTCACTAGCGTCGTGACTTTTACAGACTGTCTAATTTCCGCTCTACGTAACCTGTCGGATAAATTCTCACATGCTAATTAAGGGATACGAACATTTACCCTTCTCGACAGTACGTGAATATTTTAATGTCTTCGTTTGTGCCACCAGCTATGAGGAACGCCTGAAATGTCTAGTTCTCAAAGAGGAATTTCCCCCTTTTATGGATGAGGTGAATCATTCCATTACCACCATGACCGCTGCTGGGAAAGGTAACGACACACCCTTATTTGTATCCTCTGTAAACAGACTAAAGCCATCATTCACATATTCACATAGTCATGCACCGTCTCTTGCGATTACACAGTTTTTTTTTTACCTCTCTTTTAAGGTATGGCTGGATCAATAGTGCTCAATATGCGAACAAATAAAAGATCATAGGAAATATGTAAATGGTAACATTGGTAGCTATTTTTTTTACTACCTCAGATTCTAATTACTGTATTGTTTCAAAATCATACTGTTGGAACTAAGTTATGATTCACCGCGGGGTGTTAGCACACATATTTGTGACTTCATGTAATTTCATACCAATCCTATCCCAGCCCTCATGTAAATAATTATATTGCTTGAGGCTTATATTTCTATCATCTAACATTTTTAACTTTATATATATATATATATATATATATATATTTACTTTTCCATACTTTTCCAAATTGTTGCATCCCCGACATGTATTGCTGTCTATCCGTGAGGCAAGGACTGGCTCTTTTCAGTGAGTCAGATCATTTAGCTCAGCTTAACAATACGAGACAATTTTCACCAATAAGAGTCATCTTTCATCAATAAGAGTCGAATCTCACAAATAAGAGTCGACTCTCACCAGTAAGAGACAACTTTCACCAATAAGAGTCGACTCTCACCAATAAGAGTGAACTCTCACCAACAAGAGACAACGTTCACCAATAGGAGTCTAATCTCACCATAAGAGTCAACTCTCACCAATAAGAGTCGACTCTCATCAATAAGAGTCAACTCTCACCAACAAGAGACAACGTTCACCAATAGGAGTCCAATCTCACCATAAGAGTCAACTCTCATCAATAAGAGTCGACTCTCATCAATAAGAGATGATTCTCAGCAATAAGAGTCGACTTTTGCCAGTAACAGACAACTTTCACCAATAAGAGACGCTTCTCACCAATAAGAGACGATTCTCACCAATAAGAGTCGACACTCACCAATAAGAGTCGACTCTCACCAATAAGAGTCGACTCTCACCAATAAGAGACGATTCTCACCAATAAGAGTCGACTCTCACCAATAAGAGACGATTCTCACCAATAAGAGTCGACTCTCACCAATAAGAGTCGACTCTCATCAATAAGAGTCGACACTCACCAATAAGAGACGATTCTCACCAATAAGAGACGATTCTCACCAATAAGAGTCGACTCTCACCAATAAGAGACGATTCTCACCAATAAGAGACGATTCTCACCAATAAGAGTCGACTCTCACCAATAAGAGACGATTCTCACCAATAAGAGACGACTCTCACCAATAAGAGACGATTCTCACCAATAAGAGTCGACTCTCACCAATAAGAGACGATTCTCACCAATAAGAGTCGACTCTCACCAATAAGAGACAACTTTCACCAATAGGAGTCTAATCTCACCATAATAGTCGACTCTCACCAATAAGAGTCGACTCTCATCAATAAGAGATGATTCTCAGCAATAAGAGTCGACTTTTGCCAGTAACAGACAACTTTTACCAATAAGAGACGCTTCTCACCAATAAGAGTCGACACTCACCAATAAGAGTCGACTCTCACCAATAAGAGTCGACTCTCACCAATAAGAGACGATTCTCACCAATAAGAGTCGACTCTCACCAATAAGAGTCGACTCTCACCAATAAGAGTCGACTCTCATCAATAAGAGATGATTCTCAGCAATAAGAGTCGACACTCACCAATAAGAGTCGACTCTCACCAATAAGAGTCGACTCTCACCAATAAGAGTCGACTCTCATCAATAAGAGATGATTCTCAGCAATAAGAGTCGACTTTTGCCAGTAACAGACAACTTTCACCAATAAGAGACGCTTCTCACCAATAAGAGACGATTCTCACCAATAAGAGTCACCACCAATAAGAGTCCTCACAATAACTAAAATCTTTTCAGTAACAACAACTTCACCAATAAGAGACGCTTCTCACCAATAAGAGACGATTCTCACCAATAAGAGTCGACACTCACCAATAAGAGTCGACTCTCACCAATAAGAGTCGACTCTCACCAATAAGAGACGATTCTCACCAATAAGAGTCGACTCTCACCAATAAGAGACGATTCTCACCAATAAGAGTCGACTCTCACCAATAAGAGTCGACTCTTATCAATAAGTGTCGACTCTCACCAATAAGAGACGATTCTCACCAATAAGAGTCGATTCTCACCAATAAGAGTCGACTCTCACCAATAAGAGTCGATTCTCACCAATAAGAGTCGACTCTCACCAATAAGAGACGATTCTCACCAATAAGAGTCGACTCTCACCAATAAGAGACGATTCTCACCAATAAGAGTCGACTCTCACCAATAAGAGTCGATTCTCACCAATAAGAGTCGACTCTCACCAATAAGAGACGATTCTCACCAATAAGAGTCGACTCTTACCAATAAGAGACGATTCTCACCAATAAGAGTCGACTCTCACCAATAAGAGACGATTCTCACCAATAAGAGTCGACTCTTACCAATAAGAGACGATTCTCACCAATAAGAGTCGACTATCACCAATAAGAGTCGACTCTCATCAATAAGAGACAACTCGGACCGATTCGAGTCTGCTCTCACCAATAAGAGTCACTTTTCATAAATAAGAGTTGATTTATACCAATAAGAGTCGACTCTCACCAATAAGAGTCGACTCTCATCAGTAAGAGACTCGTTCCACTGCCAAAGTGAATCATTGCCATTTTATATCTAAACTCGACAAAGTTTGCCGTGTTTGGACCAGTGACTATTCTTCTGGCTGAAAATATTTCACGAAATATAGCTGTACCTTCTAATAAACAAAATAACATTACTTTGCACAGAAATGTATATTTAAAAAAAACAAACAAAAAAACCAATTGTTAAATCAGAAAGGCTACAAATGTGTTTTGAAAAATTTACTAAGCCTCCATTTTATTTTTATTGACATCTTATTAAATGTCTTATAACCCAATAAACTTGGAAAAAAAAAATTAGCTCTTTAATCTGAAACTTTCCTTTAGAGCTGTTGGATTGTGTTGACCTTCATTCCGTCATCCGCCTGGTCCTGAAGACTGGGAACTACATGAATGCTGTGAGAACTTCTTATTTTGGATTAGATCAGTAAAATCTGCATTGATAGCCCAAATATCACGAGAACGATGATTTATGGTGATTTATTAGCATTTTCCATGTTCTCAGGGTGGCTACGCTGGCAGCGCTGTAGGCTTCCGCATGGCCTCTCTGCTGAAACTGGCTGACACGAAGGCCAACAAACCAGGAATGAACCTCATGCACTACGTTGTGATGGTAAAACGAATTTCTCATGAATGAACGCACAATGAAAACGAAAATTTTCATGAAAATGAACTAACGATGTTAGCCGACGTTCTATTTTGTTTCTCCCCCACGGCGGCTTTCCATTTCACGTGCAGCAAGCTCAGAAGAGCGACGCCGCTCTGCTGAATTTTCCGGAAAAACTTGCGCACATTGGAGATGCCTCGAGGTACAATTTCCACCAAACATGCTTTTGTTACCTTTTAAAACACAGTCGGGTCAGGAAGTATTGGCACCTTTGTGAACGATGGGTAAAAAGTGTTTATTTGTGGTTCATTTGTTTCTCACACTGAAAGTACACGAGAAAAATGAGCTTTAATTGAAGCCGATTTATTCTAATAGGAACTATCTAGTTTTATGGATGCTCCACACGTCATTAAATGTAACTGTAAATGCATAAAACAGTTTGGTGTTTTTTTTTTTTTTTAATCAAATAAACATGTTTAGCATTGACAAATGAATGGTATAAGAGGAATAAAACACTTTGGGTGTGTTACAGGAACATAATCAACTTTATGGTGGAAACAGTAACTCCACTCGTTCAAAGCACCCTGTCGGATTATTTATCTACAACAGCACGCCCCCTAGTGTTCTGTTCCTTACTTACTGTTATTTGATTATTTTTTCGAAGATAAACTTGGTTTCATAAGGTTCTGGCTGATGTCTTTGACAGAAACAAACAGCTGACGCCTCAGTATGACAAACCAAATAAGAAAGAAACCTTTATCTGTAGGTATTTTAATGAGTTTAATGTTTTAATGAAGTGCTTAATGATTTTGATTTAAAAAAAAAAAAGTCTACAAAACCAGATTAGTCTAATTTATTTACTGCTCTTCCAATGTGTAAAGCTTCTAGCACATTAGAAAGTCTTCAGCACAGCTGAGAGCTAATGCTGTGGCTAGTATCTGATAACAGCATTGACTTAGCATAAACCATTACAGACATTAGCTAGCTACATTTAGCGAGCATAACAAACGGAACGTTTCAGTGTAAGAGGAACTAAAAGATCAGCGAGCCGACTTTACGTCAGTTTGTAGGAAGTGTTTTAAAGCCTGACCACATTTGGTGGACAGGGCCCTTTCAAAATAAATGTATGCTATTGTGTGACTAAGGTGCAGATTAGCTAGAAAACACATCAAGATAATGGTTTTAAGTTAGCACGGAAACATATTTGATTTAATATGATCAATGTTAAATATTTGAAAGTATGTATGTATATATATATATATATATATATATATATATATATATATATATATATATATATATATATATATATATATAGTATCTCAATCAGAGATTTAATATTAAGATATAATCAAATATGCACATATATATAAATATACATATATATATATATATATATGTATACATTTATATATATATAATATGTATGTGTGTGAGTGTGTGTATATACAATATCTCCCAAAAGTGAGTACACCCCTCACATGTGTGTAAATATGTGATGATATCTCTTCATGTGACGACACTGATGAAATGACACTGTGCTACAATGTAAAGTAGTGAGTGTACAGCTTGTGTAACAGTGTACATTTGCTGTCGCCTCAAAATAACTCAACACACAGACATTAATGTCTAAACCGCTGGCAACAAAAGTGAGTACACCCCTAAGTGAAAACGTCCAAATTGGGCCCAATTAGCCAGATTCCCTCCCCGGTGTCATGTGACTTGTTAGTGTTACAAGGTCTCAGGTGTACAAAGATATATATATATATATATATATATATATATATATATATATATATATATATATATATATGTATAAGTTTTTTTTTCTATTTGTCTCAGAATTTCGAAAATTGAAATTGAATGTAACATTGAAGTGTTTTAGAATATCTTTTAATTTTGAATCTGGTCAAAACTTGCCAAGTTTTAAAACCGCCCCTCCCCCTGACACAGCCTTGTAATACTAAGTGAAAGATTTTTCTCCAACAAATCCATTTTTGTGTACTGATTTGAAACCTGTGTCGTGTTGTTGCTGTCCCCCCGACTGTTTCGATTTATTGAGCGTTTAGACTGTTTTGCTGTCTCAAGCACATACTTTACCAGGACTTTAAGCAAATGTGCTTATCATGCATGATGTAGTCTTCCATCGTGGAGTGTTACTCTCATCAGTAAGAGAGATAATTGTTTATCCCACTGCAGAATCCACAAACAGGAAACTGAATCAGAATTCCAAAGAAAAGTGAGCGAAGTCCAGGAGGCGAAGAAGGGCGCTGATAAACAAGCTGACCTGGCCATACAGATGAAAGACTTTTTTGGGGTGAGTTCAGTCCTGTTGTGGTGGAGGTAAATGGGCCCTTTGAAAATAAAAGTACAATATCATGGGACTGAAGGTTAGCTAGCTAATACACACAGAATCAGTGGTGTTAATGTAGTCAATTTTATTTTTAGTTCAGCGCATCGATAACACTAACTAGTTGCATAATGCTAACAACACTAACTTACTTAAACGTAATATTCACTACACTGTTTGGATAGGCTAGAAGTCTGGTTGTCATAGTAACAAGAAAAGCTTCATGGTGACCACTTGAGAAATTCGTACAACTGTGTTGACATGAGGAAAAGATGTTAATGCTAACCCCACCCATCTTTTTATGCGACTTTGATTGTGGGAATTGTTACGAATAGTTTCAAAAGTATAAGGCTGGGTCGGGCTGCTAAACACTTGGACAGCTAGGTCGATGGATATAGCATAGGTAGTGTGCTATTTTTTACACTATATGATGAGAATAGCAGTGGTTCAAGGGAAATCCTCATCAACTACAATTTTTCAATGTGGACTTTGTTCTAAATTTGGAAGAAAGTATGTTTCCATTTTGTAGACTTGATAAAATGACCTGCTGTCGTTCTCAGAATGCTGAATCCAGGATCACTGAAACGCAGACCTCCTTCCAGTCGCTGAACACAGTGACTGAGTCTGTGGCTGAGTATTTTTGTGAAGAACCGAGTGAGTTTAAACTGGACGAGTGCTGCTCCATCTTCAATTCCTTCTGTGAAAGATTCACCCGAGCTCTTCAGGTAACGCCACACTCATCCTCCCAGGACAAATCTGTATGGTCGGCTAGATTCACTTTGAATTTTCTTTCTTCTCTTCACTTCAGAGTTTATAATCGTGTTCAAATTATTTTCCTCAGGAGAACATGGCGCGTGAGATGGCCGAGGTTAAACGCAAACAGAAGGAGCGACTGGAATCTGTTGCCAAACGCCGCTCCACAGCCACCTGCTCTTTGCGGGATAAAGACGTGGATGGTATAGCACTGGAGTCGGTTCTCCAACGGTTCCTGAATACACCCGAGTCTGGTCGGCGAGCAAGAACCCCCTCGCCAAGCCGTGCCATCCTTGCTGAGAACTCGTTACAAAAGAACTGGCCCAACAGAGACTCCAAAAAACAGAGCTGGTCTGTGAACATGTCCCAGTCTTCCCTCGGTAAGAAGAATTCGGATGATAAAAAGCCAGAGAAGAAAGGTCTGCTGGGGAGTAAATCTGGTAAGCGAACATCGCTGGTAAGTGAGGATAAGGACGTTATGACTGAGAAAGAGGTGCAGAAAATGAGGGAAGTGTCCCAAAGGGTGCTGCACTACCAGTCTAGCCGTGGGAGCGTGTCTTCTGGGGAATATTTGTCCCCAGTCGCTTCTCCACTTCGACGCATGTTTCAGGAGGATGGAGAAAACCTGATGTCTGTTACAAATGGTGAGGATGCAACCAATCCTGTAAAAATCCCAACCCTTTTGATTCCAAAAAGCCCTGGTGGCATCAATCGTCGACACACAATCGCTATTCCTACGGCAGATTTGAGCAGAACTGACACTGAAGAGGATCGGTTTGTTCCCGGTGAGCCAGAAAACGAAAGCCCTGGAAATCAGATTCTGTCTCTTGGGAATATTGGTAAGATCAAATCAGTGGACAGCTACCTACCATCTATAAATGTTGGGGTAGGCAGTAAAGTGCCATCCAGCACCCCAACAGGCAAATCGGAGAACGTGGGCATAGCAGAAGTACAGCAAGAAACCGACGAGAGCTTATCCAGTTCTCAGCAAAATTCTTCAGTCAATGGACAGAACAAGCACACCAAGCCGACCTCTAGATTTTTATCCTTTTTTAAACGTTTGGGTGAAAAGAGCAAAACGAACAACAGAGAATCCGAGTCCAGTAGAGTGGACCCCTAACAGACATTTAACAGAAACTGGGTCAGGTGGTTTATAGAACTGTTTTATTGTTTGTTTGTTTTTTGTTTTTTATTTAAAATCTGGACATGGTCTAGAAACCAGTCTCTGGTCCACCTTACAATTGGTCAGAGCTTTGCTTCAAGTTTGCAGCATGTGTGATAAAAATCGATTATAAAAATCGCTGTCAAGGAATCTCATTATCGATTAATCGGTCTGTTCGTGGCACGGTCTAATATTTATCTAACATTTACTCATTACGTTACTTCTGTTCCGAAAAAGCATCGGAGAGAAAATTTTAAAATAGTTTCCCAAATGACGTACTAAACACTTACACTATGCATTATGTACTCTACCGTCGAGTGTATGAAGGCTAACATCGTCCCAAATGGAACACGGAAAAAATTTTGCTTTTTTTTTTTTTACTACCCAAAATTATAAGCCGCTTCCTAGTCGATGGCACATGAAGTCATACGCATGTAGTGTGACCCCGTTAGCTTTAGCAGAGAGCCAAGGACGATGAATTTCTTCAGTTTACTGTTTACGTCAACGTTACCGTTTATACCCAACATGATCTCAGTCACCATCAGACGGAGTCGTATGGCAGGGAGCATTTTATATTAAATGCCATGGAGAAGACTGTAACCTGTAAACTTTACAAAATGGACTTTGTGTAGTACGGAAGCACGACAGTGATGCACGAGCACAAACATGTTTCTATCCAAAATGCTCCACTGTACAAGGGCTTGGGGGAAACTGGTGCGAGTTGCTTAACAGATTTAGTTTATTTCCAGTTCATTGCCATTGTTAGCTGTACTTGCGTCCTTGCAGTGTGAATTAAAACGGTATGATCAAAGTAAACGCAAGTAAAGTGATATGCCTAAAGGCAGTGAGTAACAGAAACCACAAGGTGCAGTGAAAATAAGATTTTATTATTAATTTAGGACTGCAGATTAATTATCAATGCTTTTTTGTGCATTCATTAAATAATGCATAAATACTTATATATATATATATATTTGGACAAACAGTTGTGTTAATGTAAAGTTTTACAATTTTATAAGTTTTATATAAGTGTTTTATATTTGTAACACTCGATTTTTGGACTTTATTTTAAATAAACAAAAAAAAAAGGGTACTGAAAGTTTGTCCCCAATCCGATTAATCGAGAAATCGAGATTAATCGATTATGAAAAATAATCGTTAGGTGCAGCCCTAAACACATGAAAATTAACGCAACAACAACAAAAAATCTAGAACCCTAGATAATTATACAGTTGGAACACTTAAAGCATTGCTTGCATATTCTTCCTGTGCTATGGGCGTTTCCTTCGGTTACTCCGGTTTCCTCCCCCAGTCCAAAGACATGTGCTGATCGGCATTTCCATATTGTCTGTAGTGTGTGAATGTGTGTGTGATCGTGCCCTGCGATGGGTTTGCACCCAGTCCAGTGTGTCCCCCGCCTTATGCCCAGAGCACCCTGTGTAGCGAAATGGAAAATGGATGGATTTTTTGTTCAAAACATTCACAAAAATACCCTGCTCTCATGTATATTCAGAAGGGGGGGTAATAAGTATTAAACGAGTCAACATTGTTTTCAGTAAATATATTTCCAATGAGGCTATTCACATGAAATTTTCACCAGACTTTGGTATAAACTCAAGAAATCCACACGTATAAAGAAATCCAGACATTAAAACGGAATGACGGGGAAAAAAGTATTAAATAAATTTCCCGTGTCATTCCGTTTTTATTACATGTAACTTCATTTATGGACTTTAATGTCTGGATTTCTTTATACGTGTGGATTTCTTGAGTTTATACCAAAGTCTGGTGAAAATGTCATGTGAATAGCCTCATTGGAAATATATTTACTGAAAAAAAATGTCGATGCGTTCAATACTTATTACCCCCCCCCCACTGTATACATAACAATGCATTTTATTTCATGACATTCGGAAATGTACTGACGTAACCTATACATCCATAGATTTAATTATCTTTGTTTATTTTAGATACGGCATGTCATCATACAGTCGTCACAATCCACTGAACAATTTACAGGTTATTTATTTATTTATTTGTTTATTTATTTATTTATTTTAACCCCCAGTTATACAGTGAAGAAGTATCCTTTATTACCGCTGCGTTCATATTGAGGTTTAAATCACCGATATGCACTAGCGATCAGTCTGTGCCACAGTGTAATCTGCTGACGTGGTGATGGCTAAGTAAGATGGCTGGCTCTTACCATCTGTCTGGATGCGGTCTCCATGGCAACCACCACCTCCTCCTCCTCCTCCAAAGCATGAGATGACTGTCTTCACCTCCCCCAACCCGTCACTGTAGATTATATCCAGCCCAGACTCCACCGGCTCATTACATCTCGCCATGCGCCTGTTACTTTCCCTCGTCTCGTGTGTATCTCGTCGATTAAGAAATACACACAGACAACACAATAAAAAAAAAATTGCTAATTTATCCACTCTACCTTTGTATAAAAGTCTCTTTCTTTTACCATGACTGTGTACGTATGCCTAGTGTCTTCCTGCTACGTGATCTATTATCTGATCAAAGTTGTATACTAAAGATGAATAATGAATTGGCACCCCATCCAGGGTGTCGCCACCTCGTACCTCCGGGTTCCCTGGGATAGGCTCCTCAGGCTCGACCCTGTGCAGGATGAGCAGTACAGAAAATGGATGGATGATTAAACGTTTCAAGGTGCGTTAAGTAAGATCAGTCTTTAGCTCCCGAACCATTACATGGGTCTGAACGATATTTAAACGATCCCTGCCCACGTTCACGATGAACTCCACCCAGGGTCTACAGCGGCCGGAGATGAAGTCGAGTTTTCCTCGGCGACTCAATACGCTACGACTTAATCTACTGTTTTGATTTTTATTCTACATGCTGTATGCGCACGGTGGCTTAGTGGTCAGTACGTTCGCCTCGCACCTCTGGGGTTCGGGTCTCACCGTGGGCCTGTGTGTGTGTGTGGAGTTTCTCTGGAGTGTTCTCCCCGTGCTGCGGGGGTTTCCTCCGGGTACTCCGGTTTCCTCCCCCAGTCCGAAGACACACATGGTAGTGATTGGCGTGTCCGTAGTGTATGAATGAGTGAATACCTTGATGTATTGGCACCCCGTCTAGGGTGTACCCCGCCTTGTACCCGATGCTCCCTGGGATAGACTCCAGGTTCCCCGTGACCCTGAAGAGGAGTAAGCGGTATAGAAGATGGATGGATACTGTATCTTTTTGTTTTTTTAATTAAAATGTATGAATGGACGATGAACACTTGATTTAAATCCCCCACACCTCATATCTACCCCTGTGGATGTGGGAACAGAACAGAATGCAGTAGGAGTGGTTGGTACTGAGGAGGACTGCTCTGAGCTGAGCCAGGCCTGGGCGTTGGACCCGGGCCATATACCTCTGCAGTATGGATTACAGAAAATGCACTGCTGCGCATTTGCATGTCGCCGTTTCATTGGTTGTTCCGACTTCTCCTAGTTCTGCGTCGGCCAATGACATCACAACAGCCGTTTAGCCACGCCCATCCAGGGCTTCAATCTCGGTTTGGTTTCCTCCCTGCGCTGGAGAGAAAGGGACTGGCGTTTCAAAAAGGCGGCTTTGTTTACTTTAATGTCGGATTCCACAGCGAACAGAGATAGAGAGAGATATTTCCGTGCCGTGTTGATGGGGATGTGGGCGCTGTTTTAACTCCACGTACAATTCCACGTAAGTTCAGCTTTGTTTGCGTTTTCCTCCTGCATCCCCCCCCTTCCTTCTGCTGTTCAACGCTTATCCTTAGAATAAATAATTCATCACATGTCGGCTGACATTAAAGAAGCCGCGTTGCAGAATAGTTACATGTTGTTGTTTTTTTTGCGGAGAACAAAACAGCGCGCGGTCGTGTCGGATACAATGTTTCAATGGAATGGATACAATGTTTCATCAGGAAATGGATGCGGATACATCATGTTCCGTAAATAAATAAATAAACAAATGAATGAATTTATGAATGAATGAATAAATAAACCCTTAATGTAGCGTTGAGAAAGGGCTTCCCGATGAGATATGATCGCTGTTTATCCCCCCCTCATTCATTTCATAGGATATTAATCATTTCCTAAACGGGGCCAGGGTTGCCAGGTGTTCAATACAAACCCCAGCCGTTGTCATGGTCAGTGTATAATGGCCCAGCTCGTAGTAGTCGTGCTCCAAAGACCCAGTGGAAGTAATATTCAAATCGAGTTCTTTAAATGGCTCAACTGAAGAGACCGTCCTGATCTGCGCCAGTTTTGGTAGAACGTTTTCGACATTGGGAATAGGACGGAGGAGCACGCGCATGAGAGAGCGCTTCGTGTGGCTGGTGGTGCATGCTGGGAAATGATCGGTCTTTGAGCAGTGATGGGGATTTGGTCAGGATCCCCTTTTGCATCGCGTCTCCAGGGTTGGTGGGGTTCGACGCCCGGCCACACCACCCTGCGTGCGTTTTCTCTCGGAGGTTTCCTCGGCGTACTCCGGTTTCATCCCGCAGTCCGGACACCTGCGTTACAGGCTGATCGGCATGTCCAGAACGTGTCCGTAGTGTGTGAGGGGGTGTGCGATTGGGCCCTGTGATCGGTTCGCACCCTGTCCAGGATGTTCGCCGCATTGTGCCTGGAGTTTCCTGGCATAGGCTCCAGGCCCCTGTGCGAACCCGTGTAGGATAAGCGGTATGGAAAATGGATGTTCTCCCAGTGTTCTCCGGTTTCCTCCTGCTATCCAAAAACATACCGGTATGTAGATTGGTGACTCTAAATTGCCACTGTTTGTGTGTGCATGGTGCCCAGCCATGGACTGGCATCCCATCCCTCACACCTAGTGTTCCTGGGAATATCATCTACTGCTTTCAGCCTCAAAAGTTCTGTGCGTGTGTGTGTGTGTGTGTGTGTGTGTGTGTTATTGTGTGATTCTGGAACACTGGGCACAAGGTCAACTCCACCCATGTTGAGAAACATAGCAGGGCATCATACAAACACGTATTCCCTCGCCCCTCAGGGGAATTTAGTTCGGCAAGCTTTTGTGAAATCTGCTCCGGAAACCTGGAGCAAAATCACGTGGTCGCAGGGAGAACATGCAAAACACAGACAGTAACCCGAGCTCAGGATCGAACCCAGGACCCTGGAGTCGTGAGGTGGCTACACGACCCGCTGTACGTCTGTGCCGCCCAGGATAATGCATTTATACAGTATACAGTACAGAGCTAGACTGAGAATAGGAACAAGAGGTGTGTGCATGAGGCTGCTAGTGCATGATGGGATATGATGGGTTTTTGTCTTAAACCGCGTCTTTGTGGTGATTGTAGGGTCGTTGTATGGAGCATGTATGAATGGGTTTTATTATATAAATGTCATCAATCTAGAGTCAAATTAGGCCCGAATGCCGCCCGCCCCCCCAGAATAGATCATTCTCCTGGTATCTTTGGACCAGAGCCTCTTGCATGTTCCAGAAGATCAAATCACGCCTGTGAATGGTGAATACACCGGTCTAACCTCACGGGCTGCCTAATTTCTCTAAAAACTCCATACAGTAGGTTGATGCTGTACATGCACGGGGGAATTATTATCCCAAAGGCCGATCGTTAGCATGTGCGAGCCACAGTTCCAGAGAGCAGCTGTTCAACAACTGAAAAGTCAGCTGTTGGTCAAACCAAGCTCGCTGTTGAAGTCAAGCGATGCGAAAACGACTCGTATAACACGGTGTGTACCCTGACGGCCCGTTTCTCTCGTGATGAGTTTTCGCACACGTAAAACGCACGTAATATCTCGTGCTTTTGCTCACGTCTCCGCTCCGGACATGTTATTTTGCTGCGGCCTTTGGTTCGAGGATCACTTCAGTGCCTGGAAATCGAGCACCGATCCCACTTTTCCCATTAATTATACAATACCAGTGCTGGAAGTGCTCCGGAAGTGGCGTAGCTTGTCAATAATTTCACGGCTGGGGAACTATGCAGAATAATAAAATCACTGCATGAGGTGTATAAATATATATTTGGGTGGACAGAAGTAGGAGCAGCGACGGCACAAACTTGTTGTTATTTAAGGCGGATCAGCCATGTTTTAAAATGATATTAAAATAAGACGCTTGTAATACGGGGGAAATTGCGTGTTCTCTTCTAAAACCAGACCTACTCTGACTTTTGTGCTCTTTTCCGTCATTAAACTTCATTGTAATTAGGGCAACCCCTAATTCCGACTGGTTAATCCTGTTTCCCAGCGTAGAATCTCTGTGATTTAAATGAACTCAGGAGCACGTTGTTTTGACACCTGCTGCTGTTAAATAAAAAAAAAAAAGGAATCGTAACGTCGTCTTCGTTGACGTGTCTTGAAGGTCACCGTAGCGCAGTCACTGTGCAAGCCACGGTTCAGGGCGTGAGCTGCGATGGAGCAGCATGTGGAACTCTCATCATTCCTCCAGGGATCAAACCTGTTATCATCCCCCACACCATCTTCATCCTGGCACTCATAGCCAGACAGCCAAATGCAGGGTCTTGCTAATAACAACACTCGGTTTTGTCTACACACCCACACACACACACACGCAGTGGACGTGGAAGCGTTCGACTTCAGAGTCGGGGCTCGGAATGACCTCGTTTTCAACCTCGGTGCATTCAGGGTACTAGAAATTGTGGGGGGAAACATGGACGCTTCTAGGTTCATGTTTCTTTTGTTAGCAACGAGCCAGCTAGCTAACTGTGATAAGTGCTGTACAGTGTATTTTCCTCGTTAAAGCAGCAGACCGAATAGTCAGCGTTACAGACGGATCGATTTAAGTCTGTATGTTGATTGATCTCAAGCAAATACTTGTGTAGATACACAGAATAACTCGTTTTAAACTGATATTTTACTGCTGATGAGCAGCCATTTTGATTTGACGTCACTTGCTGAACTCTGAGTCGAAGAGGCGTTTTCTTTGATTAGTATTTAAAATTTTTAAATTTTTTAAAAAAATTCCTGATTGGAGGTTGGGAATTACGAGTTACGACTTCGTATTTCCGTGGATTTCGATTCAATTTATTTACGCTTGCGTCTAGCAGCTGCAGATCGAAAAAGCTTGCTGGATGAAACCAGAACTGCCGCGATAACGGCTGCGACGGTTCATTTTCAGTCAAGACGTGGCGTTTCTCCCTTCACCCCAAATGTAATCAATCAGCCAAGGCCTGAAGTAGGTCATACGTCCAAGTCTGTCTCACCTCGCACAATCTTTTCTGTAAATACCTCCCTCGAACGACATCCAGTACCTCATGGATGGCTTCCTTTTCATGAATACTGTACATCCTGTTGTCCGTATCCTAGCAGCTGCCAAGATACTGTGTTTGAGTGACCGCAGATGCAGCAGGACTCATCTAGGTGGAGCTCAGGGTTTGGAGGATTTTATAAGTATGGAGTATTTGACTTCCTTGAGGAAGTACGGCGTGTGGGTGTAAACAGTTTCACACACAGAGCCAGGAATTAGTATTGACTTCGAAAGCATTGGATTGTCGTTCTCTTTCGTTCTTAGCTTCCACCTTCCACCTATTTTCTGATAATGGGACTCGTCGTTGGGCGTTTTCTCACTGATTATTATTATTATTATTATTATTCTGAGAAGAGCATGTGCTGACTGGAATTACCGGAGGAACAAATTCCCACCCATCTGCTTTTAAGGACAGTGGAGGTGAATTGGATGAGAGGGCAGTATGAGGGATGGTAAATAAGCCGAAAGGAAGCCAAGCGCCTCCTGTTCGAGTGCTACGGCGCACCAGTATTTCAGAGCCGCACACACTGGGCGTAAAGCTAAATGACTGGTTCAGATATAATTGGACGGCAGGAGTGCAGCGTTGTCTGTTCTTCTGTCCTCTGCATGAAATAAATAATGATCCGAGTACCCCGCCTCGTGCCCGATGCTCCCTGGGATAGGCTCCAGGTTTCCCCGTGACCCTGAAGGAAGGAGAAGCGGTAGAGAAGATGGACGGATGGATAATGAACCAAGTCTTAGTGAGGGTTTCTATTTATTATGATTTGCTAACATCTGCTTTTTTTATGATGCAACCTAATTGACATCTCGAGGGGGGTGGGGTTTCTTCACCCTAGCATCTTGTAACACTCAATGACCGGGTGGTGTGATGGAACCTGAGGCGAAGTGGAGTTACTGTTACCACCTTAAAAAAATTTTTTTTTATTTTTTTCCTTTTATACGACAGCAATATGCAGATTAATTATTACAATTAATTAATGATTGAGATACTGAGTCATACTTTAAATGACAAAAAAAAAATCCATTTATGGTTACAATTAATATTTTGCAACGCCCGTGTAACAGGCTAGTTCCTGTTATCACTCGCATCATAAATGATGTAAAATGATCCAGACTGTTACAAAGCGCTCACATTGGAGACTCCTTCCATAAACGTTACATAAACATCTATCAATCATTGGCCACGGGTAGTGGTGACTCAACGGTTAAGGCTCTGGGTTACTGATCGGAAGGTCGGGGGTTCAAACCCCAGCACTGCCGAGCTGCAGCTGTTGGACTCTTGAGCAAAGTCCTTAACCCTCTCTCCAGGGGGCGCTGTATCACGGCTGACCGTTCGCACTGACTCTAACCTCCTAACAAGCTGGGATATGTGAAAAACAGAATGTATACGTGACCGATAAAGTCTTCTGTTTAATCTGTATATCTGGACGGTCCACCATACAACTACCGGTATTAGAAGAGCACGTTTAATATAAACCCGTGGGTTGCTCACAGTTAATGTGTCGAGAGACAGCTGATGCAGCAGGGCTTGGAATATATTGACCATTTAACGTATGTCACGTGACGTGAGCGTGTCGCGCACGCAGAGCCCGGTATCCCCATTAGGTTAGTCCCTAGTCTCCTCTTCCTTTCTCTCTCGGTGCGTCCCGGTTGTACCGTTTTATATTCCGCTTTGTTTTAGAAATGAGAAACCTTTCTCCCAGACTGCCGAGTGACGCGTACGAGACGCGTGCGAGACGTGTCCGAATATCCAGATACACATCCTGGTCCTTAACTGGCTGGAAGGAGCTTTGACTATGAATCGAATTTATGCAAATGATGTAATCGGAGTCCTCTGGCACAGCAGATAGGAAAGCAGGCGGTGTATGCTGGATTAACCTCAGCCTGGTTCTTTTCTTTTCGGAATGTTAAAGCCTGTGTGGAAATCTGAAGAAACACTACCCTGGCGGAGATTACTTTTAGTAGTCGGGAAGAACGACACACAGCTTGTTTATGCCGTTAAGTGCGAAAGTTTGCAACCCCTTGTTGTTCGTTTTTTTTGGGGGGGAGGAGGAGGAGGAGGGGGTTGTCAGTTTATGGGTCTTGCCTATTAAACATGACTTATGTATTTAAAAAAAAAAACACAAAAAAAAAAACCAACCAAACAAACAAAAATAAGGAGGAGAAGCATTTCCGTCAGTCCGTTTCTGCGAGTGAAATAATAATGAAGGTATATCTGAGGAACCCTAACGACTGAGGTCTGTTCAGCTCGGAGGCGTAAGTCATTGACAGCGCTGTGGAATCCTCAAATCTTATTGGTCGGAAGGTATTGATTCATTGTCTATAACCGCACTATTCGAATAATTATTTGCATTAATACACTCGTTCTGTAGTAACAACATTACACGAGGACTCGTGTGGAGCTCGGTCCACGACGCGTATGATTGCCGACATGGTGTTAATATTTTTCTTGAAGGGGGTGTTTAATTTAGACTTCCGGAAGGAGTCTCCGCTGCAAGTGCTTTTGTAAATAGTCAGAATGAAGCAGTTTCTCAGGAAGACGTGGTGAGGGGTGAATTGTTTCTAGCTGTAAGTGATCAGTGAAGTAACTAACGTACGAGCTTTTGATCTTTATTAATAAGGAGATTGTAACCGAGGGTGAGTCGCTGTGGTATAAGACCAATAAAACACTTCGGGATGTTCGATTATTAGAAAACGATCAACTTCAGGGTGGATAGGACGAACACTGCTTCATGTCAGGATTTTTATTTATTTACAACCCAACTTCCAAAAAAGTTGGGACGCTGTGTGAAACGTGAATAAATACAGAACGCAATGTTTTGCAGTTGTACGTTGAGGAACATTTATTCTGAAGTTATAGACGCAGTATTTCGCAGATCGGTGATTGGGGGGGGGTGTATTCGTGCCTTTTGAAATAGGCAGGAGCACATCTGGAATGGCACCATCAATGCGGAAAGGTGTATACAGGTGTTAGGGCAACATCTGCTTCCATCCAGAATCCATCCCATCTTTACGTCTGAGAGACTCCGCCTCTCTACGATACTCTCTTTATACCGAGTCATGTCACTGACCAGTTGTTAATTAACCCAATTAGCTGCAAAATGTTCCTCCAGCTGTTTCTTTTTAGTAACGCTAACTATCCCTGCCTTTTGTTTTCCCCGTCCCAATGTTTTTGAGACGTGTTGCAGCCATGGAATTCAAAATGACCTTGATTTCGACTGTAAAATGGTACGTTTTCCTCAGTTTAAACATTTTGGTATGTTTTCTATGTTCGGTTGTGAATAACACATGAGTTTGAGATTCACAAATCGTTGCGTTCTGTTTTTTTATCGACATTTATGTACATTTTGCACAGCGTCCCAGCTTTTTTGGAATCGGGGTTGTAGATACACCGAGCGAGCACTGGGCACGATGGTAAATCCTGGTTGTTGTGTGCTGTAGTGAGGATGATGGAGATGCAGATGCTGCAGGATCTTCTGTCCGCCCACGGAGTGAGCGGAGACGTACACGAGCAGTCTGTAGACCTGAGCAGGAGTACCGCAAGCACAGCACATCTCCGCATCTGCGTTTCTCTCTCACGGTTCTGCTCCTGTCTGCTCCGGCATTAACCCGTAGTATGATGAGGACTACGTCCGAGTGCAGAAGTTTGCGCCCCGTTTGTTTTTATCCTGGGTGGAAAGCTTCCACATTTAACCGCACGCTCCTTTTGTCCGATCGTATTCGGAGCACGGACATTTCAAACAGGATCAGATCGCCGAGGGTCTCTCACGTGACCGGAACGGGAAACGCCGACCTTGTACAGCACTGGAAAAAAAAAGCAGGGGATAAAAATATATCAGCATGAAAAATGTATCAATCAAAAAGACAGAAACGTAGACATGAATAAAAAAACATGCATCAGACGTGATGAGGTGTCATCGTTTCCACACTGAAGTTGTTCTAGTAGTAGTTTCCTGTTCAAGTTCATCGGCTACCTAAGATGTAAAATGAGCATTGAATTATTGGCACCCTTGGTAAAGATGTTCCAAATCAAACGGTTATGAAACATGTCTTCACCGTGGTTTCGATCACGAGACTGGCCTGGCCACGTCGAGAGCCTAATTCTGGGACCACCGAACTATATATATATTTTTTTCGTATGGATTTGGACGTACGGTGGAGTCCAAAAGTCTGTGGAAATAAACGTCAAGAAGGAAAATGTGCCACATCTCGACTATTCACGATTTCTCGGTCCCTATTTAAATGTAAGCAAATGTGTGATATTGACCATGTCAACTCCGCTTCGTACAAAAGCTCAGATTTCCCCTCGTGTCTAATCTCTCCTTTGGACGCGCGTGTTCAGACGACACTCCGGTGGATTTGATCTAAAATGGATCGTGAATGCGTGTGCGAGTCCACGCCAGCTCGAGTGCACGGTGTCATTACGGCGTAAAAGGGGACGACCCAAATACTAAGAAACTCTGAAATTCATGGAATAAAGATTCTACAGATCACGCAAGATGTTGTCAATAATATCATTTGTCACGAAAACTGTTGCGTCGTTGACTTTTGGACCCCACTGTGTTGTACGTCATGGACCATTTGTGCTTCTAGAAGATGTTCTTGGAAGAGATTTTTACTTTAAAGCTCCCGATACATAATGCCATGTGTCCTAACAGGGTTTTCGGAGCCTTTGGAGGAAAACCAGCCTCACAACTTGATGGATTCTCCATGGGTTTAGGTTCATTTCCGTGTAATCCCAACTATTTTTGTCTTTTCTGACAACAGTTCCAGTCAAACATTCAGTCGCGGCCCCCCATAGAATACGTCTACTTCAATGAAATGGTCAATCGATGCAGATTTTCAGCGTGAGCCAAAAGGTCCCAATAATTACTACAAGCACTTTCCTTTTCCTGAACGAAACGGCATGAGATTGCGGTGCATTCTGGGTATTATGAAGCTGAACACCATTGCGTAGAGAATGAATGGAGGAAGTACTATCGACCTGCTGCCTTACAGACCGCACTTTAACACGTCCATTTATTCCGCTGAGAAGATGGAGAACATATCCGGTAAGACGTGGATGTTCTGACCGAACGGGATCCGGGAAGTCCGTCAACACCGGATTACGTCCGAGCCGTGCGTGAAAAACGAGAAGAGGTTTGCAGCGGTAATCGAATACAGAGCTGCCATCTTGATCCCAGCGTTCGAGGGATTTGGGGAATTAATTAACACAACTGCTAATCACCGAAAGTGTCAAGAGGCCAGCTGTAATTGAGCTCCTAGCATATGAACTGAATTGTTCTTCCTCATACATGTCCAGACAGGTGACGAATTAAAGGAAAACACGACCCTAGTCCGTGTGTTAGTAAGGCGTCGGGTCTGAATAGCGTTAATGCGTCGACTCTAAAAGTGTCTGGAACTGTACTGGGGGGGGTGGACCCCCTTCTGACCTATAGATGGGAGCGGAGCCATCCTGGAAGAGGCCACGCCTACCAGGACGTGAACGTGTCTTTGTCACAGGATAAAGCTGAACAGTCTGACGACCTTTGCAGTGATTCTTCTATCTAACTGGGACAAGTGGAGCTAAAGTATGACCTTAAAATAAATAAATACCCCCCCCCCCTGTTTATAGGTCATGTGAAGTTGTGGAACACCAGCGAGTACAACTAAACCCTAACCCTAACCCCAGTACGATAACAGAACGGTTCCCCTTACAAAACAGTTCCCTGTCTAGTCTCCATTTGATTTCGTTTTCCCTCGCTCTTGGAGTTAATACGATTAAGAACCGCTGCTTGCTGTGCTTCCGAGAAACTGCAAAGCCTTCTGTCTTGTAGACCGTTCCCGTGTACTAAGCTCTGATACTGGAGACTCCTTTCAAACATCTTTTCGCCTGACACAAATATTTCACCATATCAACGATTTTTATATATATATATATACACACACATGTACCTGTGATGGTTCCGTTACAGAAAGGCTAACTTCTTAGAAAGTGTGACCAATCAGAATCAGTTGCCCTGTGTTAGAAATAAATATCATATGATATTCATGACATTCAGTATTTTATAGATTTTTTTAAAAACTAATTTTTCTGGCTATTTCCGGCTCATTTATGTAACCGGCATGCTGTTGATATTTTACACTGTCGTGTATGGCACTGACGTTCCAGATAAGGGTTAAGTAAAGACGTCATGTGCTCGTGTTCAGCTGCTCCCATTCAGCAGATGTGTGTGTTTGTGTGAGAAACAGGAGGAGGAGCAGCAGAGGGAGGACTGCGAGGACCTGAATGCTCTTAGGCCTAGTTCATGTGGGAGGGAGGGCAGACAATAAGGCCAAAAGAAAATGCACAACATGGTCTAATGCTGGGCGCTGGTGTCTGAGTAATCTTTTGAGCTGCTTTTAAATGTGTGTGTGTGTGTGTGTGAGAGAGAGAGAGAGAGAGAGAGAGAGCACCTGTCTCTGTGTGTGAGTGTATTACTCGTATGATAAAGGAAGAGCTCGTTTTCAAGCCAGCTGTCCTTTGCAAAGAGACGGACATTTCTCCTCCTTGGTTTGCAAGCTAAATCGCAGAAGAACAATGCAACCAGCTCTCTCCTCTCTCTCTCTCTCTCTCTCTCTCTCTCTCTCTCTCTCTCTCTCTCACGCTCTCTCTCAAGCACAGCTCTGTCTCCACACCAGCAGGACTTGCAGGAAGGAACTGAGAGGGATTATGGGAAGTGCCATTCTAAGGTTTCCTCCTATTTCCCCATTTTTAAAATTTTTTAATTTTTTATTTTTTTTAATTTTTTCTCTCTAGTAATGTCTAGGTAACCAAAAACACACTGCGCTCTGACCGCTGGCATTGAATCCGAGAGACCGAGAGGTAAATAGACAGATAGATGATAAGCGAAGGAGAGGGAAGGGAGAGGGAAAGAGCCGACGTGCCGCAGTGGAAGCGTTGACTCATTCTTCTGCCATCTCAAAAAAGCGTTCATCCAGAGATCACACATTCTCTCCTGCGCTAACAGAGGAGGACCTAGCCGCGCCTGTTAGCCAGGAGGAACTAGGACTGAGTCATGCTAAGACCACAAGGGGTGAGTGTGTGTGTGTGTGTTTTCTCTTTCGTCACTGCTTTGCCAATCTCTGTCCACGCTAGATCCATAGACCCCTGATCCAATGTGGCCGCTTTTAACTCGGCCGGGATGTGTTTACGGACACTCTGTGATGACCCTGCATGCATTGTAATCCCGATCTGCAGGCGTGTTTGTAGCTCTGGTTTAAGGTTTGTATGCCATCATCAACTCTGTGTAGGTTGTGCAGGGTTTTACGTTGCAGATTTATGGCAGTGTTTATGGAGTCGTTGTTTTCCTTTTGTATTAGTACTCCATTAAAAGCCCAGCTGTCCTCCTCCAGGGATTCTGGACTGAGCTGCAGTGAAATGCGAGTCTTGCTGAGTGTGTCAAGTCAGTAAGCGCTGCTTCTGAAGGTTAGTGTGTTTTTGTTTTTAGAATACGTGTAGGATACTTTCGGTTTATGTGATTTGATGTGTGTGGAATACTTCTGGATTATGTGAGGAATGTGTGTGGAGTATGTGTGGACTATTTCTAGATTATATGAAGATTGTGTGTGGAATATATAAGAAATACTTGTGACGTGTGGAATATGTAAGGGTTATGTGTGTGTGTGTATGATATAAATATATAAAGGAATGCTTGTGGAGCACTTTTGGAATATGTGTGAGTTCTGTGGGATTACTTGCGGTATATGTGTTTCATATCTGGGGAATATTTCTGCATTATGTTTGGAGTATGTGAAGATTTATGTGAGGAATATAGGTAGAATATATGTGTGTGTGTGTGTGTGTGGAATACGTTCTGGGGTCTGTGTGGATTAGGTGTGAAATAAGTAAGGAATACTTGTAAAATAATTGGTGGAAAAAGGATGGAATGATTCTGGATTATACATGGAATTTTTGTGAAATGTGTGTCGAATACACGTGGAATGTTTGGAATATGTATAGAACAATCTAGGCAGTGCTTGTCGAATATGTGTGGAGTACTTCTGGATTATGTGAGGAATATCCGTGGATTATATGAGGGTTATGTTGGAATACTTGTAGAAAATGTGTGGATTATCTCTGGAATACCTCTGGATTATATGGGGAATATGTGTGTGGAGTATGTGGAATACTTCTGGATTATATGGGGAATATGTAAGGATTGTGTGTGTGATTTGTATAAAAGGAATACTTGTAGTGTATATGGGGAATACATTGTGTGTGCTATACTTCTAGGTTATATGTAGAATGTTTTTGGATTATTTCTCATATATATATAATCGTCTAAGGAATACTTTTGGAATATGTGCGGGTTATGTGGGATTACTTGTAGAATATGTGTGGAATACATATGGATCAGGTGTGAAATAAGCAAGGCATACTTGTAGAATATGTGGGGAATAATTCTGGATTGTACATGGAATTTTTGTGGAATATGTGAAGGATATGGAAATGACCATAAAGAGAATCTTGACTCTTATTGAATAACGTCCAGATATTTATTAAGGTAAAGTAAATTAAAAAATGGATCTTTTATACAGAATTGCAGCTCACAGATGACTACGTTTAAGTGCAGAAGCTTCCGTATGGTCGGCTAAAGCGCACATTTTCACTGATATTGGAATTTATTAATCAAAAAACACTTCAAATGACGAAACAAAATTTGCCTCTAGAGGCCGCTCTCGTACTGTATATCGACACCGGACCTTTCTCAGCCGCTCATGTGAAGGATCGGCAAAACCGATCAATCGGTCGACGTCTGACTCTCACTAATCATTAGACCTAATGCAAGCAGTGTGCAGGTAGCTGGGATCTCTTCACATTAAATGTTAGATCAGATCTATCCAGGTGTGTCAATCAGAGAGACCGTACGTCAGTGTTTATGTCCCTGTGAGAACATGAGATGTAATTCCTGAGAGAGAGAGAAAGGAGTGCAGTAATCTCTTCCACCTTACCACATTTCTGTTAAATTACCCATAATGCAAACTGGGCTTTTGTCCTGTCTCCAAATTTCTCACTAATATTACGTCTAATATCGGAGACATGATGAAGATGAAAAACATTCTTTTTGTTGTTGTTTTTTTTTCTCTGTAATGTCTACAAATTGGTTATCGTGCGAGGACTGGACGTGTGGACGAATCCACCAGCATTACGTCATTACGGTTATTGACTTTGTCCAGGGTCTAAAATAAACCATGCCTCCATCTCCGGCTTCCGGCAGCGGGCCCTCGGTAACCGAGCCCTAAGCGACAAACGGCTCGGCTCACTAGCACCAAAATCCCCATAAGGCTTATTGATTGGTTCTTAAGGATGGCATCAATGATTATGATGTTCAAGGATCATTTTGGGTTTCTATCAGACAGTTGTGTTTGAATATAACTGTCCGGTGTTTGGGGTGTACGTTTGATTGATTTAAGGACCCGAGTGGCTTCTTATGCTCGTGTATAACTTGGACGTTACTGTGGATGTTAAATGTTTGTATGTATGTGTGGGTGAGAGCGTTTATTTATTTATTTTTTAAATTTTGCTTCTTCCTTGAGAACCAATGGATGTCGGCTCACAGCTTAATGCTAAACACTCAACCCAGTGCAGAGCAAAGCAAACCCATGTACGTCTGTGCAGGCTGATGGATGCTCAGTATGATGCAACAGCGCTTAATGCTGAAAGTCCTTTTTAGAGCCTGACTGATGTACGTGTTCGCTGATAACAAATGGACCAAAGGTTATCCGCAGAAGATAAAATCAGTGATGTCTCTGTTCTAAAGACAAAAAAAGCTGTGTGTGTGTGTGTGTGTGTGTGTGCGTACGTGCACTGTTCTAGTGAAATACTCCACGACGAGGCGGCGTGCTGCTCCGTGACATGAAGCAGAGGATTATTAAATCCCTATTAAAGGATAGGACTGTTTTCCTACAGCACTTCCTGTAATGTTGAGTTCTTCGTATACAGCACACCTGGACGCCACATCATGCTTTGTACTGTATGTTTATAGTTACGTTTAGGGTTGTTTAGCGGTATCGTTAACCCCCCCACCCCCCACCCCCCCAGGTTAATAAGACGCAAAACAATGGCAGCTTGTTCTAGAATCCATAAAGTGCAAAGTTCTTACATTTTCCAAAGAAGGAACATTCAAAGTTCTAGCTTTACATCTGATTGTTACAAAGCATTGAAACTGGAGGCTCCTTCCAAAACACTGGAATGTCTGTGGAATATGGCTGGATTATGTGAGGATGATGTGTGGCGTATGTGTGGAATAATTCTGGATTATGTGAGGATGATGTGTGGAAGATGTCTGGATTATGTGAGGATTATGTGTGGAATATATCTGGATTATGTGAGGATGATGTGTGGAATATATGTGGAAGATATCTGGATTATGTGAGGATGATGTGTGGAGTACGTCTGGATTATGTGTGGATGATGTGTGGAATATATGTGGAAGATGTCTGGATTATGTGAGGATGATGTGTGGAGTATGTGTGGAATATATCTGGATTATGTGTGGATGATGTGTGGAATATATCTGGATTATGTGAGGATGATGTGTGGAACGTATCTGGATTATGTGAGGATGATGTGTGGAATATATGTGGAAGATGTCTGGATTATGTGAGGATGATGTGTGGAGTACGTCTGGATTATGTGTGGATGATGTGTGGAATATATCTGGATTATGTGAGGATGATGTGTGGAGTACGTCTGGATTATGTGTGGATGATGTGTGGAATATATGTGGAAGATGTCTGGATTATGTGAGGATGATGGGTGGAATACATCTGGAATATCAAGATCAACTTTTGTCCAGTATGGTGCTGCAGCTAGCTCGCACGAACCATCACCTACATCTACCTACATTTTTCTGCAAATGCATCGGTTAACTGGTCGTTATGTGTATTATTTGTAGTATATGTTTTTGAAAGTGTCTCCTGATCCACTAAATTCACTAAACTGATGGTGTTGATTTGAACTGGTATACCTCTGTGTCTCTCTGTGTTCCTGTAGGCTGAGAGGTGTGTGTGCCTCGTACTCCTCCCGTGAATGCCTCTCACCATGGCTAAGAGGGAGACGGGCAGCACCAGCCCTGTGGTGCGACAGATCGACAAGCAGTTCCTGGTCTGCAGCATTTGTCTGGAGCACTACCACAACCCGAAAGTTCTGCCCTGCCTGCACACCTTCTGCGAGAGGTACGGTGTCCTCACGCAGGGCATCGTGGGAGTAACACTCAGACTTGAATTGCTCCCACCCAAATAGCAGCACTCGGGTCATTTGGGAAACTTTGAAAGCAGAAGTGCCATAGTGGAGAAATGGAGTGAGCTTTGACCCAGATGAAGGATTTAATCAGAGAATTGGTTAATTATGAGCTACATACAGTATCTCAACCACTCACAATGACTGGGCTACTGGTTCCATATTGCATATTTAGAAATGTTTATAGATTCTGTCATTTTTTTTTGGTTTGTATTGAGGATGAGGGTCTCCTCCCTGCGAGCCTGTGAAGGATAAGCGGTACAGAAGATGGATGGATCTCACAAATTCTTTCTCTCCACAGATGTCTCCAGAACTACATCCCGCCACAGTCCCTCACTCTTTCCTGCCCAGTGTGCAGGCAGACATCCATCCTACCTGAGAAAGGCGTAGCAGCGCTGCAGAATAACTTCTTCATCACTAACCTGATGGAGGTGCTACAGAGAGAGGCGGAGTGCTCGCAGCCGGAGGAGCGCGGCGTTCTAGAGTCAGCCAGCGCCGCCAACTCGGCCCAGCCGCTGTCCTGCCCCAACCATGAAGGCAAGGTGAGGTATCGCCTTTAATAAGGAACAGACGACAGGCATGACCGTTGGCTAGTTTTTCTGGTTGGTCTAGTCATCATTTGTTTTTGCCATGATGGTCCTCACGTGTGCCCTCTACAGGTGATGGAGTTTTACTGCGAGTCGTGCGAGACAGCGATGTGTCTCGAGTGCACAGACGGAGAACACCGTGAGCATGTGACTGTTCCTCTGCGTGATGTTCTCGAGCAACACAAAGCAGCGCTCAAGAACCAGCTGGACGCCATTCGCAACAGGTTCGAGCAACACAAAGGCAGTATTTCCAAAAAGGTTCAGAAGTTCCTCCATGTTTCACTGATGAGCTTGTATGTCTTGGATCATGAGCAGATCATTTCTTTCTCCACGCTTTGTCCTTTCCATCACTTTGGTAGAGGTTCATCTTGGTTCCAGAACTTTTGTGGCTCACCTCTGTATTGCTTTGTGAATTCCAATCCGGCTTCCTGATTCTTGCTGCTGATGAGTGGTTTGCGTCTTGTGGTATCTTGTGATACCTTAACTCCTGCCCTGTGGAGGTTGTTGGTGATGTCAATGACTGTTGTGTTTGGGTTTTTCTTCACAATGTTTCTGTCATTAGCTGTTGTTGTTGTTTTCCGTAGCCGACCCATTCGGTGTCTTTTGCTCAATACACCAGTGGTTTCTTTTCTTTTCTTTTTTTTTTTTTTAATGGACGTTCCAAATTGTCGTATTGGTTATGCACAATCATTGTTGATTTTTATATCTTTTCTCAGTTTCAAAATGGCTTGCTTTTCCTCCCATAGACCGCTCTCTGATCTTCATGTTGGCTTATCCTTTTTTTTTTTTTTTAAAAGTCTAAAGCCAAGAGTATTTAATTTTTAAACAGTCAATCTAATAAGACACACCTGGGTAACAAAGACCCGTCAGTCACATGTTCCAATATTTTTGCTCACCTACAAGTTGGGCGGTCTGATACAAAATGTATCAAAACATTCCAAATTGTTCTATTGGCTATGCTCAATGTTCTAATGTTCAATGTTCTAATGTCTAATGCCTCTGATTGATTTTCCGTCTTTTCTCAGCTTTAAAATGGCTTGCTTTTCTCCCATAGACAGCTCTCTGATCTTCATGTTGGTTTATCCTTTTTAACAACAAATGCAAATGTCTTCACAGGTGAAACCGAAAGCTAAAACCAAGAGTAGATTTTATAGAGCATTTATTGTTTAAACAATCACTCTAACGACACACCTGGGCAGCAAGAACCACCCGTCAGTCACATGTTCCAATATTCTTGCTCACGTTCAAATTGGGCGGTCTGATCCAAAATGTGCTAAGTTCTATGACGATTAACACGTCTACACATAAATACCAGGAAATAAACGCTGAGATTCTACTCTCTCTTCTCGTATTCATCTTTTCATCTCAAACCCAAATGTCTTCAGTCTACAGCAAAAACGAAATGAACCGGCCTTGGCGTTCCAATAGTTTCGGAGGGCACTCTATACGTCTTGAAATATTTTGTATTCTGATAATCATTTCTATAGTGATTATTAGTAAATCCTGTCTATAGCAACCGCAAAATTACACCAAATCTAACTCGTAAGAAGACACAAACGTATACGTTCTTCTCGACATAACTGTATTAAAAAATATTAAATTTTTATACTCAAAAAAAATAAGAGAGGCTGTCGAGATGTTTAATTTCTTCCCTATTGCTGTCCGTGAAGCAAAAGAGTCAAAAAGCCATTAGAACATAGACGTGTGGAGTCGGAATTATGGAACCAGTATAACTCCGTGTGACTACTGCGCTGTAAAAGCAGTCAAAGTAAGATCTGTAATTACGCAGCTAATTATCCACTTATTATTATCTTCCAATCTTCTGCCTGACGTTATTGCAGCGCTTTTAAAGAAAAGAAATTAAAGGCTTCATTTCACACCCACTGGTGTTACTAACGGGTCTCCATGGTCCTCTGACTGCCTCATGAATGTATTCAGAACTCAGAGGTTCGTCATGATGTAGCGCCCACTCCCCTAGACTTAAGTGGGCTTCAATGAGATGTTTCACTCCTCTCCCTCGTTCGTCCTCCTCCAGGCTTCCTCAGCTGACGGCAGCCATCGACGTAGTGAACGAGATCTCCAGGCAGCTCTCGGACAGGAAGAGCGAGGCCATATCTGAGATCGGCAGCACGTTCGAGGAGCTGGAGAGAGCACTGCACCAACGC
This sequence comes from Ameiurus melas, assembly GCA_012411365.1. Taxonomy (NCBI): domain Eukaryota; kingdom Metazoa; phylum Chordata; class Actinopteri; order Siluriformes; family Ictaluridae; genus Ameiurus; species Ameiurus melas. The sequence goes on along the minus strand of CM022759.1, from coordinate 32,285,649 downwards.
AAGAACACCCTCATCACTGACCTAGAGAACATCTGCAGCACCAAACAGAAGGTACCAGAAGAGCTAAGCTAAGCTCTTTGTGAATATCTCGATAGTAGGTATTGTGCAGGATACGATCATGGCGATGGGCTCGAGCTGTGCAGCCGTGTGATAGCAGTGTGTGCTGTGTCCCGGGTGCAGGTGCTCCAGACCCAGCTGACCGCTCTCCTGCAGGGGAAGGAGAATATCGAGAGCAGCTGCAGCTTTACAGAACAGGCTCTGAGCCACGGCACCGCCACCGAGGTGCTGCTGGTGCAGAAGCAGATGGGAGAGAGAGTGGCAGCGCTGGCGCGCCACGCTTTCCCCGAGCAACCACACGAGAACGGGCACCTGGAGTGCCAAGTGGAGACCGAAGGCCTCCGTCGCTCCATCCAGAACCTGGGGGTTCTGATCACCACTAGTGCTGTGGGTCACACCAGCGTGGCTACAGGAGAAGGACTACGGCATGCCGTGGTGGGACAACACAGCACCGTTACCGTCACCACCAAGGTGAGTCATGCTGCTCCTGATGCTCTGGGTCTGTAGCAAATAGACAAATTATGCTTATTAATCAGGGGTGGACAAATCAGAAGTTCAGGAACCTGGGACAAGCTTATGTCTGGACTATTAGTCTTTGTCCCCTGGGCAACCATGAATTAAGTAGGTTCAACAACCGCAAAAGGAAAAACTGCACTTCATGTTGACTTTTGCAAATTAACAAAAATACAAAAAACCTTACAGATGTTGGTCTTAGTATGATTCCGTACAGCTGCTGTAAATGTGTCGGCATTATAGCTCATTATTCCATTCCTATTACTGCGTTGTAAATAACTGCATTATCCCCCCGCCCCAACCAGGACAAGGCTGCGGAGTTGGTGAAGACGGGCAGTGCGGCTCTCGTTGCCCAGATCACCGGACCCGACGGCTCGGTCACCGCCGGCGAGGTGACGGACAACAAGAACGGCACGTACGAGGTGGGCTACACGCTGTCCAGCGACGGCGAGTTCTCCTTTTCCCTTCTGCTGTACGGCCAGGCTGTGAGGGGGAGTCCGTTCCGGCTGCGCGCAGTCAAAGCCAGCGACGCCCCGCAGTCCCCTGAAGACGTCAAGAGACGTGTGAAATCTCCCGCAGGAAGCGGAGGAGGGGCTCACGTCCGCCAGAAAGCGCTGCGTCGTCCCGCCAGCATGTACAGCACCACCAAGAAGAAGGAGAACCCCATCGAGGACGAGCTCATCTACAGAGTGGGTGGGTGCCGAGAGGATATCCGCTCGGCAGAATGCTGCTGGACTGGATTCGTTTTACAGCGCTGCAAATATGAATAGTGGAAAATGAGTCCTATTGAAATTGAGTCTTTGAATTGAATCTATTGATTTTTATCGGCCAAGGGAAGCACTTTTTTAATTCTCAATTTCGGATTCAATTTCTATAACGATCGATCCAGATATAATCCATTACCACTATAACTCTGAATAAAGTCTTTAACGGTGAAGTGTCTCATTGTTTGTGGGTCTCAGGGTCGAGAGGGCGCGAGCGGGGTGAGTTCTCCAACCTTCAGGGCATCTCCACATCCACCAATGGACGTATAGTGGTGGCTGACAGCAACAACCAGTGCATACAGGTGAGGAGCCTCTCACATCAGATCATTAATCATATAGTTAATCCCCATTAATCCACATCATATCATTAATCCCCGAATATTTAGGGCTTCCCAATTCCCACCTACTAGCTAACTCTCCCCTGTCCCCTCTATCAGCCAGAGAGTGTGGGGCTCTAGTACGTGCTTCCTCTAAGACGTGGAGGAAAGTTCGACATCTTTTCGCACTGCTGCTCACGCTGCATCACAGGGCAGTGTAACACACTTCGGTCAAACCGAATTATTAGCGGATGAGACCCGTGATCGCCTCGTGTCGCTGCGAGTGACCGTGGAAATCCTTCCCGTCCTGAGCGCTCGTCTAGTTTTGCTGCCTCCCCAAGAGCACTGTCGATTTGTCTTTTTAGGCATCGTCGGGATACAAGTTCACAAGTTTTTTGTTTTTTTTTAGACTTTTGTTTGTGCTTGTTGACGGCCTGCAGGTGTTCTCTAACGATGGTCAGTTCAAGCTGCGCTTCGGGGTCCGAGGTCGTTCGCCAGGGCAGCTGCAGCGTCCCACCGGTGTGACCGTGGACATGAACGGGGACATCATCGTAGCAGACTATGACAACCGCTGGATCACGATCTTCTCTTCTGATGGAAAGTTTAAAGTGAGCGATGGAGAATTTATTTTATTTAGTTTTTTGAGAATTTGTCGATTTGTTTCCCGAACTTCCTTCCGATCGTGGTTGGTCTCTTTCTTGGTTCTGCTTTAGAGCAAAATTGGAGCAGGAAAGCTGATGGGACCCAAAGGAGTAGCCGTGGACAAAAACGGTCATATAATAGCCGCAGACAACAAAGCCTGCTGCGTCTTCATCTTCCAGTCCAACGGCAAACTGGTGACCAAATTCGGAGCCAAAGGGACGTTAGACAGGCAGTTTTCAGGTGCTTTGGGTTGGTTTTTGTTTTTGTTTTTTTTTTCTTCCTGAAATACTGATTTGGCCAAAAGTATGTGGACCCCTGATCATCACACCTGATCATATGTGCTTGTTGAACATCCCATTCCACACTTAGCCCCACTTTGCTATTATAATACCTGGCACTCTTCTGGGAAGGCCTTCCACTAGATCTTGAAGCGTGGCTGTGAGGATGTACACGTGAGGTCAGGTGAGGAGGCCCGGAGTGCAGTCGGTGTTCAGTGTACAGGACACACTTCCACTCCAACCTCGGAGTGTCTTCATGGAGCTCGGTTTATCGTCATGCTGGAACAGGTTCAGGCCCTTTTCGTTCCGGTGAAGTTTGTGGCGGAGAACCACATATGGGTGTGATGGCCGAGGTGTCCACCATCTTTTGGCCCTCGAGTGTTAAAAGGTTTGATTTGGTAGAAAATCAAATCCTTACGTATTAACCCTTAACTCTCACTTCTGTTTATTCTAGATAAAATTACTCCAACCACCCCAACGGAGCCAAAGCTAAGTAAATCAGGCCCTGCATTCAGTAAGTACCCTGTACATACCCCGTACGTACCCTGTATATCAGCTATACTATAAACTCCAAAGTCTCGTTTCTCTCTACTTTGATTTCCAGGTCCCCATTTCGTGACCGTGAACAACAAGAATGAAATAATAGTGACCGACTTCCATAATCACTCTGTTAAGGTACGCAACAGCTTCTCGGAACATTGTTTAAGCTGTTCAATATCATCAAACCAAGCCCCTTTTTCATGTATTTTCATCCAATTTATAATTATTTAAGCCGCTTAGACAGGGATGGAAAAAATGTAAACGAACCTTTGTCTACCCAAGTGTACTGTACGTAGAAATCGTAAATGTTCTATCGGAGCACGGCCACTGCGCCGAATAAACGATTCCGCGTCAGCAATCAGCGAGAAACACTCCGTGTACCGTCTCTAGCGTTTGTGTTCCCTTTTTTTTATTCGTCAACGCGAATCTCCAGAACACAAGCCGTCGTCTGTGGCTTGAGGCTCAGTTTAACGGCTTACATCCATTTAAAAACGTTCACGTTCCATCCCATAATACACGGCATGTCCGGTTCGCTTCCTGCGGCTTCCCCGGGTCGGGTCTTTTTCGGACCCGCTCGGAAGTGGGACCGAGACCTCCTCACTCGGAACAGTGTTTTTTGACCGGGTGTTTCGGTCGTGTTGGTACCGATCGTGAAACACGCCAGGGTTCCATTCCAGCAGACTAAAAGCTGCGTATGTGAACGCGTACGCTTTAGCGCTCTCTGAACAGATCTAGTAAAGGTAAAAGAAATCAAAACTTGATCCCGCTTTCAGAAGAGAATGTTGTTGGTGAGGAGATAAACTATATGTTTGGTGTCCACTGTCGTTTAGGTTTATAACGCAGATGGCGAGTTCCTGTTCAAGTTCGGGTCTCACGGAGAAGGTAACGGCCAGTTTAACGCTCCTACGGGAGTGGCCGTGGACGGGAATGGTAACATCATCGTCGCAGACTGGGGTAACAGCAGGATACAGGTAAACTGCACCGTGTCTGCATACTTCTCTTACTTCTCTTACTGTCCCAAACCTCACTGTAACTCCAGAATTCAACTCCTGGATTTATTTGAATCGAATCTAGCAGGATGTAACGACTATAATCGGAACGATTCTATGCATATCCCTGTGCGCGGCATCGTTTTTAATGTCCTCGCGCTGTCTTAACCGAACACATTCGTTTCGGTTTACTCGTGGCGTATCCAGAACGACGTGCAAACGAGCTCTGCGTCCCAAAGTAATTAGAGCGTAATTACATTGACGTTCATTCGTTTAGCGGACGCTTTTCTCCAAAGCGACTTACAAACGAGGAAATACAAGCGAAGCGATGTATCACGCGGAGAACAAGACAAGTTGTGCTGCAGTGCAAGATTTGTAATGGAGTTCTAGAGAAGCAAAGTGCGCAGAGTAATTTTATTTATTTGTTTGTTTGGTTGTTTGTTTATGATAAAGGATAATGTGGGGGGGTGGAGTTTTAGGGGTTGGTTAGGAGTTCACGGAAGAGGCGGGTCTTTAGCTGTTTGTTGAAGGTGGTGAGAGATCCTGCGGTCTGGATTGAGGTTGGAAGTTCATTCCACCACTGAGGGACAGCTAGTGTGAAGGTTCTGGAAAGGGATCTTGGGCCACGCTGAGTAGGCAGTACTAAACGTCGGTCGTTAACCGATCGCAGATTGCGTGAGGGAACGTCAACCTTCAGGAGAGAGTTCAGGTTGGAGGTGCTGATCCAGACAAGGTCTTTTACTTGAGCATCAAGGCCTTGATTTTGATACGGGCGGGTGGAGGGAGATGAAGAGGGGTGCGAGATGGGTTATTTTGGGTATTTGGAGTAACTAAAGCTAGGACTAGGAATGAGTCAAGAGTTATAGTTAATTACATCGCATGTGTAGATGTTCCTGGAGTACTAGGGAGCAGTTTGGTCCGAAACGCGTGTCGAACCCTTGACTCCCTGTAGGAGGTGCCGCGACCCACGCCGCGGTCCCCGTGAACGTGAACGCAACTCGTTCTCGCACGTGTTTTTAACTGACGTCGACATCGTTCATTTCCACAACACGCGTGTACAATTCGAGACCGGGGAACGTCGTGGGACACAGAAGAGGTCCACTGCTGGGCATGTTAGCACCAAAATAATCATCAAAACTACAGCAAACGGTGCGTCGCTTTCAGTAAGATGAACGCAAGTGCACCGGGGTCCGAAACCAGACCGATGCCGAGGTGCGGGGAGCCAGGAACAATCGCATTCTCCCCAGCGGTGCCCAGTGTGAAAACCCCCTTAATGAGTTTCAGCAGAATTTAGACTGCGTGTGTATGAATGGAGACGGATCTAATCGTGATGACTGACTATACACCGTGTGTCCGTGTATGTGCTGCAGGTGTTCGACAGCTCGGGCTCGTTCCTGTCGTACATCAACACTTCAGCCGACCCGCTGTACGGCCCTCAGGGTCTGGCCCTCACCTCCGAAGGACACGTGGCCGTGGCAGACTCGGGGAACCACTGCTTTAAAGTCTACCGCTACCTGCAGTAGGAATCCCAGCGAGGATCCTCCCAGCAAAAGTATTGTACACGTCTAACGGATTTCTTTGCACAACCGCGACGGCCCCCTGCCACTGAAACGACCTTGATTCGAGTCCAATCGAAGTTCGAGCGGGGTCCGACGTCTATCCCCTCGTCGCTATTGCACTGATTTGAATTGATTTGTGAATTCTTCATTAAATCCCCCCATTAAAAAAAAAAAAAGAAATAAATAGTCAGCATGACCAACATATGAGAGTAAAAACAATCGCAGCACTCTGAGCAGTGTGTTTGTGAAGGCAGCTACTCTTCCGCTTTTACCCTGGTTGGTTTACCGTCATCAAACCGCTTAATTACGACGTTTTCAGCGGCATGAAATTCCTCAATTGACAAGCTGTCTGGCGGCGGGGGGGGGAACCATACTGTGAAAACAAAGCCATCTCCTATTAGACTTACTCATCGACTCGTCGCGTACGCTTGTGCGTTCCTATCATATCGTGTGCATTCGTTGCTTTCGCAATGCCACAGTGCTTCAGTACGATTAAAGCTTCAAAGTGTTTTCCGCTCTTAAATGTACAGGTAGAGAGGACACGCAGCTTCTAGTCCTAACGCTCATCTGCCTCAAAGGTCTCTGCGTATATACCTGACGGGGGTGTCCGCCGCATCACCTCTACGGCACGACGGCACAACTCTAGACGTAGTGAAGGACGTTTTTTTTTAATTTCTTTTCTTTTGTATCCAGCGTTTATGATTCTACAAGGCGAAAAAATTGAGAAATAATCCTTTCCTGTAATGTTTTATCTGCAAACGCCTCGACATACAGTAGACGCTACTGCATGAAGCGCTTAAGTGTAGGACGCAAACATATTGCCAAACGTGAACGGCGCGCATCTTCGTGGGGGAAAAAAGAAAAGGAAGAAAGGATGTTCGTGCCAAGAGGACAAGACTATTGGAGGTGCTTTTCATCATTTTGCTT
>CM022759.1:32256563-32269063 GCA_012411365.1 Ameiurus melas | reverse complement strand
TATAAACGAGTGTGTTTTCTTTCTTCGGTTCCTCTGGAGCTTGTCTCTTCCTACGGGTGCGCAGATCAAACCAGTCCTGTCTGCTCATGGGTTCTTCTCTCGCCTCATCATCATAGTTATAGTAATCGTCCAACTTCTCCTCTTCGTCATCATGGGACACTGTCGAAGAAGCAGAGGTGTTTCGAGTCCGGACAGAATTTATAACCTAACTCGGACCTGTCGGGTTCAGAGCGAACGTCGGCTAATCGGGATAAAGCTGGTCACATGATATGTGGTTTAAAAAAATATATATTTTGATATAAATAAATTCTTTATCCATTTCGCCAGAATTTGAACCCTTTCTATGTAAAGATGGTGGTCTTGGATTTTTGGTACAGTTTGAATAAGGTTACGTAGGGTCTGGGACACAATAACTTCATTTCCTGTCCTACACAAAGGATTCAATGTAAGGTTCAAGGGGTTAAAAAGTGTCCCACGCTGATTTTTAGGAAAGACTTTAGGAAGGCCCGAAGCTGCTCAAATGGAGAGTACTTACAGTACGTGAGTTCCCCTTCCACTTTAACACTGAGACTGAATTCGTCACAGAACGACTCGTCCTTTTTCAGAGACCTGTAGGTCTGCACAATCTATAAAAAAAAAAGCACATGAGAGAAATCCTGAGAGAAATCCCATCAAGAACAAGCATTCTGTATGCAGGTGTTAAAAGAGGCCTTACCGTTAACGTTCCTTTTCCGTGTCCCCTTACGTTCAGGACTACTTTGCCTACTTCTCTGACCTAGGGAAACATTACAAAAACTTCTTTAACAATAACCTGATACGGAAATGACGTACACAATGATAAACGAATGAAACAGACTCGTGGAGGTTTCTCTCACTTTGATCGCTGTTTGGGTCAGAGCAGTTTGCCTGTTTAAATGCAGGTTCTCCCTGCGCTTGTCGTTCACACACAGTTCTACTCTCAGGTCCAGGTCTTCCACGTCGTTGACCTGCACGCTATACATGGACAGAGCCTCAAGGGCTATGACTGTGTCCTGAAAAGCAGACTCGGAAATGAGTACACTGATTAAGACATGAATCTACACTGCACCGCATTGGAGCCAAGTGCAATGCTACATCCGGCACGGATCCGCAAAGCCGGATCAATACCGGAACTGATGTGTTTTTACCAAAACTACTTTCAAACCAGTACAGGTTAACAGATAATATTGTTAAATCCCGGTGCAGGGCCAAAATGTTACTGTTAATATCGGGTCTAAACCTGACACTGATCCGGTTCAGAAGCGATTCAAACTCAGGGTGTACGCTTGGCAGATTAGTGTGACATTTTATTTCTTCAGTAAGGAAGGAGATGTATATGTATAGAGCACCTGTGTGGACAGGAATCCTCCTCCATATTTGCGCTGTTCGGTCAGCCAGTTGGCGATGCGTGGATATTTCCGCTTGTCCTGCATGGTCAAGGCCTGCAGCAAACCGTACGCTGAGGCTTCCAAGGAAATGGCGTCTGCTTTCTTATCCAAACCCCCCACGTTCCCTCTGACGTCCCAGAAGCAGCGCTCTGAGAGGCAATAAAAACAGTTCCGGTTGAATTCAGGGATGATTTAACTCTAGATCCGATTCGATACGAACGCAAAAATAGTGAACCGTAACTGTTATCGCACGTAGCCAAGTCCATCAACTTCTTGTGAGCTCTGATGGCTTCTGGGCTTTGATCATTTTTCAGCGACAGCGCGTACGCCGTAATGGCAACAGCGTAGGGGTTTTGTTGTGCATCCAAATGCTCAAGGAGATAAGACCTTGCCTTCTCAATGGCCACTCTCTGGAACCGAGAGAAAGAGAGAACGATGATTCTTACAGTTTCAAACAAATGTCTTGGCACTATCAGGAACATGGTTCCGTTTGCTGGAGTAAGCAAAGATTTTAAAATGAGACGTCTCCTTCTGCCTCCACAGAAGTTATGAATTCCATCTGGTTTGAAAAAGCAGGTTGAGGTAAGTTTGGTTAATTTACACGTTGTTGTTGTTGTTGTTGTTGCTAATGCTAGGTTAGACTAGCAGTGTTTGCAAGTCAAATTCTAGCTAATGTATGAATATAAACTGGCTATGTATATATGTTATGTTACTTCCAGTAAATGCCATGCGTCGAAAACGTGTACTTCTTTACACTTTTTAATACTTTAGTACATTTACAAGTAGCAGCTTTTTGACACGTCACCTGCACATTCCCTAAAGTATAATTCCTCAGTACTTGTCCACCAGTATTCAGTCTGTAGCAAGAACCCGATGGGAGAAGCGGAATTGTTTCGTTTAAAGGGTGAGAATAATATATTTCTTTGAAAGTTATAATAAAAACCCTTCCTTCCATCATTTACACGTCAACAGTAAATTAAACAGGAAATGTTATTTCTTCATGTGTTACCAGTTCTGTGTCTGTCCCCAAATCATACACAGGCATGGAATGAATCAAGGATATGAGGACATACGCTGTCAAGGGCACGTCATCCTCGGATTGTCTGACTCCACCCTGAGGACACAGACATTAAAAGCTCTTTTACTCATGGTCTAGAATAAAGAATAACGTGTTGGCTCGTGACGGCTTTACTCCTCTGAGCTGCTTGTACCTTCATTCCTCTGTCGTAGAGAGGATTCGGGTCGTCCCATGCTCCATCGGCTTTCTGTTTGGATATGAGGTAGGATATGGCCTCCTGAATGTATGACTCTTGAACCTCAATAATGTCCCGTGATCTTGTCAGCTCCTTAGCAATGAAGGCAGTCAGCCTGGAGGGCCGGTCAGAGAAAAGGTGAAATTCCACATAAAGAAGACAATGCCATGTGATGTAATGTAAAGGTGAGTCTATTCGTACCCCAGTAATTACATTGAAATAAAATAGGGGAAGGGGGGGATAAATCACCAAATGCTGCTGGGTGTTTTCAGAAACGCTCCATAGGATCCATCGTCCTTCTTGTACATGAGGACCCGAGTGTAACCTGTCATATAAGCAGGCATTTATTTACAAACTTATTATTAAGACTGAACAGATATGAATACAGATATGAATAGGTCTACTACTACTACTACTTCTACTTCTATTACGTCTTCTACTACTACTATTTCTACTACTAATTCTTCTACAACTACTGCTTACTACTACTTCTATTACGTCTTCTACTAATACTACTACTATTCCTTTTTTTTAAGAGTTTCATTTCTATTGAACATTTCTGCTGAACACTTCTGATGAACATTTCTACAGAACATTTCTGCAATTCTACATTTCTTTTTTATTAAACATTTTTGCTGACCTTCTGATTTCTGTTGAACTGCTAAGCCTATCTGAATCGCCTTTTCTGTTCTGTCCTCCCCACCATTTCCCAAAATTAAAAACAAATTGAGCAACAGCAGTAAATATTCATAGATTTTTTTCTTTTTAACTACTACTATTTCTACTACTAATTCTTCGACTACTACTACTACTAATGTTGCTTACTACTTACTACTACTTCTATTACCTCTTCTACTACTACTATTTCTACTACTAATTCTTTTACTATTACTTCTACTACTACTACTACTACTACTACTTCTACTAATACTTCTACTTCTACTACTATTACTTCTACTACTTCTACTTCTACTTCTACTAATACTTCTACTTCTACTAGCTATACTATACTACTATTTTCTACTCACTACTATACTACTTTTACTAATACTTACTTTTACTACCTACTACTACTACTACTTTTACTACTATTACTACTACTACTAACTAGTACTTCTACTACTATGTATTATACTATAAAAAAGCTGCTATTATACTTTTACTACTATTGCTACTACTTTTACTACTACTTCTACTATTCCTACTACTTTTACTACTACTACTATTGCTACTACTACTACTACTGGCTACTATTTGCTACTACTACTACTATGCTTACACTGCTACCACTATACTACTGCTACTCTACTACCTGCGCACTACTACTGTTTACTACTTTTACTACTACTACTACTACTACTAATACTTCTACTACTACTACTATTACTTCTACTTCTAATGCTAATTCTACTACTACTACAACATCTATTACTACTTCTACTGCTACTTCTAATACTACTTCTACTGCTACTTCTTCTACTTCTACTACTAGTAGTACTTCTTCTTCTTCCACTTCAAAGAAGTCTTGTGAGCAGAAAGTTTCTATTTTCCTGTGGGTGTGAGCATGTGTATCCTTACTTTACTGTATGGTAAAGGTTGCGGTGGTTTAAATAAGGCTACTAGTTTATTTATATTTTGGGAACTAGTATCCACTAAGCTGTGTAGAAACCATCTCCACAAGATACAAACTAAAATAATAATAACTAGCTAGCTGGAATAAATAAATAAAAAGTCCCCGTGCATTATCTCTATTTGAGTTTGTGAAAAATCACTCCAGTTCTGAACTAGAGTGATGTAGCTGAGCTTGAGGAACTGTCTGAGTCGGAATTCTCTGCTGTAATTTCTGTTGCTGGAGGCTTCTTCAGGGTGTATGGGGGCAGATTTGAGTATTTGGAACACTACTGATACAGATACAGTGTCGTTGCATTATAGACACACTGTGATGTCACCACAAGTAACTCTAACGGTTTTTTGACACGGTTCACTGAAATGCAGGTATCGGACACAGACCAGCTTGGATCATGTCTCGAGCCTCCTCTCGGCGCTGTGCTTTCAGGGAGAGCCACTGGTTGGTGGCGTCCAAATAGTTCATGGCGTGAATGGCAGGAGACATCTTCACCATGGTCTGTTCTGCACAGCCAGTAGGCAGCTTGATCAAATTATTTACTCCATCCAGGTTTAGACAGTTATCCACTGATTCTCCCATCACGCCACCTGAACAGCACACCACACACACACACACACACACACACACTCATTCATTTTGTATTCATTATGTGTGTACATTTCATTCTTGCACTGTGCTGTACGTTGATATTGATATTGCGAGAGTGAAGCAATATCCTTTACTGGGTCACTATGTTTTTGTCTGTCTCTACATGTACGGCATATTCTCTCTGTCTACCTATACCTCGATCTAGCTCTCTGTTTATCCAGCTCTATCCATCAGTCTGTCCGTGTACCTGTCTGATCAGCAATACACTTTATCTGTCTGTCTGTCTGTCCACCTCTCCGGCTCTATATATCTGTCCATCAGTCTACCAATCTAGCCATCTATTTATCATTCTCTCCACATATTTATCTGTCTGTCTCTCCGTGTCTGTCCATTTACCTGTCTATCTATCTTATCATCTTTCTCTCTCTTGTCTATCTGTTAATATAGCATTCTATCTATCTATCTATCTATCTATCTATCTATCTATCTATCTATCTATCTATCTATCTATCTATCTATCTATCTATCTATCTATCTATCTATCTATCTATCTATCTATCTGTCTGTCTGTATATCTATCTATCTATCTATCTATCTATCTATCTATCTATCTATCTATCTATCTATCTATCTATCTATCTATCTATCTATCTATCTATCTATCTGTTTGTATCTGTCTGTCTCTATCTATCTATCTATCTATCTATCTATCTATCTATCTATCTATCTATCTATCTGTTTGTATCTGTCTGTCTCTATCTGTCTGTCTATCTGTCTGTATATCTATCTATCTATCTATCTATCTGTTTGTATCTGTCTGTCTCTATCTGTCTGTCTGTCTGTCTCTATCTATCTATCTATCTATCTATCTATCTATCTATCTATCTATCTATCTATCTATCTATCTGTTTGTATCTGTCTGTCTCTATCTGTCTGTCTATCTGTCTGTATATCTATCTATCTATCTATCTATCTATCTGTTTGTATCTGTCTGTCTCTATCTGTCTGTCTGTCTGTCTCTATCTATCTATCTATCTATCTATCTATCTATCTATCTATCTATCTATCTATCTATCTATCTATCTATCTGTTTGTATCTGTCTGTCTCTATCTGTCTGTCTGTCTGTCTGTCTCTATCTATCTATCTATCTATCTATCTATCTATCTATCTATCTATCTATCTATCTATCTATCTATCTATCTATCTATCTATCTGTCTGTCTGTCTGTCTGTCTGTCTGTCTGTCTGTCTGTCTGTCTGTCTGTCTGCCTCTATCTGTCTGCCTCTATCTGTCTTTCTGTTTCTATCTATCTATCTATCTATCTATCTATCTATCTATCTATCTATCTATCTATCTATCTATCTATCTATCTATCTATCTATCTATCTGTTTCTCAGTCTGTCTGTCTGTCTGTCTGTCTCAGTAGGTCTGTGTGCTCTGTCCCTCAGGACTAGGACTGCATTTGTTTAACGCACGGTCTTACCTTTAAAACTCAGGTGTGTGGATGATTCCTGGCCCGGGACCTCATCCTCGGGGGCTGGAATGTCAAACTCCAGTTTATTCCCAGCTGCACAGAATGAGTACACAAGGTGTTAACACGACCCTCCCACAGCTTTGAGTAACACGGTATCTGAGCGATGTGCACTATTACTGTCTTACTCCTCGCGTCGATGTTATACTCATTTTCAATGGTGACCACCTCCCCCTCTCCCTGGAAATCAAAATCAGAGGCACCGTTAGCTGAGTTCGGAAGATGAAACGTATATCTGAACCGTGTTCATCTGATGGAAAGAGACATGACAGTCAGTACCACCACTCTGAGCTCTTTCTGGATCTTATCAATGATGTTGTTTGAGGCATAGGCCAGAATGGTGATGGGGATGTTCCCGATCTTCAGAGGCACCACAGTGAAATACACGGCCGTGGCAGACTGGGGTTCCACTGTGACCTGCTGCACCACATCTCCTGCACCTGCACTGCACAGCCCCAACACCTGCTCCATCTTCACTGTGACCTGAGATAAAGTGACGGTTAACAGGCAAGTGATAAAAAAAAAAATCTAATCTGATGTCGCATTATCGCTCACAAATATCAGAGCGATATCGGCCGATACCGATAGTTCGGCTTTGTATGCATTCTTTTAAATGAATAATTCTGACAGAAATGCAAAATAAAAACTTTATTCTCTCCATTTGAACAAGTTGTGTCACATTATTAGTTCATTCATGTTAATTCATTCATTCATTCGATTATGTAATTCATATTAACATTGACTGCATTGTAAAAATCCTCCTGTTAGTCTCACACTCACTCACTCACTCACTCACTCACTCACCACAAACACACGCATCTCTACTTCATCATTAACATCAAACTGGTCATATAGAACATCAACCTTTTTATATATTAACATTCACTGGATATGAAATACATTACTCTACGTATATATTGTTCTGTGCAATATGTGCTACTTTTTTTTGTCAACTCGTATTGATTTAAATCTTTCAACAGTGTACTGGCCCTTTAATTCAGCGTGAGCAGCGCGGGGAAAAAAATTTTGGACTCTACGCGGAAACTCCCGCTTCACTGCAGCTCACTCCCGGTGTACGACTTTAGCAGTGCAGAGATTACAGAGATTACACACCGCAGTTTTGTGGTCATTCCACACGAGAGACATCGTCTTTACACACAGCACGAAATGGATGTGTTTTCCCGCCCACTTTTGATTGACGGGATTCAATCGGCCCCGATCGTCGGACGTTTTTAAACTTATTATCGGCCGATACATGGGTGCATCTCTAGTAACGAAGGTAATAACAAAATAAGGACTTTTTCTTGTTTTATTTTAAGACATTAATCATAACTATAAACGTATAAATGACCGATTTGAATTAATTAACTAATGATTAATTAGAATTTTATTAAAAAAGTAAATAATCAAACAATAATCATCTAGTTTAAAAAAAATAGAGAATGTAAAAAAGGGATGAACTTTTTAACAGTCTATTTATTTAAGTTTTTGTTTTTAAACTACTGGTAATTATTAATATTATTATTATTATTATTATTATTATTATTATTATTATTATTATTATCATCATCATCATCATCATTATTATTATTATTATTATTATTATTATTATTATTATTATTATTATTATTATTATTATTATTATTATTCGTATTCGTATTAGTATTATTATTATTATAATTATCATTATTATCATTATTATCATCATTATTATTATTATTATCATTATTAGTATTATTATTATCATCATCATCGTCATTGTTATTATTATTTTTATTATTATTATTGTTGTTATTATTATTACTATTTATTATTAGCATTATTATTATTAATATTATTATTATTATTATTATTATCATCATTATTATCATCATTATTATTATCATTATTATCATCATTATTATTATTATTATTATTATTATTATTATTATTATCATCATCATCATCATCATCATTATTATTAGTATTATTATTATCATCATCATCGTCATTATTATTATTATTATTATTATTATTATTATTATTATTATTATTCGTATTATTATTATTATAATTATCATTATTATCATTACTATCATTATTATTATTCTTATCATTATTATCATTATTATTATTATTATTATTATTATTATTATTATTATTATCATTATTATTATTATTAGTAGTAGTAGTAGTAGTATTATCATCATCGTCATTGTTATTATTATTTTTATTATTATTATTATTGTTATTATTATTATTATTATTAATAGTATTAATATTATTATTATTAGCATTATTATTATTAATAGTATTATTATTATTATTATTATCATTATTATAGGAACAAACCTGTTATTACGAAATAAAAACAAATAAACTTTGACAATATGACCATGAACAGGAGTATGATTAAATAATATTGTATCATAATGAGTTCAGTTTTATTTAGTTATTGACGTATATTTATTGCTGAATTTCCTCATATTGAGAGTCATTAGCGTCATTTAAACAGCAGAACTGCATCGGATCCTTCTCAAGGAATCTTGGGCTCGAGGGTCTGAGAAGGTTACCTGTAAACGCTGCTGCTTGTAGTTGAACACCACGGCTTTCACCTCGAGCTGCTCGTTCCTCTTCACTGAATACGGCAGTTTAACGGATATGAAAAAGTCCTGGAAGACTTTCAGTGGTTGTGGGTCTGCTATGCAGAACCCTGAAGCAGAAATGAGTTCATTAACATGTGAATGGAATGGCGCCAACATTTATAAATGCTGGCAGAGTTGTAGCTGGGTACCTTTTGTTGGAGAAATAGCCACAGCTTGGACCTCCCATGTGGTTATAGAGTCGGGAGCGACTTCGGCATGCCTGAAAAACAGAAGAATATTTCATTTATTTCCTGTCTTTATAACATCGCTGTTAAACACTTGATTCTGACTAAGTGTGTGATTAACAGCAGCTCTGACAGTTTATATGAATGCCGTCGTTCTAATATGTTAACATTTCTATATTCACAGCATAGATATGGACCTGTTTTGCAGGCGTTCGACATACAGTGTCCTCCGAAACTATTGGAACACCAAGGCCGGTTCATTTCGTTTTTGCTGTAGACTGAAGACATTTGGGTTTGAGATCAAAAGGTGAATACGAGAAGAGAGAGTAGAATCTCAGCGTTTATTTCCTGGTATTTATGTGTAGACGTGTTAATCGTGATAGAACTTAGCACATTTTGTATCAGACCGCCCAATTTGAACGTGAGCAAGAATATTGGAACGTGTGACTGACGGGTGGTTCTTGCTGCCCAGGTGTGTCGTTAGAGTGATTATTTAAACAATAAATGCTCTATAAAATCTACTCTTGGTTTTAGCCTTCGGTTTCACCTGTGAAGACATTTGCATTTGTTGTTAAAAAGAGCTGTCTATGGGAGAAAAGCAAGCCATTTTAAAGCTGAGAAAAGACGGAAAATCAAATCAGAGGCATTAGACAAACATTGAGCATAGCCAATAGAACAATTTGGAATGTCCAGAAAAAGAAAGAAACCTCTGATTGTATTGAGCAACCGACACCGAATGGGTCGGCTAAGGAAAACAACAACAGCTAATGAAAGAAACATTGTGAGAACTGTGAAGAAAAACCTAAAAACTACAGTCAGTGACATCACCAACAACCTTCATAGGGCAGGAGTGAAGGTATCACAATCCACATTTTGAAGAAGACTTTGAGAGCAGAAACATAGAGGCCATACCACAAGACGCAAACCACTCATCAGCAGCAAGAATCAGGAAGCCGGATGTGACTTTGCAAAAGCAATACAGAGATGAGCCACAAAAGTTCTGGAACCAAGATGAACCTCTACCAAAGTGATGGAAAGGCCAAAGTGTGGAGAAAGAAAGGACCAAAACATACATGATCTGTGAAACATGGTGGAGGTAGTGTCATGGCTTGGGCTTGCATGGCTGCTTCTGGAACAGGCTCAATAACCTTTATTAATGATTTAACTCATGATGGTAGCAGCAGAATGAGCAGCATTTCAGCTCCTGTAGAGGAGACTGAAAGGGGAAAAAATCCCAGAAACAAACAACAACTGAAAGAGGCTGCGGTAAAATCCTGGAAAATCATCACAAAAGAAGAAACCAACAAATTTGTGATCTTAATGATTCGCAGGCTTGATGCAGTTATTGCAAGCAAGGGATACGCAACCAAATCTTAAGTGTTATTTACTTTCATTCACTTCAAGACTGTTCCTATACTTTTGCTCATCTAAAAATGAGGTGGTCTGATACAAAATGTCCTATGTTTTATGTTGTTTAATACATCTAGATGTAAATACCAGGAACTAAAAAGCTGAAATCCTGAGCTCTCGTCTCCGATCTCGATCCCAAACTATCTTTGGTGTACAGTACAAACAAACGAGCTGGCCTTGCTGTTCCAATAGTTTCGGAGGGGACTGTACATGGATTAATAAACACGCAATCATTGTTATGCTTAAGCTTTTAGTAAGGAGAAGTTATTTAGCATTTTTTGGAAGGAGTCTCCAGTGTCAGAGTATATATTTTTTAAATTATTGTTTTATATTACTGCACACCAGTTAGCTTCTCATTGTGTCCATATTTGTGAGACCCTAACAATAATAGTCATTTAAAAAGTTTTAGCTTTCTACAAAACACAACAAGACATTATTTTGTGTCATTTCTGGTCTGATTTCTGAGGTACCTGATGTTGCCCGATGCTTCTGCGCCTAAAATCTGCCACATCCATGACTGAGGAAAGAAACTGCGGAGGTAAACGGCGACTTCATCGATCTCATCCTCGTCTATTCCACTGCTGAGCGCTTCATGGAAAGAAGGAGAGGAAAGAAACCCGAGTGTCCTTCAACATCTCTGTACCACGGTCTTGAACAGTTCAGACAGCAAATCCGACTTAAATCTTATAGCAAGTTGTTTGTTTATTTGTTTTATCTCTCTTTCACTCAGTCTTTACTAGTTTGCATGTTCTCCCCGTGCTGCGGGGGTTTCCTCCGGGTACTCCGGTTTCCTCCTCCAGTCCAAACACATGCATGGTAGTCTGATTGGTTTGTCTAAAGTGTCCGTAGTGTATGAATGGGTGTGTGAGTGTGTATGTGATTGTGCCCTGCGATGGACTGGCACCCTGTCCAGGCTGTACCCCGCCTTGTGCCCCATGCTCCCTGGGATAGACTCCAGGTTCCCCGTGACCCTGTAGGATGAGTGGTATAGTAGATGGATGGATGGATGGATTCTGATTGGTCAGAAGGTGTTGATGTGTTTTCTGTATCAGCAGTTCTGACACGTTCAAGCTGGTTATGTTTATCTTAATGCGAATTACCATGTACGCATAAATTAATAACTTAATAGTATTCTTCCATTGATTTGATTTTTCTGTGGATTGTTGAGAGAGAAAAAACAACAACAATAAAAACAAGACAAATTTTGTACTTCTTCCTAAGCTGCTTATCCTTCTTTTCAGTTTGTCCTTCTTCCTCTTAGCCACTGCAGCCTCGCAGCACTTTTTGAAAGCGTCCCGGCAGCTCTGTTTTTCATGCGCTGTGTATCTCAGCCTCACGTCGCAAGACTTTAACGTCAGTCCTTTCTTCCTTCCATCTTCACAGCACTTCCTGTCTTGTTTCTTGTAGCTGTTAACTGAATACACAACCACCAAAATTTCAATCGAATGCGTTATATTCTAAACAATGCTCCGTGTTTTGGTATACATTCGTTTCACGACGAATGCACAAGAGTCAACCGTGTGATTCGTCATGCACTTCAATTGCCTTTGTAATTAGGAAATTGAAGGTCCAGGTGCATTCTGGGACATTACCGAGTTTGTTGAGCTCGAGGTCTCGCTTGTGTCTTTGACGGTCTTCGTAGCATTTATGGCCTAACGAGGACAGAGAAGAATATTTATTACCACACAGTAGTGCTCATAACGGCGAGATCGGGTTTCAGTTCATTTGTCCGTTGTAAGTGAACTTGTTACCTCTAACTATAACTTCTTCTGCACAGTTACACATGAACGTGAGTCCGGCGGTTTCCAGGACGGACCTGGAGTTTTCTCCTCCGCCTACGGAGCAGGCCAGATCGTACGAGTTCATATACTCGAA